>CM044560.2:24865089-25080089 GCA_024416835.2 Perccottus glenii
GAGTTTTTTGACCTTTTGAGTAAACCAACAATGATTTAAAAACCATAAAGGAACTGCTACCAACAAGGGTTAGACGTTTTCTCTAAAGTGAAAAAAGGACCAGTAGAATAATGAGTCTATCTGAAGATGAACATGTGATTTTTGGTAAAATATTATGAAATGCATGTTTAGTACAGTATTGTTCTCCTGGTGGAGGCCACACCACGTAAAGGGCTGATCTTTTAACTTTATTTCTTTCTCTGATTTCCTATTATGTTAATCTACTGTCTCCATTTAAATACTAAAAGCAAACATACATTTCTTTAATACACTTGTCGTCCTGGGAAGGTTATATCACTTTTTTCCACTCTGGCCACATTTAACCTTTTATTATTGAGAGCTTTATTCATTTTCTGGGGATAAAGCAACTTAAACTTCAACCAAAACTCTCTGAATAAAAGTTTCCATGGCAACACTGTAGCTTTGCTGATGTTTATTCAGAGGATTTTTGGAACTAATAAACAGGAACTCATAGGCTACATTACTAAAAAAAAAACATGGTACAATTATTTTATTTTTTATAGCAAACACAAGTGAGTTATTTTTAAACCTAACCTACTGAGCTACAATCATCCATATTGTTTCTGTGGAGTGAAATCCAGCTCTGTGCCTACTTCTAGCTTTGACAACCTCCTTTTGTACAAATCCACTGCAAGACTATTTAGTGCTGCCTTCTTATTAGATCAAATTTATTCTCGGTTTGTTGTGAGGCAGAGGGACTGGGACAGACATGGGACCGACTGATTAATCTTTTGCCTAATCAATCAGAGCCATGAGGAGCTGCTGAGTGAAGAGAAGGAAGAAGAGTAGGAGGAGACGGCGTGGGGTTCAGGCTGGTGCTGGGTAGTGGGCCGTACCAGCTGCCGTCCTGCTCCGCCTCCAACTGTGACACTGTAACAAGCACGGCCATCTGTCCAGGCTCAGAAAATACACACTGCTGAAGGTGGGCAGGGGCTGAGCAGCTGAGGCCTGAGAGGAGACACAAAAACAGACCGAGATGTTAAGATTTATATCTGTAAAAAGCACAATGTCATTAAAATCATAGACCTCTTACATCAGTGGCGTCGTTTTCAGCCAAAGCACAGGCATAGGATCAGCTCCAAACTGTGGAAGGGACTAAATCAGACACGTCCAAAGTGGTAGAAAATGTCTCCTGAAACGGGCAGATCTTTTAAAAATACAACTCTTGTCTAGTTACTAATACTACTTTAACTCTCTCTGACAAAATAATACAGGTACTAAAGGAAAATGTTTGAGCCAATCAGGCATGTGTAGTTTTGTGGAAAGGTAAGATTGCCAATATGTGATCAGAGAGCAAAAACAAAAACACACAAATCAATATGTATGACCTCTTATTCTAATTTTAACTCTAACGCATTCCTCAAACAGTATTTTAACACTGTAACGTTATATACGTTATAATAACCTCCCAAATAAACAGATCTGTCATGTTTCCACGAAGCACTCACACACAGCAGTCCTGACTAATTAATAATAAATCAAGCCTCTGGCGAATTGAATTTAAAATTTCTCATTATATTCATGAGGACATTGTATTTTCGCTCTCACTCACTCATCTCTCTCTTGACTGACTTTACTGCTGCTGTTGAGTTTTATGTCTCCACACTGGGATAATAAAGTAAAAACACCTTTAACATTATGATCGTTCTATTACGTCGCAGCGGTACCTGGTTTTACATTCGCCAAGAGCAGTCGGCGCCGAGCAAAATGGCCCAGCGTCGGAGTGCAGTGGCAGCCCGTCTGCATTAGTGTCAGTGTTCACAATGCATATCTAATTAGTTTCTACAACAGTATTTTAGTCAGTGCTTGAGGAGTGACTGCAGAAGTGTGGAGGTCTGCGTGTGATTTATGGCACTGGTGGAACCATGTTTGGGAAATCGCTGTGCCTCTGTTTTCTGTCACTTCTCTCCCACAGCGAACAAAGACGAGAGGGAAATAGCTTCTTTAAGTGTCTTTAAAGGAGCTATATAAATAAAATATATTATTATTATACATCATAATACGCTGCTTGATAACATTAGTATTTGTAGGAGGTGACCATAAAAAATGTATCTTCTGATTTTAATATTTTAGGTTTTAGTTGGTCTTAAACAGGTTTTAGTTTGTCTTTTCTAGTTTGTTGTGGTTCTATTTGAATTCAGGAGGAGCTCAAAGTAGAGCCGCTGCTCCTCCACATCGAGAGGAGCCAGCTGAGGTGACTCGGGCATCTGTTCTGGATGCCTCCGGGTCGCCTCCCTGGGGAGGTGTTCCGAATATGGGGAAGACCTAGGACACGCTGGAGGGATGTCTCTCTCTGGTCTGGGAACACTTCAGTATCTCCCGAAGAGCTGGAGTAGCTGTCTAGGGAGGGGTAAAGTTTGAGCGTCACTGCGACTGCTGTCCCCACACCCAGGCCCCAGATAAGCGAAAGAAGATGAATGGATGGGTTTTAGTTTAGATTTTTGCGGGTTTTAGTTGGATTTAAACCTGTTTGTTTAAAGCTGTTGACATAAACAATACATTTTATCTCTCATATTGAATCCATTTAAATGCAGAATGAGGAGATGATCCTCAGTGAGAAAAGTTCAAGAATCACAATTAATGGTCTGAATTCTCGTGTCTCCAGGTGTTTCTCTCGGTCGGACCACCTGGCTCTGCACATGAAGAGGCACATCTGAGGGCACAGAGGAGCGAGGAGGAAACAGAGGAGAGGGATGAGCAGTCGAGCTACCGTCCTCCGGCTTCGATCTCCCCGTCCACACACCAGCCGGCGGCCATTACGGTCACAGTGTGGCGGTCCAACAACACCACCCCAAATGTCCGACGCTCCTCCAACTGTCCGACGGGGAAAATGAAGGAGTAGCTAGATTGTTGTTTTTCTTTCACCACACACTCACACACATGCAATAGTTACAATTTTAGCCACCATCCCGGTGAACCCCAGCTGCCGTCACGTGCTTTTGGGGAATTGGACACTGCCAAACCATTATTCACTTAATCACTTTTTACTTTGTCTGTATACTCAGCCTGTTTCATATCAGTAGATATCCATGTAGTCAGATGTTAGTGCTTTACAAACCAGTTACTCCACTTTGCTTTTACTGTTAATCATCACACGGGAAACTTAAACTATCACCTGCCGCAGTCAGTTTAACGAATGAGGAAAACAACAATGGCGGTCTGCCGAAGAGAGGCCGACCGCTTGGACTTTCTAGCATCGCTGACAATCGAACGTGGCTCGCGCTCGGACTAAATGTGGCGTGGAGTGCACCCGCTGAGCCCCCTGTCAGCTCTCAGGCTCTCCTCTCGGCGTCTCCCGGCTGCCTCCGCGGGAGATCTGACAGAAATGCGCAGCGACACTTTCTTCCCTTTTTTTCTACTTGGAGAACAATGACTCTGCTGTTGTTATTTTAAACAGTGACTCTTGGAGGGAAAAAAAAAATGTCTTAAAACCCACTGAATTGAAAAAAACAGTTAAAGTCTGAGATGCTTTCAGCTGAATGTGTGGGAGTTGGTCTTTTAAGCCTTGTGTGCACCGACGTCTGAGAGCAACCAGCGAACGACACAAAAACAGGATCATGAGCCTTGTTTCCATCAGGTTATATTGTACCCCTCAGTTCAGTATGTTAGCATTGATTCACTTTTACATTGGTGGAGCTTTTAAGGCAATGCGTCAAAGCCATTTTCAACTGTTTTTGCCCTAACTTTTTAGTTCAATTCACCAAATTATGAGCAAACCATTTAGTCTTGTGTAAAAAACACGATGAATAAACACAATAGAAGGCTGTATTGGATTTGATTGACCATTGATCTGTTGTGAATTATTTACAAAGACAAGATGTTCTTTCCATTGACTTTTTATGGGGAGATGTTTCCTGTTAGTCATTTTTCACTTCGGAAAAAGGTTGGAGTACATCTTAAAGTTTGCTTGTAGTATGGCCACCAGCCAAAAGGTTAATAAAAAAATGTCCCCTAGAGCTAATCCTAACGGTAATTCAAGATGGAGTCTGTCCTCAACTCAATGGAGTCAATGGAGAGCAGCTGAATGATTTCCCTTCAGTTGATGATGTTCACTTCATAACACTTTATAAACACCAAAATATATATAAAAAAGTGGGTTTGAGGACAGAGAAAAAGATTTCCAATACGTGTCACTGGAATATTTACATCACGCACTTGAACTGCGCTAGTTGTTAGAGCACTCTAAGAGACATTTACGCTTTGAGATGTCAAAATATGTCAAAACATTTGTCCAATCAGCTGGAGATAAGATGCATGTCTTCCATTCTTTTCCGTTTAATGCAGCCATATTATTATTATTATTATTATTATTAATATTATTTATTACCAGGCTCTTCTCTGTCACACCTGTATCATGGCATGAGTTTGACGTAGTTAATGCAGCTAATGTATCTGGGCCGTTAACAGCTGACAGTGGAAACCCAAGCCAGATTAGGGTTTAGGATTGTATTGTGAACTAAACTGTACAACCTGCTGGAAACAACGCTATACACATCTTTTTTTTCTGGAGTGGAACAAACGGAAAGGGCAGAGTTTTTTTGTTCTGGGATATTTCTTGTCTTTCTGCCCACAACAACCCACTGCGGATGAATAATACTCGTGACCCTTCGAGGCCTCACTCTCGAACAGAGCCAGGACGTCTCCAAACAGGAAACTAAACCTGTTTTTGTATTTTTTTTTCTTCAGCGTTTTGTTGACTCTGGACTCTGGATCTCTGCTTTGTACTTTCGGCTACAACCGGATCTGTCTAAACACACAAACATTGATCGGTCTAAACTTGCCTGTTTCATTTGACTGCACTGACTTTTTCAACGTTATCTGTACTTTTTTTTTTTTTCTACAGCAAATAATGGAAAAATGATCACGAAGAAAAAAATCATAAAAGACTTGGTAAAAAACAACAGAAAAAAGTCTCACTTGACACATTGCATACAGAACAAGCACATATCGGCGAACACAACAGTTTCTTTGCTCATGGCTCTTCTTCAGATTCAGATTAAGCAAAATAATTAATAAACTAATGAACACAGTTGGAAATAAAACACTGCATGAAGCTTTATTACACACACACACACAGACACACACACACTGCTCATGTCCACACACACAGTCTTTTTTTTTTTTTTACTATGTTCTGCTCCCAAATCTCTTTTCACAGTAGGAATTTAGCAACTGTTGTTTAGTACAAGAGTATCTTAGCTCTCGGCTGGAGGTAAAAAAAAAAAAAAAGAATCATTCCAAAAGCTTTGAAGTGAGAAATCGGCTTGTTTTCTTTCCAACAATCACCCACATTTCCCTCTCTGCAGCTTGTGCCTCTCGTTTAATAAGCGTTTTGTCGACTTCTGAGACACAGAGACTTAGGATGTTAGTTACATTTGAGAAGACGAGCCGTGTTTTTTATCAGAAGTAAATGGGAGTAAAACAGCTGTAGCAGGTTGTTCAGTGATGCTTAAAACACCGCTGAACATGATTCAAGGTAATATCAAATGATCAGAAATCCACTTGCAAACAGACAAATACACAATCAGCTGTTTTGGTCTAGAAGAAAATTCTGTATCTGATCTCCCAACTGCATCCATCTAGTTTATTACAACTGTGGCCATAAAAATAGTCAGTTTAATGGGTTTAAGACTCACAACTTTTGGAGAAAGGATACTTTACAAGCACTCGGACCATTTGTTTGCACTTGTGGGTCTTTGATTTTCAAGGTAGTAATGTTTATGCAGGAAAACAAATTAAAAAGAGTAAATTGTAACATGATTGTGAACTGAGCTACAAATCACTTTTTCTTCTTGATGTTTGGGTTTCTGTGAAAAGTGGGCAATTTAAAAGCAATCAAATCAAATGGCTATCTACAATAAATTGTGTTTTTGGGAGTTATGGCTATTTAAAGAAAAGACTGAGTCAAAAGAGCAAACATCTTCTTGTCCTAAACAGCATCCTAAATTCAGACTCGTTATTGCCCTTTTACTCTGGATTGTATTTATTCATCTTTCATTCCAGTTGTTCAGATGATGGATGATCCAAACAATGCTCAACAGTGAGTGGAATGGGACAATTCAGCTTTGTTTCAGACCATAGATGTATTCTAGAACTGGTCGGTCCATCCAGGTCATGGCACATCAGGGTAGTTTAGAAATGGGCATCTGGACATGGTTTTAATGTTGAACTTTTGTCAAAGTCTCTTGGTCTTGGATCAATGATAAAATGTATTTGAAACTGCTTTGGTGTACTACTACTATGGGCTACCATTCAGGATCTTTCTTTAATAGATAAATGATGACCATGTTAAATACTGTTCTATAACACAAAGGTTTATTTGGGTTTTGAATTTGACTTTTAACAGCAGCACCAACATAACTACTCTTGATATGACCAAAACGACCTTTACAAAATTACTCTAAAAAAGTGTAAGCATCATACAGTTTTTGACATAAACATTTGAGTCATGACTAAAACGCTGCTATAATACATCCATGTTTCTGACACAAAGCAACAAAACAGATCCTACAAAATTATCTTTAATCTATTCAATCAAAACTGACAACTAACAATAATGTAACCCCGAAATATCTCAATCTCAAAGCGTTTCTTGCGAGAGGCACAGCTGAACGAGGGATCCATGACACCTGCTTCTTCGCTGAGTGCAATCAGGGCACACTCCTGACACCGACATCAGCTCTGACAAAGCTGCTCCATCCGCCCACCACCGCTATGCCCTTGGGCAAAACGCACAAACAGCAGGCTCCACTGCTCCCTGATGTCTGTGAGAGGGTGGAGGGATCGGGGAAGGGTTGGCAGGGGATTTCGGATCTCGACGTGCTCCGTTATCGTGCCAGTTGGCCTTGCCAGCCTTCATTAGCTGAAATATACAGCGCTCCTCTTTAGGGCTTTCATGGTGCAGCTTCAAACAATCGATACCAAAAACCTCCAGCCTGGATGTGCCCTTTAGCCACGGGCAGAGTCTCCACAGTCAGGAGATATCAGCAGGAGACCCAGCGGCAGCTTTCTCTTCGAGCTCAGTGTTTCTGCTAACTACAGTGCTCTGTTCAGTTCACTGTTGCTCATATCTGCGACAGAAACTCAAAGGTATAATTTGTAGGAATTTGTGGGATTGATAAGGCACGTTTCTACTGAGCAGGTTCAGGTAGTACGGCACAGTTTTTAACATTATATACCATTGTTATATCCTCATAATTTTTACAGGAAGGAAAAAGGCACTAAAAGGCACTGGAGTCTGTTGATTGGACATGACTGGAGCTATACTCAGCAGCAGTGTACTTAAATCATGCTTGTCTTGATCTTGTGTAAAATCTAAACATCATATTTGATAAAGAGATCTTTGGTCTTGTGATGGCTGTGTACGTTTTAAGAGAAACCTTTACAGTTCATTTGTTCTGTAACAGATGTTGCTCTCCTTCACTCATCTGTCCCACTCAGTAAAAATGTGTCTTTGGTGAAGAAGACTTGACTCTGAGGGATATTCCATAAAGCGAGCGAATAGAATAAGTCTGGCTTCTTTTGTTGATGGTTAACTTCTAAAACAAAATAAAAAAGGTTCATTGTGTGTCAAACTCAATGACCATGGAAATATGCTGCAGGTTTAGACTGGTCCTGGGTCAAGGAATCTTGAGTTTTTTTCACAAAATGTTGAATCTGAGGTCATTTTTATCGCAAATTAAATGAAAATAGCACTCATTTCACAACTATTTCAATTCATCAAGAGAATTTCTAAACCATGTTGGCGCACTAATGACCAACTATAAATTAATTTTTGAGAAAAGTGCTGTCTCTCCTTTTTTATTATATTAATCACTTTTTACAATTTGATATAATCATAATGTAGTCCTGCAAACGGTCACAAATGTGTTTGTTGATAAATACCAACTGTCTTTTACATTTGGTCCAAAGCCTGACTTTGTGGGCTTGTACTTTTCAAATGTCAGTAAGCCACAATATTCTGATTCTGAGTTTTCTGGAATAACCCTCTGCTTTTATGTACAAGCTACTGTCGAGATGTTTTTATGTTTTCTTTGGAAGAGCAATGCTATATCCTACAGATTATGCCTTTTTAAAGTTGGTTTGTTTCAAAATCTGTAATGGGTTGTGAGGTATGTGAAAATTCATAGAAACAGGAAAAACAATCAGAAAGATGGGAACTGTAGCACTTTTGTAAAGATTTTCATGGCGTGTGTGTGGAGCGTTTGCAAATGTGGCTCAAGTATTTTAATCCAAGCAGAGGCTAACAATATGTTTGACTTTTTTGTTCCTATCATTCATCTAGCCATTTTTTTCTCATACTTTCTCTTAAGCCCTTTCTCACTCTGTCCAACGAGTCCGAAGATTCAGATTTGTGAATAACAGATACAGTTTAATTTGGCTTCATTCATTTGAATATGATTTCTTTTAACATTATACCAACAGTAACACATGTAGCTGTAACACCTGATCAACTATACAGCTCAGAACATAAACTGTGCAGCTGCTCAAACTTTCCTTGTCGTGTTCATGTGCTCCTCAGATAGTGCCACTTTCAATAAGAGGAAGTCAAATATTAATGATTTGGTGATTTGGTATTTGTTCTGGGGACAATAGGAACATGATCTGATTTAAAAACTGGGACATTTTAGTGTTTTTTACAGATATTTGTTGGGACATGGGACAGGCCAGTCTCCATTAAATAGGAACATATGGTCACTCTAGCTTGATGTCAAGAGTTGGAGTTTCTGAGAAGCACATGAACACAACCACAGCAATAGATAGTGAGGAATCTTCAAAGACAACTGTGCGATCTAGCATTATTCACTGTCAGGACAACACTGGTCTAAAGAGGGTATTGTCAAATCATTAGACCTGGTTTAGACCTGTTTGGATCTGGTTTAGACCTGTTTGGATCTGGTTTAGACCTGTTTGGATCTGGTTTAGACCTGTTTGGATCTGGTTTAGACCTGGTATATTCTTAAAAACAGATTTAGCTCCTGCTTTGACGAGTGCAGGTTTCTCCAAAGGATTAAATATATTTTTCCTGTAAAAGAGCATTTAAATGTCAAAGGTAATACCGTTATCGCAATACTTCAAATACAGTTGTCACATTTTTTTCCCGATATATCGTGCAACCATGTAACACACACCTCACTGTTGATTAACTTTCCCAATTCGTCCCTCTCGGTCCACGGCGGTTGTCCACGCACTAACAGCTGAAGGAATGCTGAATGCACACTTTACACTTCGCCCAAAGATTTTCATATTTGCAAGTTCTCTGCTGTGAATGTGGTTGTAAAGAGCTGAGAGGCAGACGAAGAGTGTGGATGGAGTGACAGAGCTACTTTTCTTTTAGTTTTTTTTAAAATTATATCTTAATTACTGTTATGCTCCGACTCTTCGTGCTTCATAACGTTTCTTGTCGCCGTCAGCTGGAGCCAATGTAAAAAATAATGTTCTCTCTCTTTAGCATGCTGCACCAAGGCTCATGTTTCACAGTCGAAGATGGGCTTAAGGAGGAGGGTTTTAAACAGAGTTTAAATTTAAGAGGTTTTGAGTTTTTCTCTTAGAGACGGCCATCTTGAAGTCAGCTGATGTCTGAAAAAGCAGCGATAG
This sequence comes from Perccottus glenii, assembly GCA_024416835.2. Classification (NCBI taxonomy): domain Eukaryota; kingdom Metazoa; phylum Chordata; class Actinopteri; order Gobiiformes; family Odontobutidae; genus Perccottus; species Perccottus glenii. Next base: position 24,874,747 of record CM044560.2, read on the forward strand.
TTATTGATGTAGGTTAGGGTTATTGTCACCTTTTCAAAGTTCACAATAAGAAACTCCCACAAAGAAAGCACAGCATTTACCCAGATTTTTCTTTGTAATCAGATCGTTTTCCATGTTCCTTTTCAAACCTCAGGCTACATCCACAACATTATAATTTCAAACACATAACGTTTTACAATACTGTACCTTCACATAATCTTCACACTATACGTAAACTCTAAAGTCCCATCTGAGTGGTGAAAATCTTATTGTAATCTAAATATATTCTTTAATAAAAACAGAAAGAGTTTGTAAAAGCCAGACGAATACCAGAACTGAAATTCTATCCAATCAGAGCAATGGCATTTATAAAACCAATCCTCGTCAAACATAAAACACACCCTTATTGGTCCGAATATGTTGTGTGTTTTAAGAAATCAAATTGTCTGAAGCAGGACACAATGGAGTTTAGAAAGTTTTGGAAGTTATCTGTTCAAAGGAAATGTTTAACTCTGCAACTAAATTTTAAAATATAACAGTAGTCGTATTAGTGTGGATGTAGCTCTCATTTTTGACTGACACCTGCTGCTCGGACCCAGGTCTTTAAAGAACCAGGCTCTAGTTTCCAGTTTATCCCTGAAGAAGGATAGTCTCTTCTGGCAGCTTTTGTAAATAGCTTGCGATCCAGAAAGCTCTGTGTGAAGTAAGGCTTATGTCTTCAGACATTTTCAGCTTTGCATAGGTTTGCTTTAGTTTTTGGCCGAACATTGCACTACATTATATTTAGCTGTTGCACTCTTTGTGTGCACGCACTGCTTTAGCATAGTCTGTTTGAGCACTCACTGTTCAATATCCACTTTGTGACTCACCAGGACGTGTTGTGGCACCGAGAATAACCGTTTCTTACAGGTCCAACAGCCATTTAATACAATCAGTCTCTAATGCCTTCTAAACATGACCAGATAAGACATTTTAGGAAAGATTTGCTTTTTACTAAAAAAATAAATAAACAAAGAGAGAGGCTGCCCCAAACACTTTGCGTTAAATATTCCAGTGACTGTCAGACTTTGGTCATGTCAAAAGCTTTACAACAAAATTTTAAATAAATGAAGAAGCTTCTCTGGGTCAGACTGGTGTTTAGTTACTTCTTTATACAAGACTCAAGGGCTTTATCTCATTGATCAATTATTTTCACAAAAAAAAAAACTTCCAAACAATATTCAAGTTAAAGCAGTTTTGGGATATTGCAGCTGTAAAATAATGTGCAATAATTTGGATGTAACTTGTCAAATCTTCCTAAATTCACCTTTAAGCAGTCAGTTTTGGGAAGTATTAAATCAGTGATTAAAGGTCGAGTGATTGCAATTGCTCACCTCTCTTTTCTGCAGCTTGTGAGCACCTACGGTAGCCCTGCAGGGACATGCCGTTATCTATGAACACATTGAAATTGGTTTAAGATGAGTTAGTGTTGCAACTTTAGGCGTAAAATCAAAATAGTTCTTTAAAGTCCTAATCCTTTTTGCAAGATTATGTTAAAACAAGTAACATAAATGAATTTCTTCTTCTGCAGTGCTCAGTTTGTCTTCTCTGGGAAGCTTTGGAAACAGGAAATAAAGAAATTGACATCTCCTTTTACTGTTTTTCTGGAGCTTTAAATGACGTTTTCCAACAGAGACAAACACAAAGCCACAAGTGTTTATTTGGGGCAAATTTGCACTTTAATCAAATTGTATACTACAATATTTCACACAACCAATCTTTAAAACAAACATCAGTGATTGTTGCGGCCATGTTTTTAGAGGCAGTATATTGCATCCTGCTGCGACTTGCTCGGTCTTCTCGTTGCCAGTGACTCTGTCCTAAAGTGAGCGACTATCAGAAATGTGTTTGTCCTCGATGTGTTCGTATAAAGATTCACACATACTCTACTCTCTCCTATTATCTGTATGTTTCACCTCAACCGCACTAAACCCAATCACCAACTCCACAACCCGAGTCAGAGCCGCCTCCTAGCTACCATCCGCTGTTTTTTCTCAAGAACTACGCAGCCAAACAGTTCTTTAGTGAGACTACAGCAGCACTTCAGTAACATCCATTCATTTCACTCGAGTCAACTCAGTCCTACAGGTTTTATCTTCCACTTTACCGAGTTATTGGAAGCAGTTTGAGATTATCAGCTGCAAAACTCCATTAGCTTGGGTACCAATAATGTGCTATGTGTCATTTAAAGTTATATCTTCCAGAACAACCCACATAATGCTTAAAAAATATACAAAGATCACCATTTCCCATTTTTTTCCAAAAATTTCCTTTAATTTAAGTTTAAGTCAAAACTCATAATTTTAGGACCAGAAATGTCTGCCAACCCAACTTTGGTTTGGTTTAGCATCATTTGTTTTAACTTTATTGCACACTTTTTGTTGCTTATGACTATTTAATGCTATTGCCAAAAATAGCCATTTTTCATGAACTTACACAAGCTGCCACAAAAAAGTTTCTTGGTTTTTGAAATGTTGGATTTAAAGAACTTTAGGACCCACTTTTTGGGACACACTGTACAAAAATGATTTATATTTATTGAGCTTGCCTGTTTGTTCTTGGCTACAACAATAAAAAAAAAAACTATTGAGGTCCATCCAAACCCTATTTATTTGTTGCTAAGGGGTACTCACCAACTTTTTTATTTAAGTGCCAAACTACACTTTGTAGTAATTCTGGTGAAATCTTTATTAAAATGTTTGAATCTGATGCTTATCTTGTCCCGATGATTGTTGTTGTAAAGATCTACTGGAGAATCCAAAATCTCTGGTGAGTAACATGTTAAGGGCACTGTTAGTTTGAAGTACAGCTGTATGCGAGAGAAAATTATGTAAAACTATTCACCAATTACTGAGAGACGGTGTGCAGTTTTGTCTAAATAAGCTTCTCTATTCAAGGCTTTGTAACAGTACATTATGTTACTGTGAGAAGCAAAGTATTTGGTCCTTTTTATTCTTTCCTGTGAAAAAAAACCTAAAGTCCCAACTTGAAATACTCTTAGCCCCAGAGTAAAATTAAACTCTGTTAAAAGAAAAATGAAACTTATATTTGAGTTAGACATCCCACTCAGCCAATTTATTCAAATTTTTTCCAGTTATGGTCGGAAAAAAAAATCTTTTTTTTGAGTTTGTTTCTTTCAACCAATCACAGATCAGAGAAGGAAAAGTAGAGCAAACCCAAATTTTAGCTGCTAAATTTAAGTAAAAAGCTAGATTTTAACCTGTCCGTGAGTGTTATAAGCTGCTCACCAACAGCTTTTTGACAAACATGATGCTGGTAATCTTTCATATTGTGCCTTTAATGAGAAAATGTTGGTCTCAATTGTTGAAAAAACATCCTGAAAAAATGATTAAAAAGTGTGAATCCTGTAAATAAATATTAAATAGCTCAGATAACCATGTCAAAAATCAAAAATGTCACTGTTTCTCAGCTGCTGCTAGAGGTCATTAAAGAAGCTGCACTCATTATCTTCTACTGTATACAGCCCTACTTCAAAAATCCAACACTGTAAGATGTCTAAATTAAGAGATCATGTACTTAAATCATGAATATTTCTCTATAATTTCCACTTTGGTGACCATTCTTCAGGCACACATCTGGTAAAGTGTCCTCTCCGAGCCTGTATATAAGCACCTTTTACGTGAAATGAATGGACAATAAAAAGAACTGTTTTTCGAGGAGCTCCGTTAACCTTCACACTCCCACTTCACCATCACCTCTTTTTAAGTTGTTGCAATTTTTTGCTGTACAAAGTGTTTAAAATATGATTTGTATTATATGATGTTAGTACGGTAATGGTGTTTATTAAGGAAGAAGAGGATTTATTTTTGTTACTAGTCTGTTTCATAATTCTTTTTCTAAATTGGTATTGTAAGATATCTATGCAAGAACTGTTAAGTGGAGCATTTTTATTTAAGAATGTAATATGTGTAATAAATGGTAGAATCTGCTTTTTGTTCTTGTGTCGTCTGTGCCTTTGGTCGAGAGTACACAGGACAACACTGTATTTTCTAAATTACTTTTTAAATGAAGGCCGATAGATTCTTCCTAGTGGACATTTGTGGTAATGCAGCGGAAAAAATGTGATTGTACATGGCCTCATAAATGAACCCGAGATGTTCTGGGAATAATGACGAGCATGTGTTTGATTATAAGTCAGTGGAGCTGAAACCATGGGATAAGTGTTTAGGAGCACGTTTCAAGTCCTTTGGAGTGGACTTGGGTAAACAGCATTAGGCACTACAGGTTTAATAATCGCTGTATGAAATAATAGGAAATATCCTAAGAGTAGTATGCTTATTATCGTTAGGAGTCGCAGGTGACTGGAGCCTATCCCAGCAACTTTGTGCCTTCAGGGTTCATTCTTCACAATGACCAGTTGGTCGCAGGGTTAACACTTGGAGACAGACGCTGATAGACAGCTGTTCACTCTCACATTTATTCACGAGGGACACTTGGAGGACATGCAGAGTCCTCACAGAAAAGACGGAGTTGGCCAAGAATGTTTGAGTCAGGCGGGGTTTGAACCATAGATTGTATAATAATTATGGATGATATCCGCCCATTGGTCCCCTATTCACCAATATTGTCATTACGAATGGGCAATAAAATGGCCGTTACATCCGGGCTTTTCGGGTTTTACTCCATAGTAAAACAATAGTTTTTAGATAGCATAAACCAACGTAATTTTCAACAATTCACCCCCCAGAGTTGTCACATAGTAAAAACTTAGCTCTAGAGACTGGAGCCATCTTTTGTACCAGGCTGTAAACATGAGTTTTACTCTTGTAAAGTCACCATTGGGTTTCTCCTTATATTTCCGCTTTTGGAGCCTGCCCTCTGGTGGACGGAGGTATATCGCTGTATTTTGCTGTAAAATCACCGTATGGCGGTGCCCTTACACGACGACCATTTTAGAGGTTCTATGGGAGAGGCTTGGTTTGAACTAACAACCTTCTTGCTGTGAGGCAGGAGCGCTAATCAGTATGTTTTTTTGTTTTTTTTAATCATTTGTTATTTACATTTTTAGGGTTTGTCAAAAACCTCCACCGTACGTTTTCACGTTTACCCAAAAGAAAACGTGGATACTTAATATTATTTAATTATGTTACACTGAGGATGAGCAACAGATGAGAATGAAAAAGGCGGTTGCGACTGTCACATAACGCTAGTATCAGCACTTTGAGTCACAAAAGTTATAAAGTTAGCACGTACATGTAAGTCTGAAATGTCAGATGAGATTTAACACTTGAAGGCAACTTTATTTATACAGCACAATTAATACAAGGGTAACTCAAAGTGCTTTACAGAAATAAAATAAAAATTTTAAAGTACACAGACCAGATGTAGAAAAGGCCAATGGAAACTGATGGTGGAACTGGGAAAAGTAACACTATGCTGCAGGCTTTTGACAAACAAGATGGCAGCGTATAACCTAATAACTGAAATGTAATTGCTCAAAACAAGGCAGTATCATTAACATGGCTTTATTACAGAGGACACAGCATTTATCTTTGTTATAACATGACTAACAACACCCAGACGGCTTACATTACAGTTTGTCCAGTGGCACGTGGTTCATTTATAATGTAATAGGAGCTGGTCAAAACCTGTCCAGCTGCTGGCTAACACTCGGATATAAAGAAAACGAGCATAACGGCAGCTCTTATTCCCAACCCTGCGGCTAATTGACATCTTTATTACAAATTAAACCAATCTCATGAATATCTATAGCTCAATTCTGTCTGTAAATGGTGTCTCAGAGGCCGTCTTTAATTAGAGTTGTCTTGTCACTGACTGAGGTGACATTTAGATTAGTTTTCTCAAATGACACGCCACAGTAAATGAGGTAATCAAATAATTAATGGTAAATTGGGGATCAATTAAGCAGAAAAGGAGGCTGTATGAAGAAGAACAGCCGTATAAAGCCTCATACATAGAAATGGATAATTAACTCATTTAAAAATCATTTAAGAGGAAATGTAAATAGAAATGTTATTCAGTGTATTTAATACATTGTGAGAAGGACACTATAAAGGCATGTTTCCACTGGAGCTGGACAGAACAGATTAAGCGGAAGAAATGGACGGATGGATGGATGCTGTCTGTTCATTGGACAATAGAGGATCCTGACTCTGAGAAAAGTGAGAAGCAAAACACAAAACAGAAAGGTTTTCTCAAAGAAAGCTTGACTTTTTTGAATAAACTCAAAGAAAACTAGTGTTTATTAGCAACAGTTTTGGGTCTTTCCAGTTCACGAGCACAGGACTGACCGCTAAATTGTTTCTGTGTTAAAAGTTCACCACAAGAACAAAGTGGTTCTGAACAGGACTTTCCATACTTCACAAGACAATCCAGCGCAGAACTCCTCACTTTTCTGCATTAACCACATCCACATCAGATTTCCTGACCAATCACACAATAGTTCTCGGACACCCACAAGCACAACGTTCTGCCCAGACGATGTGTCGAGAACAAGCTGCAAGAACTCCCAAAACAGGGCTTCATCTGAACTCAGAACTGACAAAGTCCCTTAAATGAAGAACGTTGTCTCTTTTGAAACCTTTTATTTCATTGCATATGTTTTAGTGTTGTGTAAACTGCCCTTTAAGACTAAGCTGCTACACGCCAGACTCTCTTCTTCCATTAATTGTTGTTAACACAAGGCTCTTCAGGGGTCACCCGTCCCAAACCATACAGTATTCATCCAACTTTACAGCTCATTGTAATCATTTCTTTCGTTTCTCTGTAAATACACTTTCTGTTTTCCCACATAAGCCATATTTCTCTTTGCTTACCTTGCTCAAGATGCCACATAAGGACTTTTCAGCAAAAGCCCACAAAGAGGATTATTATCATTTCTCAGCATTAGCTTGTGTTGGCCAGAAAATGGGACTCCGTAGTGCTGATTAGTCGAGGGCATTTTGAAGTTTTGCGAGCTTATTCAGTGTTTGTCAGAGGTGGAGAAGGGAGGCGAGTGAGCTGTTTCTAATCTTATTCAGCAGCATTAGTCTTTGTGGCGTTGGGACGTGTTTACAGAAACAGCCACCATCAGCTTTCTGTAACAACACAAAGAAACAGGGCTGCGGTGAATTGCTCCGTGGCATATTCTGTACTTATCTCCCTCAGGGCCTTGTGTCAGCTCGTTTGAGTGACTCCGTAACCACACTGTCCAGTTTCATACTCTCAGTAAACTGCTGCCTCGACTCACATCTGGACAAAAGCTGGAAATAGAGCTTGGCAAACTTATCAGCAACTCATGTAAGAGGAGCTGTTATTTACTCACGTCCGACTGAATAACTGTGACTTGAATGTGCTTAGTACAAGAAGGAAACTATGAGATGCAAAATCTACAGTAAATCCAACTAAAGGGTCACATAAGTTTCCTTAGAATTGAGAAATAGGTTGTATTTATGTTTTCCAAACATAAATGCATTGCTTTTAATTACAATAAATGAAGAGCGTCAATCTTGTGTATGTAGCAGTCCGCACAACCAGCATGAGTTCAGTTTATTTGTGGATTGGTTGCAGATACCTGAGCTATGTGTTAACCCTTTAGACCCGAGCATGTTTTTTTGGTGTGTCCGCTCGAAAAGGACACGTCCACATTAAATTCCCTGTATCTCTGTAACTACAAGGTGTATTTCAATAATTCTGATGTCAAAATAAAGGGGGCACTTGTGAGATTTCCCAGAAGTGAAATTTTGAATGTGCATTTTACAGTTTCAGAATAAATCAAGATGGAAAACAGCAAAATAACTCTTAAAACATTTCCTAAAATAAAAAAACAATATAAGGATGAATATCCCTTTAGATGAAGGCAGTTGCAGCTCAAACACTGTTTTAAATCACAGCCACACATGTCAACATTACCTGCACCAAATATAGTTCTTCTAATGTGAAACAAACCAAAAATATTAAGGTTTTAGTCTGAAATGGTCAGGCTTTAGGAGTCTCCATTTGGAACAATAGGGCAGAGTTTGGCACAGATTGGCACCACCTGTCTTTGTTTGCTTGCTGTTTGGTCTGTGTTTGGAGTAAATGTAAATGGCTTAGATGTGCTTGTGCTGCTTTGCCATATTAGGCTTGGGGCTGTGCTGTTTGTTTGTGACATGTGCTCGGGCTGAACGGGTTAAACATCTGGTGACTGCTAGAAACAGTATTAACACACGGTCAGAGTATTTATTATACAGTAAATTATCAATGGTAGGTCACATTTTTATTGGCTAGCAGTTAGTCAGTGATAATGTAACACGCACTGTTTCTTTTTCATCTCGACTTATCTGCGTCAAACGAAAGGCAGGAACACTTGGTTAAAATAATATTATGAAAGAAGCGCCGGTGGATTATAAAAATATGACTGTTGTCTCGTGGGAGCCGATGTAGTCCTTAAACGGCAGAGCTATCCCGAGGGAAAAGGGCTGTAGTTTTGTATTTTTAGAGCAGTGGCCGACTCTCACACAGCTTAGATTGATGACAAGTGCAATAAAGTCTCTGCAACAGAAAAAGAAAATGGGACTCTCTGAGGTTTATATGAAGAACAGGTGTTATAAGCAACAAGAACCAGAGTTATTTTTACTCCGTCTCTCTGAGCAGCTGATGTTAGAGAATTATAAAATACAGCTGTTGCTTTTTGTGTTAAGTCTAGGTTGTTTTCCAAAAATGCTGTAATTATTGCATTTGTCAAAGCATTAGGGCCAGAAAACTGGTCTGTGACGACAGGTGCTTCAGATGATGTCACCAGGTCATTTTATCCAATCAGAGCAGCACCGTGTTGTTTGCATTAATAACAATCAAAGAGTCCCTTTATCCCTTTATCGTAAAACTTAAAACACGTGTGTAAGTATAATTATTAATACTTACAGGTATTCACATTCAAATAATATTTGTGAGTTTTTTTTTACATTTTTAGGTTTTGTTTTGGACTCCAAAACACTGTTGTTCTAAATTTAAAGCTCTTTGGGCTTTCATAGGCTTATATCTACATTTTTTTACAATGTTGACAGTGAAGGTAATCACCTGAGAGGGATAACAAATACACTGTAAACACCAATGCACTGTAGAAACAATATATTTATTATTGGGCCAAACATTACAGTTGTGTACAGTAGCATACAACAGAACCATAAACATGTAAACCAAAAGCAGGCTAAGCTACACTTCATCTTCTCATCTTGTGGATGGGTGGCAATCCAGTTTTGGTTAGTCATTAGATAGTTGCATACCTGTTTATTATTTCTGAAGGTATTTGAAATTATGGACGCCACTGTAAATCGACTCAAGGTCAAACCAGTTCATTTTGACCAAACCCTTCATTTACATTTATTCATTTAGCTTTTATCTAAAATGATTAACATTAAGCTTCCATTCACCAGTGTTACAGCTGGAGCACCACTGAAGTCAAGAGTCAAAAGCTGAGAAATAGCTTATGGTTTTGGAGATTTGGTGTGTAGTTTTGCTCTTTGAGTGAGAGGTTTCCAAAAGCAGTTGGAAAAAACTGTAATATTAGTCTTTATATTAATAATCCTTCCACACATGGCCCTTGTTTGTCTCTCCCACTTTCCTCCATCGAGTGAAGAGTGAGTGAGCAGCCTGATGCTTGTCAAATTTTCTAAAAGCTATAGTAGAAAACAAAAACTGTTGTAAAAACTGGTGGTATTTCTGTACTTTATCAAAATTCCCAAAACCTGTTTAGTCTCTAACAGGTCTTAGTCAAAAAAAAAAAAAAACTGTAGCAGCCCAGGAAATCAGAGGAATCTGTTTATAACAGACCTGTCTAAAGTCTGACCCAGGCCATTCAGGGCTCAAGGTCAAAGTTTATGTGGCCCCCAGCTTCAGAGACCAAAACCATTTAAAATCTGTTCAAATCCAACAAAAACCTTTTCAAGTCCATCAAAAACTTGTTCAAATCCAAATAAAACCTGTTCAAATCAAACATAAAAGACTCAAATCAGAAGAGAATGGATAACTCCCTCAGTTTTCTCTCTGAGTCCCTTTGATACGGAGCACTGGTGTGTATCCATTGTAGCTCTTGGACAGGTGTGTGGTTGGGGAGTCTTGGGTTTTCTGTGTTTGTTTCTTGCTGCCAAATTCAATACAGGTCTGGCCAGCGTCTGGAGGTGGAAACCCTGATCAGTTGTGACGCTTGTTTTCCAGCGTTTCCAACATTTACCTCGTGATAAAGCCACAGAGAAGGCCTCCTTTTTCCTCCTAAAGCCAGAATCCAAAGCATCGTTTTCAGTTTTATGAAAAATGTCTTTTTGTTCCATTTGTGAATTTCTCCATCATTTTATTACGTATTATTAAACTAATATTTATCTGATTACCAGATTATCATTGCACAAAGCAGCAGAACTTACATTAAGAGAAAAGGCACAGCGATTGAGGGCAATGCAAAATGACTTTATGGCTATAATTTCTTGCTTTCTAAACGATGAGTGCAGACTATGATCTGCCATTCCCACTTACTTTGCAAAGTAGAGTCTATTGTCTTTACTGTCATGTCAAAAGAAGTCCTGCTGGATCTATTGTAACCATTTCTCTAAAAGGAGACGGGCTTTATGTATTTCATTGTTTCTCTGATTGGTCGTAAGTCAAACTAAGATTCCCAGAGGCCAGCCTTAATATTTGTAAAACAAAATCCATTTAAAATCTTTCACAGTTGGATGTATTAAGTCCTCTAAGCACAAACTTCATATCTTTATCTCTCCTAAAAGTCCGCTCTGAGAGCTCACAAAATTTTAAGCAGTATTCTTTTGTTGTATAACTTTTAGTTTCATGCTACAGTTTTTAAAATTGGACTATTGGACTTTACCTGGTTCTATGTTCACTGTCATCATTGACAATGAGGGCGAGAAATACAATAACCAGACTGACATGTTACTATTGATGCACAAACAGAAACGTCAAATGCACTGTTCAAGTTTTATTTCAATCACTATAACGCTCTTTAGGAAACAGTCGGCTTCACAGGAGGCATCTGTCGCAGTCGAGTAGCAAGAAAAAAAGAGCCATACAAAACTTAATAACAGTGTGTTTTCAAACCCGACTGATTTCTGTTTTGCTTTTTTTCCTCTGCTCACTCTTCTTCTTGTGTTTAATCGTCTGTGACTTTCTGTATTTGATCCCAACTATTGGCAAACTAGCTTTCACAATCAAACCGAACCTTGGTTGAAGTTAGTCTGAATAATGGTCTGCTGGAGCTTTTACACCTGAAGAATTTGTTTGAACCAAACTGGAAAGTCCAAAAGTCCAGCCCTTATTCTAAAATTACAAAGAAAAAAGAAAGTGAAAAACCTGGTCAGTTTAGTTTGTATATGCTCCGATAGATTAACTAATCACTGCTTGTGTCTGAGGTGGTCCAGAGATAATCAGGTCTTTAGCTTATCTGCTGCGTACAGCCTTCAGGAGGTCAAACACACATCAGAGCACGATCACAGCTAATCTGTGTCTCGCTGTCACTCTCCACTTCCTCCTCGCTTCACTTCAGTCGCTCTCTGTGTGGCTTTACATGAGTCCACAGCCTGTGGACAGTTTGTTGGAAACAAGTGGCACTGTCGATAAAAACAAAAAATCCAATTATTACTCTATACAGTGCCTTTGCGAAAGTATTTGGCCCCCTTGAACTTTGCAACCTTTTGTCACATTTCAGGCTTCAAACATAAAGATATGAAACTGTAACTTTTTTGTGAAGAATCAACAACAAGTGGGTCACAATCATGAAGTGGAACGAAAATTATTGGATATTTTTTTTAACAAATAAAAAACTAAAAATTTGGGCGTGCAAAATTATTCAGCCCCTTTACTTTCAGTGCAGCAAACTCTCTCCAGAAGTTCAGTGAGGATCTCTGAATGATCCAATGTTGACCTAAATGACTAATGATGATAAATGGAATCCACCTGTGTGTAATCAGGTCTGTATAAATGCACCTGCACTGTGATAGTCTCAGAGGTCCGTTTAAAGCGCAGAGAGCATCATGAAGAACAAGGAACACACCAGGCAGGTCCGAGATACTGTTGTGGAGAAGTTTAAAGCACGATTTGGATACAAAAAGATTTCCCAAGCTTTAAACATCCCAAGGAGCACTGTGCAAGCGATAATATTGAAATGAAAGGAGTATCAGACCACTGCAAAGAGTGCTCTGGTCAGATGAAACCAAAATCGAACTTTTTGGCAACAATGCAAAACGTTATGTTTGGCGTAAAAGCAACACAGCTCATCACCCTGAACACACCATCCTCACTGTCAAACATGGTGGTGGCAGCATCATGGTTTGGGCCTGCCTTCAGGGACAGAGAAGATGGTTCAAATTGATGGGAAGATGGATGGAGCCTAATACAGGACCATTCTGGAAGAAAACCTGATGGAGTCTGCAAAAGACCTGAGACTCCAACCTCACTGAGCTCGAGCTGTTTTTCAAGGAGGAATGGGCAAAAATTTCAGTCTCTCGATGTTAAAAACTGATAGAGACATACTCCAAGAGACTTACAGCTATAATCGCAGCAAAAGGTGGCGCTACAATGTGTTAAGTTAAGGGGGCTGAATAATTTTGCACGCCCAATTTTTCAGTTTTTTATTTGTTAAAAAAGTTTGAAATATCCAATAAATTTTGTTCCACTTCATGATTGTGTCCCCACTTACAAAAGGTCGCAAAGTTCAAGGGGGCCGAATACTTTCGCAAGGCACTGTATATTGTTTTTGATGCAGGCGACAAGGGCCATAACATCATCATCATCGTGCTCTGCTACGTTATACAAAGACGTATTGAGATGCTACATCAGTCCTTAAGTTTAATATTTATTTTAAATGTAAAAAGATTCCATAATAAGATAAGATAATAAGATTGCCTTGCCTTGGTCTGGACCATAAGCGAGGCTAGACCCCTTTAAGAGGTACATCTGGCCCCCGGCCTTGAGTTTGTCTGTTTTAGAGGGTGAGACTTAATTTTTATTTATTTTTTTTAGACAAATGCAAGTATAAAACATGTTTAGGATAGTGCTTTCTGAGAGTCAGGAAGGCTAATGGAAAAGACGTGACTCTACGTCTCTGATATTAAAGTGTTAAAGGGTTTTGGATATTTTCAGAAGTGCACCTGGTCCTTCCTGCAGCAGCTTTTGTCAAAGAGCAAAAGGAAGAGGAAGACACAGAGCTAACACTTTCTTCACACTATAACAGAGCTTCCTGTGACTCAAGGTCTCCGTCAGTGTTTGAAGATCTGCTGTGATTGAACTGGAACAAAAAGTGAGAAAAACAAGAGTGCATTCAGGAGAAAGTAGCACATTCAGGAAAGAGCTGTGTGACATAACTGTAGAACAAAAGACTGCAATTAGAAATGGAAAATTAAAAGTGATGTAATTAAAACACCAGTCAAAGCTCAAACCAAACAGAAATGCCAATGTAAATGCCAGAATAATATGTCAAATAAAGGTTTTGTTTGGAGTCTTACAACTAGGGTTCATTGCGATCATTTTATTGTTTTCATTTTTCCTCTCACTTACACTGCATGTCTAAGTTATTAACCAATCAGAAGCTCAAACCAAAATCACAAAATCAATGCATAATTAAACAAAAAATACTTATTAGGTCTTTAAATGTATGATTCTCACGTTATCAAGAAGTATTTAATGACCCTTTTATGTTACAATACCACTGTCCCTCTCACACACTCAGGAACCTTTTATTTTTTTCTTTTATTGAAAAAAGTCATTAAAAACTGTCAAACTTTTTGCACAGAGTTCAGCTTCAGACTGATGCGATGCTGCAGTTATCTTATTCTTATTAAACAGTTTGCGATTGTATTGTCAATATTTATCCACTTTTGCTTCTTTGTTCTTCCTTTGTGTTTGTCTTTTTTTCTGAGTGTAAAGAGATACTGTATTCAATACTGACATAGACACTTTCTCGTTTTAATTGGCAGCCCTTACTTCCTTTCTGACATTAGTGTGTCAACCAATGGGAGTGCTGCTTTTTCAGGAGTGAGCTGTGATTGGACAAAGACCCAGATGTGCTAAACACATACTGAACATCTGTTTAGATCTTTGATTTTCCAGCCCAGATGACACCTTTTTTACAGATGATTCCTGTTACAACATGCTGTTACAGTACAGTTCAAAACCAGTTATAGTCCAAGTTAAACCAATTAAAACTTGTCCAAATCCATCTGTAACCAGTTTAAATCCACTCACAAACCAGCCAAAGTCCATATTAAACTAATCAAAACCAAGCAGGTTTAAAGCCACTCAAAACCTGTTATAGTCCAACTAAGTACTATTGTAACCAGTGGACGTTAGTCTAGGGCTCAGATCTCTATAATTTATATACATTACAAAAACCTTTGACTATGACTAAGTAGAAATCGTTTGACAACAATATCGTGTTTTTATTTTTATTTTCATGCAGCCCTTTGAGACACACTGTGCTCCTAACAGCTCATCGAATATTTTAACAACTGGAAAACCCACTTTGGGGACATTTACAGCCAGATATATTATTCCTAAGTTGTATGAGTTTCTGTGTGAGTCGTCAGGCTGTTTTTGCGTCGTCCAGCGGTGACAGCACAAGCTTTGGTCCTGTCACTGCTCATCGCCGCTTCACATCGGCTCCGCTCACAACATGTCAGAGTCTGTGCTGCACTCGGAGGCCGGCGAGGCATCATTACCATCTGGCAATAAGGCTACACTGGTGTCAGATATGGGCCAGCCAACACACACTGGCTCTCTGTCGGTGCTGCTGCTGCTGCTGGTGCTTGGAAAGCATCAGGGGACTGAGGCGACACGGACGTGAGGCAAGCCACTGTGACAGTTCGTCCAAGATGTCCGCCAGCACTCTGTTGGCAGCTGGCCTGGTTCCCTCTTGTTGCTCTGTGACATTCCCTCATTCAGCACTGTCTCACACAAACACATTTAAGCTGAGGAAGGTAGAAACGTAATATGTTTAACAGGATTATGTAATCAGGAAACAAAGGTTAACCTGTATCTAATTACAGAACAGAAGTAAATAAGTTAAACCACTTATATTCTGTTCAAATCCGTCTTTAACCACTCTAAAGACACTCAAAACCAGTTATAGTCCAAATAAAACCATTTAAAATTTAGCTAAATCCGTCTGTAGCCAGTTTAAAGCTACTCAAAACCAGTTATAGTCCAAATAAAATCAACTAAAACCTGTCCAAATTTATCTAGAAGCAGTTTAAAGCAGCTTAAAACCAGTTATAGTCCAAGTTAAACCCCTTAAAGTCCATCTAAATCCATCTATAACAAGTTTAAAGGAACTTAAAACCAGTTAAAATCTAAGTTAAACCAATTAAAACCAGTCAAAGTAAAACCATTTAAAACCTGTCCAAGTCCATTTAAAATCAGTTTAAAGCCACTTTAAACTAGTTGTAGTCCAAGTAAAACCAAAAAATAAATAAACTGTACAAATTTAGTTGAGACCTGGTAGAAAAGATTTCTGTGTGCATTTATTACCAGCATCAAAACCAGTTACAGTCCAGGTTAATCATTTTTAACTTTTTGACTCATATGCTTTTAACGTAACCTTTATAATGTAGTATTTTGTATCTGTGCATCTCAGTATCAGCCCTGTCTCTCACAAACACACAGAGACGCTGGTGGTATCCTCCAGCGGCGCTCATTGTCTCAGTAGACGATGTGCATGAGTCACTCGTCCCCGGACGACATCTTCCAGAAACAAACACACTGTGAGTCACACTCCAATTTGTCCCTTCGCTTCAGCAACAATTCATCACTGCAGTGAAAGGTCACACGTTTGGGCTTTCTCCGCTAACTCTCCAAACAAGCTTCTATGCCTCCAGAACTGTGTTAATTAAATTGAATTAGCTTTAGTTTATGATATGAAATGAATGGGCACATATTGTATGTGTACATCCTCGTTTTTGGCTGCTTTGTTGCTTATCATTAACAGCTGATAGGTCTCATGCATTGAAGTGATTGTTTATAATGGCACACAGTGCAAGTTATTCTCCTCATAAATATACATGAAGTATATTTTGTGTCGAGTGTGACACCACAGCAAGTTAGTTTGTTTTTTATAATGACAGAGAAACAGAAAGGCAGCTGCACAGGGATCTCTTCCTTCCTGTCTCCTACTCCCACCATCCTAACTCTCTGTAGCCACTGTAACCAATGTTAATATTAGGTTCAATCCCTTTTTTTAATAATAATTCTGTTTTACGTCTGTTTTTATTGTTTTATTAGGATCCCATTAGCTGCCCATTTAATGGCCGCTAATCTTCCTGGGGTCCTCTTAAAAATCTCCATTATACATGTCAAATATGAATCAGAAATGCATTACAAAACATATCCAAGCATTCCATAATAATAAACATAAACATCAATGGATATACATGTCTAAGAAAGGAAAAAAGAAGGTTTTAAAAAAATTAATTACAATAATCATTGTAGTCTTACTTCAAAATATGGTCATATGGTCATCTGCAGTAATTGTAATGTTAATGTCTTTTTGACTGTTACTATGTTACTCTAAAAAAGACAGACACACACCAACCTTTGTTTTACAGTATATGGTCTATTGTTGTGGATTTATTTTATGGAGGATTTTAACTTCCAATGTTAAATGGAGCACCCCTTTTGGAGTAACAGTAGTTTTGGAGTGGACACGGCTCCATCTCCATTCACTTTCAGCTCCTGCCTCCTGCTCATCAAGTACCTCCTAAATCTAGTCAATGACCCTAGTTCATTATCAAACCCTAACTGCAGCTCACTTCAGAAACCTATTTTTACAGTTGGACCCTGATTGAGGCCTGTTTTTATTCACTTCACAAACAAACCACACTGGCGTCCGTTTGAAAACTAATCGAGACCCACTTTTTCAGATGATTTTCTGTTAGTCCACTCCAGAATTCGATTAACACTTTTGACACCAGCTCAAATGGAACAAACTAACAAATGAAGCAGTCTTAATCAGAGCAAACTCATGTCCTTTGTGGGGACTTTCAGAAAACAGCTGAACACTGACTTCTCTCTGGATTCTCACCTTTCTCATCGTCTTCAGGGAGCATTCGGCCTCGTTACTCTCCTGATTTCTCTCCTTTCTGCTCTCCTCTCTCCTTCATCCCTCGCTCCTCCTCCACTCTCCTTTTTCCAGACAATGAGCCAATTAGCTGCTGGCTACTGTGGCACCAGTCGCCTGTAGATGTCAGATGTTGTTGTGAGTGTGTTTACGTGAGTGTAATTACCGCTCTGACCTCGTTCTGGGCCCTGAGTCTTCGTCTCGGTCTCATGGTGAGCGCTGCGGTGTTAAGACAATGTGTAAAGCTGAGAACGGCCCCTGCAGCAGTTCATCACCTCATTCACGAAGCCGGGACAAACTCAGGCTTTAGACAAGATTCAGCAGATTACAGGAATGACAGTGTTCATGTGGAGTATGCTGCAATAACCCAAGATAAGAAAAATTTACACAGGGTTGTCTAAATACCAATACTAGTGCTACTAACGGACCGTTATTGATGAAAGAAGCTCTTCTTCACATGAGTTTTTTAAATTTATCTAGATGAAAATGCATTAATAAAATCTCTAGCTCTAGAGATGTCGTCCAATAACCGGAAAGTTAGCGGAGTCCTTGGGCAAGACACTTCACCCACCTTGCCACCGGTGCCACAGCTCTGGTGTGATTGTGGTGTGTTCGGTGGTGGTCGGAGAGGCTGTTGGTGCCATGTATATCTGTCTGCCACACGGTGAATGTGTGTGAATGGAAGCATCATGTAAAGCGCTGGGTGCACAAGAGGGTGCAAAAGAGTGCTTTATGAAATATGCCAATTACGATGAATATTTAAACAGAAAACCAGCTAAATGTTGTACTTTTTTGCTAATGCTAAAATGTATTATAGGAAATTGTTGCAGAATTAAATTTTCAGAAAGCTGTGAGAAAAACAGATACAGCCGGTGTTGACCAATGGGAGCGCTCCTTTTAACTTTTAAAATCTCTTATAATAAACAGTAATTGGCATCATAAAGCCTGTTTTTTTTTTTTCCACAAATGATTGCTTTTTTAATATTCAATTTGGGGTTTTAATCATTTTCCCTCAACTAGAAGAAAGAAATATTAGGTACAGTCTGTTTAACTAATAACAATGCATCCAAGTTTCTAAAAGTCTGCTTCAAATACGTTTTATATCTCAGATAGAGACACAGTTTTTGTGGCTCTTCGATGATGATGTTGTTTCCATAGCAGACGTCTCTCTCTGGACCCAGCAGAGTGAAAACACAAGCCTCTTTAGGGGTTACCAAACCGTCCCATACTGACACGACCCACATCGTACCAGCAGTCGAAACCAGGCTTTAGTGCTTCAGTCTTTGAACATTTTCATAAATTAATTATTTGTGTTAAAAGTGATCCATTCAAAGCCACTATTTTTGTTGGCCTCGAGGTTTTCAACATTTAACAGCTTTTCTTTTACCTAGGGTCTATTCACTCTGTCAGTGTCAGCAGATTTAAATTAACTCTCTTTGTGGCTAATTTTCTAAAAGCTTCTGCGTCAATCCAAGGCCGAACATGAAGCGGGGTTTGACGTAGCATCAGTCCACTGTTGTTTCTCTGCGTCCTCTTTTGTTCTCCACTCTGTGCTCGTCTCTTGAGTGGATTCGATCGAGGGCCTCGGGGGTCGACACAGAAGCAGCTGCTAGAGGCTGTTGTTTGGATCCTACAGCTTCGACCTCTGACCTTTATATTAGAGTGCCGTGCCGTCCATTTACACTCAATTTAACAGCAAGAAGTGAGTGGGGGACAGACGCAGGCGGCGCAGCGGGATCAATGAAAGAGCATGAGCTGAATCCAGGAGAGGGATTTAAAACATGTCGCTGTATCAATCCACATTATCTTGGGTTTATTTAAGGTTTTGATGAAGTCATGTGGCACACAAAGGGAGGTAATAAAGACAAATCAATAGGGCACTGAATTCATAGGAAGGATGAATATAGTTATGGAAAAATGAAAATGTAAGGGAGGTAAAATTACTCCTATGGGGGCATTTGTAATGAATATTCTTTTGTTTTAACAGAGACTAAGCAGGTTGTGATATATATTTGAAAATGAACCAAAGGGTTTTAGCCATGAAAATGGAAAGGCATTATAATTATTACACATGTGGGCTGCCAGTGAGTGGGTAGAGAACGTTGCTGATATATTTATGAGCTTATAGGTTGTTAAAGGTCACCAGCTACAAGACACTGACAGTAGCTATAACCCCACATGGAGGAACCAGAGTTGTACAACAATTGGGAATTACCTAATTTTATTATTTTTGCATTTAGCTTGACAGTTTAAACACATAAAACTGATCGTAACAGGAATCATATGTGAAAAAATGAGATCTTAAAATGTCCTTACAATTCAAACAGTGTAGTCCTTGATATAGAACAAATATTATAGGTCTTTATCACTCTCCTCCATGCTCTGCTACTCTTTGCTGTGTTGCTCCAACTAACGCTTGTAAAAAACTCAAGACTTGGTGCCACCTGCTCTCTCAAAACTTAAACTGTAGGCCAAATAAACGTGTTTTTATTGAGCATAAGTGAGTTCACCATGTGAGCTTTGTTTGGAATTATTGTATTTTTTTCTTTCTTTTTCTCTTTTCTTGCTTGACCGAATAAATGACTAAACTTAAACATGTTTTACTGACATATATTATCAGAAAATGAGTTTTCAAAACACAAAAGCACAGTGTTGTTCTACTCGCTGTGTGTAGCCAGCAGCTGGTAGCGTTCTCTTCTGAGACCTGTCTGGATGTTTTTACTGATGATGCCGTCTTTACAGTAGGCTACATAACATTGGAGCTGGTGCACAAACGAGTGGGGATAACCAGAGTACCTGGAGGAAATCCACCTGAGCACTGAGAAAATGCCAACTCCACTCAGAAAGGCCCGACCCGGGAGTTGAACCCTGGACCCTGGACCTTGCTGCAGTAAGGGTTTTTACACTAATGCAATGTTAAAGCACTTAAAGGTTAGACAGACTTTAATATTCAATGTAAAAATAAGTCTTGTGGTCACTAAAGTCTCAGGTGTATTGGCTCTTTCAAACGGACAGTGTGCTTTACAACAATGTGCTCAGGCCCAGGTTAAGCTTGTGGCAGTGCCTGAAAGCTTTTTGAAATAGCTGGTGAAACACTTTTTGGTGACATAAAACATTAGTTAAAACTTGCTTTCTTTCTGCAATCGAGACTTTTGCTATACATTTTGTGCAGTTTGCAAACGCACTGGTAAGTATTAGTCTTGTCCTCTCAACTCTTTCATAAAAGTTTTGACTCTGGACCACTCAAAAGTGAGCGTAAACCCACCAAATGACCTCTGGGACGAATCAGCAGCTATCAAACTCAGATAATAAGAGCAGGATAGCGGCACTGACAATATTGGAAGCAGCATTAAAGTGTTGTGTGAGACCGAGCTGCTGCTGCTTTGAGCCTGTAGCTGCAGCAGATGGTGACAGTTAAACAGAAAACAGATGTACAATCAACTGCTCCATCAAACCAATATGTAAAGACCATTCACTTCTGTAATCACTTTCCTCCACTGAGTAATTATCCATTATCAGCGTGGACACCGTCAGGTTTACTAAATAATGGCAATTATCAAAATCTCTTGTGTTAAAGAGAATCAGCAATATCTAGTTCTAAACTGACCATTTACTTAATATTCTTTTAGACTATTAACTAATAAGACTCCACTCTCTCCCAAAGAAGCTGAGGGACCTTTTATGCTTTTCTTTTATAAAAAGTCAAACCCGACCAATTTTTTCTCCACAAAATACTAATACATTAAAACAGTATTTATCCATGTTTTACTCTTCGTCCCTTTTCTCTGTTGTGTGTCTTTTTGAGCTGTTTCTCTTTTAAAAGACATAATCAGTGCTAAAAATACACTTAATTGGCAGCTATTTCACTTTCTGAAATGTCACATGACAAACCGGTGTCGACCAATGTGGTTTGTGCAAGCACTGAATTGCCAAGGCCTTTTATAATAATGTAAGATAAGAAGCTTTATTGTCATTGCACTAAAGAGCCACATCTGACCAGTGCAGACAAACTTAAACTAAGCACACAATAAAGACTAAATAAATTTAAAAAAAATGTCAAATTGCATCTGTAAACAGTAGATGGCATCATAAAGCTTGTTTATGTTGCTTTACAATAAAATAATTGGGGTTTAAACCCTTTTCCCAAATAGAAGAACAAAAGATCAGGTACAGTCTGTAGTAGATGGTGACCATGAAGGCATAACATTTATAAAATGTATAAAGGAGTTATCTTTAAAGTGAAATAACAGATATATTTGTGATAAAGTCAAAACAATGTTTGGTACAATTTTATTATTATTTACACTACTCTACTTTTATCCAACCAGAACAGAGAACGCCTTCTATAGTCTGTGTGCTGTGGGTTCAAACAAAGATGGAGCAGGTGAAAACTATGAACAGAGCTATGTCTGTGAGCACATGAACTACTCCGGTTTATGACACATTCAAACATCTCTGTACTTTGTGACCCCTTCACAGTGACTCCAAGATCTTCAACAGCCAAAGACTAACTTGCTCCAAACAAAGCTGACTCTTCGCCCTCTCCTCCTCACTTCTGTCCCATCGTCTCCACCGCTCTGACGTCTCTGATCTGCTGCTGTTTATCGCCCTCCACCTGCTCCTCTCTGTTCCCCTCCATCACGTCCCGGTAATGACATGGGGACAGGTGGACACCAGACACCCGTCTCACACACACACACACACACACACACACACACACACACACACACAGATGGCGGAGAGGGGTCCCTGCCTACGGCCTGTCTGTCTGCTGATGGGGTGTTGTTGTTGTTGAATGCACTCAGCCACACATGATTAGCTGCACAAACACACACAGACACACACTTGTATTTGCTCCATCAGAGACAGAAGGGGGGCAAGGGGGAGGGGGGGATATAAGGGGCACATATGGGACTCAGCACCAAAACAGGTCACCTGCTATTCCAGTCACGAAGAAAGAAAGGGGTGAGGATCACTGTCAGTGTCCATTATTTATCATTTTACTTTACTGTCTAGTATTTTTAACACATTTTTGTCCATTTATTCATTTTTACGGTGAATGAAGTGAAAGAAAATCCAAATGTGAAAGTGAAACGTTTCTATAAAACTGTCAACAAGCATTAAATAAGTGCAGCGGTACCTACACGAAGTTCCAATTTCATTTCTTCTAGCTTAGAATTACAAATAAAAGTGTCAAGAATTAATGTGGTGTGGTTTGTTGAAAAAAGTAGGATTATAGGTTTGCAGGTTGGCGAGAATATGAACCTTGTGTAAACCCTTGTGTGTGCCATACATAAGGTGAAAAGTAAGCTATACTTTAATGTCCCACTTGGGGAAATGTGACATGACAGGAAGAGTTAAAAAAAGACTATTAAGAGTAACTCACATTAGATAAACAAGGCCGTTTCAAGGTTTTCTGCGAGATCTAATAATGTCATGTCTGAAACACACCTAATAGTTTTTATGTATCATTTAAAAATATCACCACCTTGTGTAACATTTAGCCCAAAATATATTCTCAAAATCATGTTGATGGTTCTTAGTCATGAGATCAGTAGAATAATGACTGTCTCACTGAAACAGCGCCCACAGCTGGTTAGAAACCTCCTGTAACTCTCCTGTCCCGGGACGAGGACTTATCTCCAGAGATTAGAAAGTGAGGCTCTAACACACGACACATATAATAAAGAAAACAGGCCGATACACTGGACCCTACAGAGTCCTGTTGGGACTAAATACACTGACGTAACCTACTGTTTCAGAGACAGACTCTTTCTTCCAAGTGTACCGCTTGGATAGTCTCTACTGGTGAAAAGGGTGCTCTCTACTGGCTCTACAGGCTAAAAGTTATGCGGTGCTGCTTTAACTTTGACATCCTATTTTATGAAAACACACTGGCAGGAGTTTTCTGTGACATCAAACTACACCTAGACAAGGCATTTAAAAAATATTGAGTGAAGATTGTGCTTCATGTTTCACCCACAGCGGATCGAGCAGACACCTGTCACGATGATGGAGCAGTGAATCTGGGACGTCTGGTTCTGCTTTGACCGGATCAGTGGCTTCAGCGTCAGTGACAGTCATCAGTGAGCAGGTGTTACCTTCACCACACACCTCACATCCCAGCAGTGGAGTGCACCAGCTGGCCGTAAAAAAAGCTACTCTTAACTTCTACACTGGTCTTAGCTACGTCAGGCGTTTAGATGGAATTTAATACCAAGTCGTAGCTGTGCCTTTGCTTATCGTCCGAGTTCACGTCAACACTCAGGAAGGCATTGTTGTCTAGCAACGGGGTTGGATTTACCTTAAGGGCCTTCAGTATGGAGGGGGAGCATCCAGAAAACATTTGTGAGAAGAAAAGAAAGGCAGATTTTACAAATAATGAAATACAAACGCAATTAGATTTATATTTGAAACATAAAAATAAAGCTAAATTCAATAACAACAACACAAACAAGCATAAGATATCTACAGTTGTGCTCAGAATATGTGATTTTGTTTTGGCCATTTTTCAGAAATTATAAATGATAACACAAAAAACTTTTCTTTCCCTCGTAGTTACTGGTTGGGTAAAGACATTTATTCTCAAACAATTGTGTTTACTCTTTTCAAATCATAATGACAATATAAACTACCCAAATGACCCTGTTTAACTGAGGGGAGTAATTCAGCATCCGAATTTAACTTCAGTTTGATCCGGGTTTCGCTTCTTAGTGCTCTTTCATTATGAAGTCTGCCGCGCTGTCATTTTTTTCAGGTGAGATCAGTGTTTCCTAATTTTTTATTATCATTACTATGGATACAAGTCTGATCTTCCAACTTACGCCTGCTCCACACGAGGCGTAAAAGATGCACCTGGGTGTAACGTGGGCTTAAGTCCTACTGGTGCACTAGTCATAACATTAAGTTGGTTGTAATTTTCAATTCTAAGTCAGGGTTTAGGCTACGACCAGGCATGGGCCCAGCTGGTGCACTCCGCTCCTGGGACGGTGCAGACCTTCAGCGACGCAGCGGTTCAGCCACAGCCACATGTTAGAGCAGGATTGTTAGTCATGAACCTGAAAGGTTCAGGTCAGGTCATTTTAATTTTAGTTTTTTATTCTTAATATTAGCTTGTGTTGGCAACAGTCCAGAAAGTCACCATAAGCCCCTCCCCCTGAAGTGTGCAGGAAAAACTGTCCCTTTAGGGAATAGTGTGTGTGTTTGAGGGAATTCCTTTGGGACCGTCAGAACAAAAGCAGCTTTAGGTTTGACTTGACACAGAGTTGATTTTGTTTCATGGAACAATGCCTCTGTTGTATTAGCTGCTGCTGCTTCTGAATAAAACACGTCCAAAATGTGTATTGCAAGACTATACTTTGTCTCTACTCTATGTTCTTATTTTGAAAGACTAACATAACATAAATAATGTGTTTAATAGGCCCCTTTTCTAATGTCTCTTTGACACTAAACACGATGATGACGCAACAACCCATTCTAAGTTCAAGCCAATGCCTTCTGAAATAAAGTTGTTTAGGATCGGCTGTATGTGTTAGTGAGAAGTCCAGCTGACAGGGTTTAATCGAGCTGTGAGCATGTGAACGCACTTGTGTCAAACTATAACCAGTTAAGATAAAAATTACAGTTTTGTTTTTTAACAGGGCTCTCTCCTGACTTTCTGTGTTCACACATGCCATGAACAGTCCTGGTGGTTTTACTGAAGGCGGGACGGAGAAGGGAAGAACCAGGCTTAAATAACTTCACCGAGCTAACACCAAGCTAACGGACAAATGCGCCAACTCCTTCGTGGTGACTGAGATTTTTGTGTTAATATTAAAACTACCGTTGTTGTAGCTCCATAACTAAACAGCAGAAAGTGAAGTACAAACATCAGTGTAGACGGCAGTGACGTCATCATCAGCTCACCTCGGAGCGTCTACTGGCAACGTTTGCAGACATCGTCGACCCAAACATGTCACCAGGACCTGAAGGATTGGCTCTCGATGTGAAAACAGGGGGAGATTTTGTTCAAATGTTCAGGGTACTGTAGGTTCAGGTTAGGTGAATGTGTTTACAGTATGTTAGTGGGAAAATAGAGCTGTGTCATGCTCCTGTGGCCTCGGCAGGTGCCAGAAGTCTGTTCACCATCTCTGTTAATTAACAGACAAAAATATATCTAATAACAAAATAAAATAAACATACAACACATTAAACAACAGGATGTCACTTTGTAATAAAGACTGATAGTTGCAGTGACTAGTTTGGTAAAAAAAAAACAGGACATTGTCGTTATATGTTCCCATGTTATATTTATTTATGCACCTCTGTTCTCAAATCCTGACACATGAGCTGTTTGTTTGTCTAGCATCATGTTGTCCTTTAACGTTTTCATCATTTCTTTGCCCTTTGTCATTTCCTATAGACTGCCTATGAACACAAACAATCAAAATGTCTGCCATATTTGTTGTGACAGGACGTCCATTCTGTCACAATGCTACGACGTCTGGTAAAATTTCTTGTCAATTGATCAAATCTTTGCCATGTACGTCAAGATTGATAAACCATTCAATGTTAAAAAAGGATTTACTGCAAGTGTGTAATGTCCTAAATACATCAGAACCTCCCAATGCAAGTATTTCTGGTTTGAACTAGACCTGAACGATTCTTGCTGCTGTGCTGTGTGTGTCCTATCTCCTCTCTGCACAGTCCATCAGCGGGACCTGTCAGATCCACATCAGGCCTTGCCAGTCACATTACGGATGTTACAGCAGTAGCATCCTGTCCAGCAGCCAAACAGCGGCAGATAGATTACACACTGCCGCTGTTTATCTTGTGCTTCCGTCTCCATCAGACACTGTTGAGCTTCACCCGGGGTCGAATGGGGGTCATCTAAGGTAAGGCTAATCAATCAGAGCTAATAGAAACTCATATTATACTGTGTCAGGAGTGGATTAAATCAAGGAGTTGGAGTTGCAAGATAGAAATGTTTCCAAATGACACAGCGTAATTAAGTTTATTACTACCAATAAGGTTTTACTGCCTAATTTACTTTTGTCTCTCAGCCAGACAACCCAAGTCAGTCTTTTACTAAGACATAACAACTTGAAGTGGATATAAAAATGTATAAAAGTATAGACTTTGACAGTAACATAGGTGAGTTAGAAAAGCAGTAAATTATAACCACCAGCGGCGTAGCACCAAATTTTGGGCCCTGGGTACAAACCATCTTGCTGGGCCCCCGTACCAAATACCACAGCGATACCAATGGGTGGGGTATTGCTTTTTTTTTTATCATAAAAACACTTAAAATGTAATCAAAATAAGCCACACTCTGATTAATATATTTTTATCTTATTGTCAAAAGTACTACTACTTGCCGAGATGGCAAAAGGTCCGTAGTAGGAAACTAAAATACTATGTCAATGGGGACCAGCAACTGTTTAATTACCAATCTTCTTTAAAATATATTCTTTTGTGTTTAGCAGAAGAAAGAAAGTCATACAGGTTTGGAACAACTTGAGGGAGAATAAATGATGACAGAATTTTCATTTTTGGGTGAACTATCCCTTTAAAGTTTAAATGTGTATATCAATGTACCCATTTTGCTTATTTCCTCTTAACACTTAATTACTAATTACTAAGTGTTACAACAGGCAATTCTGCTAAAAGCTCACCTTGTCTCACTGTCACTGCTTTCACCTGGTCATGATGAGGGGCCTGCTGCTGCAGGGTCTGAAACTGAAATATATGGCTTCAAATGGTTGCTAAAATATCCTTTATTGTCACAATACCTTTTTGTAGTGTAGGCTAAGTACAAGTTAATTGCTGATTATTTGTCTGTTTAAAATAAATGCAGACTATAGAATCACTGGGTACACTAACCGCCAAACTAGACATTTAATCTTTGAATTACGTTTTAAAATAAGTAATTTTCAATCATTAAGATGTGCATTAAACTTAGAACAATCCTATACTTAATGTAAAAGCATATGTGAGCTAATTTGCATAAAAAATAGGTAAAATAGGCGCTAAAGATCTGTGTTTTCTCGGGTGTTTGATTTTGACAATGGAGGGAAATATACAGTGTTTTCATGTAAACTTCTGACTCTGAGGAGAACTGCAGCAGAAGAGGAGACAGGTGTGTTGAGCTCCCAGCTCCGCCTCCGTCTTCTTCTCACTCCGTTATTTACCCAGAAATATCGTTTGCTCACTATGTAGGGTGTGATACTATAAAGTATTGGTATATTATTCAACTAGAGTACGAACATAAATGTATGCTATTCTACCTGGAGTAGATATTTATGTTAAAACAATGTCAATGCTCGATGATGCATTTGGACCTCACCTTTCTTTTCAAAAAACTGACTGAGCAACTGCTTTCCCTCATTTGCCTTTCTCTCTTTTGAGCCCCTGATTTTACTTTCTTAAGGAAAGACATGACTCTTCCCCTGTCTTCCTAGTTCATATCACGGCTAACTCCAGCTCCTGTCTCATTAACTGATTCACCGCAGGTCCGAAGCAGAAGCACGTGACCCGCGGGTCGTACCATTAATTGTATTGCATTGATTCAAGAGGGGTGGTGGGGCCCTGCACAGCATGAAAATAACTTTTTTTACACCGAACCAGTGCCTACCTGCAAGTTTAGTTTTGCACAGGAACTTTTTTATTTGTACATAAATGCTATACAAATGTTGGTGTAATGTGCAAAAGTGCATGAATATGTATGTTTAGAAAACTGACATCTAAGGGACCCCCCTCGCCTGGGGCCCTAGGTACTCAGTACCCTTTACCCCCCCAGTCCGACGCCCCTGATAACCACACATTATACAATCAAACAATGACCGAAGGCATGTTTTGAAATGAACCATGTATTGTTCCAAGTGATAAACAGTTAGTTTCACAGAAGAATCAAAACTATATAGTATTTTAAAAGTATATGAACAACAGGTGCTTGTGGTTGTAGAGTCGGCTTCTTACTGCTCTCTTTTTTGTGAATGAAAATACACAAAAAAGGACTAAATCACTGAGGGGTGACCATGGCACTGTTGCAGCGAAGGGATTTACTGAGTGTGACACGACCCGCTGAAGGTCACTCATCCGTGGAACTAATATGACACCCATGAACACGCGAGGATAAGAGCGCATCAAACATGATATCTACATAAACCAGGCCACGAAACATGAGACCAAGAAAAACATAACCATGGGCAAGCACAGACAACACACAACTTTAATAATGCAGTGTCTTTTTTTATATGATCTTCCATTAGCTTCGGAGATAAGAAAGGATATTGATCAAATCACACTTTTTGTATTGGTTTCAAATTAGTTTTATGAAATAGAGGTGTCTGCGTTTAATAATGAATTATATTATTGAATAATGCTGTTGTTGTCAAGTGTTCATCTGAGTCAACAGGGACGAGTTAGTGGGTTGAACAAGGCAAAACAAAAATCTAGATATGTTGCTATGATATTACCTCAAAGAACAAAACACTGCACAAACATACGGTTCTTTCAAGTAGCATCAGTTAAAATCACTGCTGCATATCTCGATTTTCTCCATTACTTATCACAAATCAGAAGGCCAGTGAAAACTAGAGATCCTTTCACCTTTAAAGACGGCATGTGGGTCTGTTTTAGACTGGTGTCTATAATATTGCGGCTCATACTTGTTTGTCACTTTATTTTGGTCACATTAAAGTGTGTCTGAAGGTTCTCAGTCTCCAGGACAAAAGTTTCAAAGAAGAATTGGGCGTGGTTGTGTGGTAAAGAGTTGAACGGGCAGTGTGAGTAGGCTACTGGGCGGAGACCTTTCAAGTGTTAATGTCCTTCTCGAGTGAAACTGTTTTGGTTTTAACTCACTGTTGTAAAGATTGTGTCTCAGTCTACTTCCTCTGTTCAGAAAAGGCTGTTCCAATTTCACAAAGATGGCTTCCTTTACTCCTCTTTCAAACCTCTGTACTTCAGCTGTATCCTGGGGAAGCCACGTATTTATGTCTTGCCCTAATGAAGGAACACCACTCCGACACAAAGTAAGCAGCACAGACTCTGTCACCTTCTGTTTCCTTTTTGGTTGGCCACACAAGCCATTAAGTCATCAATTTACAATGGATAAATGGTAATTGACTCAATAGTTTCATTGTCTCTGAACTGGGACAAAGCCAGAAGTGCAGTTAGACGACTAAGCTCTGTCTGTAAATGTAGTGAGTGAAGCTCCAGATGAAGCACATGTGGAAGTGAGTGCAGGCTGTGAAAGGCACCCCAGCCTCAATGAATAATGCACAACTCACATTTTCATACCGCTTCCCTCTCCTCCCTCCTCCCCCACCTCCTCCCACCGTGTACCGTAGTAAAAAATAGAAGCGCGTTGGAGCTGCTTTCGCTTTGGCTCCAGTGTTTACAGCCTCGTAACCCCCTCCCTGCCGCTCCGTCTCCTGACTGAGGGGTTATTGCGCTCATTCATCTGCGAACCTCTATCCTCCGCGGAGCCACAACGAGACGAGAGGTTTTGCCGAGGCCGAAACCCGGGGAGCTCTGTGAAGGTCCTCAGGTAGCATGTACAGAGCGAGCCTCATCTCCATATCTTTATTATGTGGCTCGTAAAAATAGCTGTGGATCCTCTCACCTCCCACTCTTCCTCCTCCGCAGTCGGTGCTCAGTGTGTCGCCCGGGGGAAATGAGGAGCTGCCGGGGCCCAGGAAAACAACCAGCAGACCAACACAGCGTCTATTCATGCAGCTCGTACAGTGTCAGAGATGTGAGGGCAAAACATGGTGTAATCCATCTTCATTTGTATTCATGAAGTGGAAGAGGAAATTGTGATTATTTATGCTACTTGTTACCAATTTTAAAGGATGCAGAGCTTGAGAAGAAGAGCTTATGTAGAAGAGTTTAAATTGTGTTGAAGCCAAGTTTTTCCTGGATCACAACACAGCACTCAACATGTGACATGGGGCAAAAACGTAAAAAGAGACAAATAAAATAACCCTGACTTTTTTCTGTCAAAAATCTTCTAATGAGGGGTTCACATGTGAAACCCCAAAGACAAACATTTTTAGTGTATAGTGACAAGTCAGCCTTCAGTCAACAATCTTAATACCTGTGCTCCGATGACCACAGGCACCACTGTCGCCTTCACCTTCCAAGCCTTTTCCAGCTCTTCTCTGAGCCCTTGGTATTTCTCTAGTTTCTCATGTTCCTTTTTCCTGATGTTGCAATCACTTGGTATTGCCACGTCAACCACAACGGCCTTCCTCTGCTGTTTGTCCACCACCACAATGTCTGGTTGGTTCGCCATTACCATTCTGTCAGTCTGAATCTGAAAGTCCCACAGGATCTTGGCTCGGTCATTCTCTACCACCTTTGGAGGTGTTTCCCACTTTGACCTCGGGGTTTCCAGTCCATACTCGTACAGATGTTCCTGTACACTATGCCAGCCACTTGGTTATGGCGCTCCATGTATGCTTTTCCTGCCAGCATCTTACACCCTGCAGTTAAGTGTTGGATTGTCTCAGGGGCCTGTTTAAACGTTCTAGCCATTGGTAGGATTTCTTGATATCAGCCACTTCAGTTATGTTCCGGTGGTACATCCCATGTAGGGGTTTGTCCTCCCATGATGGTCCCTCCTCCAGCTCCTCTTCCTCTGTTCCCCATTGCCTGAGACATTCACTGAGCACGTCATCTGTTGGGGCCTTATCTTTGATGTACTTGTGGATCTTGGATGTTTCATCCTGGATAGTGGCTCTCACACTCACTAGTCCACGGCCGCCTTCTTTACGGCTAGCGTACAGTCTCAGGTTGCTGGATTTGGGGTGGAACCCTCCATGCATGGTGAGGAGCTTTCGTGTCTTAACGTCTGTGATCTGTATCTCTTCCTTTGGCCACCTTATTATTCCCGCAGGGTATCTGATCACTGGCAGGGTGTAGCTGTTTATTGCCCGTGCCTTGTTCTTGCCATTGAGCTGACTTCTTAGGACTTGCCTTACTCGTTAGAGGTATTTGGCAGTTGCTGTTTTCCTTGTTACCTCTTCGAGGTTGCCATTTGCCTGTGGTATTCCAAGGTACTTGTAACCATCCTCAATGTCTGCTATTGTTCCTTCTGGGAGTGAGACCCCTTCTGTGTGGACTACCTTCCCTCTCTTTGTCACCATTCGACTACACTTCTCAAGCCCGAATGACATCCCAATGTCAGAGCAGTAGATCCTGGTGGTGTGGATCAGTGAGTCGATGTCCCGCTTGCTCTTAGCGTATAGCTTGATGTCATCCATGTAGAGGAGGTGACTGATGGTGGCCCCATTCCTGAGTCGGTATCCATAGCCAGTCTTGTCGATTATTTGGCTGAAAGTCAGGTCAGTCGCTGCCTCGTACCTACTCGGCTTTGTACCCAATCTCCGGTTGACCACAGAGACCAGACTCATTCTATATATAGAATGAGTCTGGTCTCTGAGGATTTGAGTTGGATTTTCTGAGTGCAGTACCAACATATATGGTTTAAACTGCCTTTGGAGAAACTAAGCCTTGTAAATTTTTTCTTCTTGAAATAAAATGTCTGTAAAGGAAAGGACGGAGATGTTTTACTAAATTGTCTCGTCTCGGGCGCCTCAGTGGCTCTTCTGGTGGAGCGCATACCACAAACCCGTGAGACCTAGGTTCTATTCCGGCTTTGGTGATTTGCTTCATGTCATTCCCATCTCTTTCTCTCTCTCTGTTTCCTGTTTATCAAATAACAGCTAAAATATCTTATACTTGTGAGTTTGATGGCACATTTCCATTACAACTGGGTATGTACTATCCTACTCCACATGAGTTTTACCAAAGTATTTGTCTCCTTTAGTCTTTCAGTGTGCATACAGCCTGAAAAATTATATAGTGTTACTTTAATGAAGAACTCTGTGTGCTCCGTGGCCCATTAGCCAGTGGTCTGTTGCCATTGTTTATTATATTTGGATAAAAAGTATCTATGTGGTAAGACTGTTAAGCATTTTCAATAATATTCCTCCAAGTGGCTTTTGTCTTATGCTACTTTAAAAATGTGCTGAGGCTATGCATCTTTACAAACCTTTACAAAACCAAGTCGTGTGAAAGAAAACACATTGACGCCCGGTGAATCAAGTTGATACCAATGTTATAAAAGGCTCCCGGCACTCTTTAGGGGCCGCTTTGTGAATATGAAGCATATTGCAGGCACACTGTCACCTTCTCTTTGACCGTCTTCCTGTGGCAGGTTTTTAAATTACCCGGCGGACGTCCTGTAGTCTCCAAAGCTTTTCAATGAGCCTTTACTTTGGCATTTGATTCCCACCTCTCCTTTTCTTCAGACTTGGCTATGTGCTTCTTCTTCCCCTTTCATGATGAGTACCATGGAGCTGAAAGGGAAGTGCTGCAGGAATCCACACTTATTCAATGTGAAGGGGACATGACGAGGTGGAGCAGAGGCTGGGAGATAAAGGAGCAGAAAGGGAACAGGAGCAGATGAAATGAACAAGGAGAAGAGGATGTATGGAGAAAAAAAATCAACCCTTTGTTCAAGATTCTTTCCCAAAGAGGTATGTACAAAAACATTTCCAGCAACATTTTTACACTAGACAATTATTCCCAAAAAGTGCCCCGTACTGTACAACGCCTCGAAGCTGCTCCAGGTGTGTGGCCCACTTCGGAAAAGGTGGAGCTAAAACATTTCAGTCAACTGATTGGACAATAGATAATCCTAACTCAAGCAAAAACAAGAAGCAAAAGGCTAAATGTTGTACTTTTTTCTCACTTCATGAATTAAAACATATTTAAAAATATTTATTGTCTAAACTGTATTAAGCAGAACATGTGCCTCAACTACTTTGTGATTTTAAATTATGCTACTTTAGAGTCCCTAAATTAAAGAAAACTGCTGCAGCTTTATCAATGTGTTCTTAAAGATAAACCGGAAAGTCTAATGTTTACTGCAGCAGCTGTTCCTCCAGCCTCTCGCTGCCACACACCAGCTTTTATTCTTTCTTTATATCAAATATAAACAGTGTATCTAAGTTTCACAAAATCTGCTTCAAATTTTATTTCTGAGATAGTTGATGTCATCAACACGACTTGTTGATGTCATGGTTTCTTGACCCAGCACAATGGAAACGCCTGCCTCTTGAACCGACCTGACCGTGGGAACAACCAGGATTATGTCCCAGGTTTACTTTCTTGTAAAATGTGGTTAAACCAAAAGTGTCTAATGTTTTCTCTTGCATTTGACCAAAACTATTAATATCCTAATAATATATTGTTAAAGGTATTATCTGTAGTAAAATGAGACCTTCAGCCATCAACTAGGCTTCGTTATCATGGATTTATGGTTTATCAGACTCAGAATCAGAATTACTTTTATTCATCCCCAAGGGAAAGTCTTATTGTTACAAACATGCAACCGACCAGTGCAAGACAATAGAAGTTTATTTTTTAAAGTAAATATAATTTAACTATAACCTATGATATCCCTAACAATATTTACATATTCACATGATACATATTCACATGATGTACAGTTTACAAGTTTACAAGTGGACTTAACAGAGTTCAGAAGTTGGAATGATTTCCTGTGTCTCTCGGGGAGCAGCGTGGCAGTAACAGTCTATTGCTAAACGAGCTCTTGCAGCTGACCAGTACTTTGTGGAGCGGGTGGGAGGGAAAGTCCAGAATAGTCCTGATTTTGGACAACATCCTCCTCTCCGACACGACAGTCAGAGAGTCCAGCTCCTCCCCTACAACATGTCCGGCCTTCTCGATGATCTTGTTGAGTCCATTAGTGTCCCTCACGTGCAGACTGCTGCCCCAGCAGACCACAGCGTACATGATGGCACTGGACACCATAGACTCGTAGAACATCCTGAGCATAGCCCTGCAGATGTCAAAGGACCTCAGCCGCCTCAGAAAGTAGAGATGTGTGTGTGAGCTTGGTTTGGGGCCTTGATGTGATAAAATTTCAGGTAATGCAGCTTCAGGTGTAAGTCAGGGTAACTGTAAACTGAGCAGTATTTTTTGTTATTTAGTTGTTTTATCATAATGTATTGTTGGAATTTGATGGTGTTGAATGTTAGTGTTAATGATTTATGCTAACACACGTATTTATCTTGATTTCCATGCAGAGTTGCTCTGTCTAGTTTTTCAGGATCAGTTCTGATCAGGTTATTAATTATGATACTGACCTCCATGAGTCTGGACCTGGTCTAAGACCGGACTAACTCTGTCTCCTTCAAACACTGACCTCCATGAGTCTGGACCTGGTCTAAGTCTGGACTAACTCTGTCTCCTTCAAACACTGTCCTCCGTGAGTCTGGACCTGGTCTAAGACCGGACTAACTCTGTCTCCTTCAAACACTGACCTCCGTGAGTCTGGACCTGGTCTAAGACCGGACTAACTCTGTCTCCTTCAAACACTGACCTCCGTGAGTCTGGACCTGGTCTAAGTCTGGACTAACTCTGTCTCCTTCAAACACTGACCTCCGTGAGTCTGGACCTGGTCTAAGACCGACTAACTCTGTCTCCTTCAAACACTGACCTCCGTGAGTCTGG
The DNA here is from genome assembly GCA_024416835.2 of Perccottus glenii. Taxonomy (NCBI): domain Eukaryota; kingdom Metazoa; phylum Chordata; class Actinopteri; order Gobiiformes; family Odontobutidae; genus Perccottus; species Perccottus glenii. The sequence continues at coordinate 24,909,341 of CM044560.2, forward strand.
ACCTGGTCTAAGACCGGACTAACTCTGTCTCCTTCAAACACTGACCTCCGTGAGTCTGGACCTGGTCTAAGACCGACTAACTCTGTCTCCTTCAAACACTGACCTCCGTGAGTCTGGACCTGGTCTAAGACCGGACTAACTCTGTCTCCTTCAAACACTGACCTCCGTGAGTCTGGACCTGGTCTAAGACCGGACTAACTCTGTCTCCTTCAAACACTGACCTCCGTGAGTCTGGACCTGGTCTAAGACCGGACTAACTCTGTCTCCTTCAAACACTGACCTCCGTGAGTCTGGACCTTGTCTAAGTCTGGACTAACTCTGTCTCCTTCAAACACTGACCTCCGTGAGTCTGGACCTGACTTGGTCTTGACTCACCCTTGATACTATCTGGTCTCAGACATGACTTGTTCCCGGGAAATGCCACAACACTAGTTATGCGGCAATTCCAGAGAAATGGGGCTCTATTTGTAAAAAAAAAAAAAAAGACAAACTATAAAACCACATCGTTTGAAAGGGCACATGTGCAAAATAAAGAGATTACAACTGTTGCTTTAATAAATAAAAAAAGCAGCCTTGTTTTAGGAAATGGGCTGGTTTAGGAAAGGAAAGGAGAGCACATGGGCCAGAGAAAGAGACAGGAATAGAAAAGAGAGGGCTGTGGGATGAGGAGCAGCGGCTGTGCACCCGAGGGGAGGCTCAGCGGGAGGGGAGCGAAGGGGGAGAGAGGGCTCCACAACCCCTCGCTTTTCCAACTGAGCCCCATCTCAAGGTCAGACACACATCTGCACATGTTAAAGGACCGGGCCACTGACTTGTATTCATCAGAAACATTTAACTGTTAGTGCCGGATGGTTTGCATGAGGAGGCTTTAGGGCTGTGCTAAATGTGTGCTGCCCAGAGCTTTTCCCTAACTGTTTATTCACCCAACAGAATGGTGTCATTGGTATTGATATATTTTTCCAATATATTTTTTGTTCACTTTCAGGAGTATGCAATTTTCTTTTAAAATGTAGAAAAAACATTTAATTACTTAAGAATATTCAATTAGGAATCCTGTGAAAAAACCTAGACTTTATAATCAAGGATTTTAATTGATGTGGCTTTGTCCAATCCCAGCTTGCTTCTTGAAAAAACTAAAAAACAGAGAAAAAAGGAGGAAACAGGGACAAATATTGGTTATTGACGTAATGTTTAACGAGGTGGAGATAAGTGTTGTATTGACACGCTGAAATCAGAGCTACAGGTTTACGGTCTGCTCCAAACTCCAGTTTGGTTTAATGTAGGGGTGGGCAATTCATTTTCCCCAAGAGCCCCATTAGAACATGGAACTCTTGTGGAGGGCTGGGCCAACACAGGGAACTCACTTATGCTCAATAAAAAACATGTTTCTTTTGCCCCTACAGTAAGGGTATTTACTGTTTGGAGCATGTCGTATAGTGTAACAAACTAATTGTTGTAAAAATATATGCAGTGTTTATTCATCAAAAATAATAGTAAATGCTTGGCGGGCCACATTGAACAGCCCAACGGGCCGCATGTGGCCCCCGGGCCATAGTTTGCACACCCCTGGTTTAAACGTATTAGAATTTTGTGGGGAAAAATTGTACTAAAAAGTGAGTTCTTTTCTACACAGTATTTGATTGAGCCCCAAGCCATGTCTCTAAGTCCCTAAATGTAATAAATACTCTGCAATTTATTATTAGGCACCAATTACTATATTTTGTCGCATGGACTTCAAGTAGACTGTAAATGCAAACGTTATCTGTGTTTTTGTCTCTGTAAGTATGTGTCCTCTTCCCTCTCTCCATCTCCAGCAAGTTATAAATAAACACACATTTCTATCGATCTTGTTCAGAAAAGACGCCTTCTGCCTGCTTCTCCCTCATGCTCTAAGATCCAGCCAAGTCAACCATCTGGAGGTACACTCCTGCACCTGCAAACACACACGCGCACGCACACACACACTTATGATAATAGAACAAATGCCTGTATTGATTCTTCCTCTGTGTCTGTCTGCATATGTCTGTTTCTGAGCACGGAGCACATTTCCGAGTGTCTCTTTCTGTTCTCTTTAGAGTTTTACAAGTGAAATAAGAAATGTATAGGATGATTTATGAATTTACATGAGTGAACAAAAAAGGATATAAGCTTGTAACTTCTTATTTTAAGCTATAATCGGGTACATTTGGGTGCAACACAAATGTTTGTGAATCGAAGGCTATACATTTAAACTATGACAGCATCAGCAAACATTCAGTTGTGTTCATGTGATTAAAAAACATAAACAGTTTTTGAAAATAGTGCTGACTTAATTAACTTAATTGGTTTCTGGAAATAATGAGACTAGTATGGAAGCAAATATGTTTTATCAGATGTTGAATTATAAATGCATGGGATTTTCTGATTCTGATTTGTTTTTTAGTTTAAATCCAACTAAAACCTGTTCAAATCCAACAAAATCCTGTTCAACTCCAAATGAAAACCTGTCGAAATCCAGCTAAAACCTGTTCAAATCCAACTAAAACCTAATCAAATCCAACTAAACTTGTTCAATTTAAACTAAAACCTAATCAAATCCAACTAAAACCTGTTCAAATCCAACTCAAACCTGTTCATATCCAACTAAAACCTGTTTAAATCCAACTAAAACCTGTTCATATCCAACTAAAACCTGTTTAAATCCAACTAAAACCTGTTTAAATCCAACTAAAACCTAATCAAAATGTTTAAATCCAACTAAAACCTGTTTAAATCCTGCTAAAACCTGTTCAAATCCAACTAAAACCTAATCAAATCCAACGAAAATCTGTGTAAATCCAACGCAAACCTGTTCATATCCAACTTAAACTCATTTGAATCCAACTAAAACCCTAATCGAATTCAAATAAAACCTGTTCAAATCAAACTAAAACCTAATAGAATCCAACTAAAAACTGTTTAAATCCAACTAAAACCTGTTCAAATCCAACTGAAACCTGTTCAAATCAGACTAAAATCTGTTCAAATCCAACTAAAACCTAATCAAATCCAACCAAAACCTGCCTGTTCAAATCCAACTAAATCCTAATCAAATTCAACAAACCTGTTCAAATCCAACCATAACCTAGTCAAATCCAACTAAATTATGTTCAAATCAAACTAAAACCTATTCAAATCCAACTAAAACCTAATCAAATCCAACTAAAAGCTGTTCAAATCCAATTAAATCCTAATCAAATCCAACTAAAACCTGTTCAAATCCAAATAAAACCTGTTCAAATCCAACTAAAACCTAATCAAATCCAACTAAACCTGTTCAAATCCAACTAAAACCTAATCAAATCCAACTAAAACATCCGACTAAAACCTGGACAGACGTGTTATTGACTTGACAGCTGATTCATACAGCTGTAAAATCTGTCACAAAATGTATTCCTGTTATTAAAAGATACCACCTCTTTCCTCTTTAGGTCAAATTTCTCGCCTCTTGAAAGCTCCCCCTCTTGTTTTTTTATATCTTGCTGCAAATTCACTGCTGTTCATTACCCAGGATGGGTCAATTCCCTAAACAATGTGTTGGGTGTCACCATAAAAAGGCTGTTCTTTACGGCGTGTAGCAGTAAAATGCTATTAAACAGATAAAACACCGGCAACGAGCGTCAGGAGGATTATAAAGAGAATTGGCTTGATAAACTTCACATATCTGCGCGATGACACACCAGCCGCTCTGCTCTCTCTGTCACTGGGGACAAGGAGCACGTGGAGCCAGGGTTTATGCAGCTCTACAGCGCCACCAACTGGGAGACAACAGACAGTTCACAGTTAAGTTATAATGAGAGCTGAGGTTAGAGAAAAAAGTGTTATACGGCTCTGAGTTCATCATCAGACAAATGTGATTCTGCATTTTTCTTGTTTAACATCTTGTAAATCCATTGCAAAAATGTACACCTGATTGACGTTTACTGCCTTTCTCTTTTTTACGCTGTGTCTCTAAGTGCTTTCTCTGGAATCATTTTTCTGTTCGACCAGCAGTGTTGACCAACAGCAATTCTTATTCAAGGCCACAATGAAAGTAAGCATGCGTTCAAAGCTTCCTGAACATACTTAAACCTTGATTAAAAATGATGTCGTTTTATGTTCATCATTTATTTTACAATACTGTATGCTGTTGGGTGAATAACATTTCACTTATATAAGAAAAAATAATTCCAACAGGTTTATACTAGGACTAGAACATGGTCAAAGTAAGTAAGTAAACCAGGTCTAAAACTAGGAGTAGGTCTAAGACATGACCAAAAACCTATAATTTGAAAAGTTTAACTGTGTGCTATATAAATAAAATAAAAGTGGTCTGTGCTGCCCTCTGGTGGTTTAATCTAATAACTCTAGTGCCCTGCTTTGGTCATTGATTAAAATAATGTAGTATCAGAGTATTACAGAAAACAGATGGCGGCCCAGTGGAGCTTTGTTAACGCTGTTCCCTCACAGCGAGAAGGACCTCAGGGCTAACTCTTTTCTCCTCACGTGAGTTTAAACGAGACACACAGTGATGATTAAATTATCTACGTTACTCTGATATCATCCATGTATTAGATAGTTTTACATGAGTTATCTCACTTACATGTATTGTTCACAGGTCAGGATGGCCGAGCGGTCTAAGGCGCCACGTTCAGGTCGTGGTCTCCCCTGGAGGCGTGGGTTCGAATCCCACTTCTGACATAGGAATTTTTGAAAGGAGGCAAAAATAGATGTAATCTTTCTTACATTAACAAGATTCAAGATTCAAGATTCAAGATTTTTATTCGTCACATACTAAATTATATACAGCATATATAACCAGCAGTGAAATGTGAGTCAGGTCCGCTCCATGGACAGTGCAATTATTAGGAAAACACACAGATGAAAATATACATAAATGTAGCTATATAAGAATGAGATAAAAGTAAACAATAAAAAATATAAGAATAAAATCTAAAAAATATAAAAAGTGTTTAATGTGGGAATAAATCTAGATCGCAAAATAATGTACATGAATGTAAACTGTAGACTTAAAATATTAAAAAATGTACAGGGATGTACAGTGTGCATATATGCATTTAGCTGTGGTCTTAAATATTAAGAATCACATGAAGGTGCAGGAAGCAAATGTGCAAAACAGTTTGTAGCAAAACAGAGTGACACTGTCAGTGTGTCAATGTGAGGTAGCTGGTTTTGAGTTCAAGAGCCTGATGGCCTGTGGGAAAACTCCTCCTAAGTCTCTCAGTTTTGCCATCAGGCTGCGGTAGCGCTACCAGATGGCAGCAGAGTGAAAATATGATTACTGGGGTGGGTGGAGTCTTTGGTGATTTTGCAGCTCTGCTTCTGCAGCGTTTGTGGTAGATGTCCTGCAGAGAGGGGAGAGCAGACCCTGAAATGCGCTCAGCTAAGCGCACAACTCTCTGCAGGGCTTTGCAGTCTTGACTGGAGCTGTTCCCATACCACACAGAGATACATTGAGTCAATATACTTTCTATAGCTCCAGAATAGAAAGTTTTCAGGATTGCTGGTGAGACCCTGAATTTCCTCAGCTGTCGAGATAGTACAGTCTTTGCCTGGCCTTATTTACCTGAGTTTGAGTGTGAGTAGTCCAAGTCAGGTCCTCAGAGATGTTTACACCGAGGTACTTGAAGCTCATCACCCTCTCCACAGGGGTCCCGCATCATTGTAAGAGGAGTGTAGGGCTGCTGCTGCTCTTCCTGAAGTCTACAATCAGTTCTTTTGTTTTGCTCACATTCAGGGAAAGGCAGTTGTCCTGGCACCATGATGTTAATTTCCTACTTCATCCAAGTATGCGGTCTCATTGTTGTTGTGAATGAGGCCCAGAACCACAGTATCATCAGCGAATTTGATAATGGATGTGGAGCTGTGCGAGGACACGCAGTCGTGTGTAGAGAGAGTAGAGCAGGGGACTCAGGACACAGCCCTGTGGGGCTCCTACGTTCAGTGTGATGGAGCTGGAGGTGTACTGGCCTAGTTTCACCACTTGAGGTCTGCCGGTGAGGAAATCAAGGATCCAGTTGCAAAGTGAAGGATTCAGTCCGAGGTCTATGAGTTTTGAAGCTAGCTTAGTGGGGACTATAGTATTAAAAGCTGAGCTATAGTCAATAAATAGCAGTCTTACATAGTTCCTGTTATTGCTGTCAATGTGTGAGAGAAGAGTGCAGGATGTGAGAGATGGCATCATCTGTGGATCTGTTTGGGCGATAAGCAAACTGAAGGGGGTCCAAAGTATCCGGGATGGAGGAGCAGATGACGTTTTTAACCAGTCCCTCAAAGACCTTCATGACTATTGATGTGAGGGCAACTGGACGATAGTCATTTAGACAAGAGGGTTTATTGTTTTTTGGCACAGGGATGATGGTCGATTTTTTGAATGAGGTGGGAACCACCGATGTGGCAAGAGACTCATTAAAGATGGATGTAAACAAACCAGCGAGCTGATCAGCGCAGGACCGCAGAACACGGCCAGAAATCCCGTCAGGTCCAGCTGCTTTCCTTACATTCACTCGTTTTAGTGCCCTCCGAACCTCGTCCTCCGTCACGGTGATCGCATGATGATCGCTGCTCTGACGGCTGCTTCCTGACGCGCTGATCGGCAGACTCGCACTGCTTTGATTGCTTTCAATATCAATATCAAGCAACAGAATGGTATTTCATAAATATTTCACACATTGTTATTAGAGTCAGTTTTTCTTTCAAGTGATTATAATCAACTAAACTTTCCAACATAGCACAAACTACCTTCTCCTCTGCCTCAAAGGTTTCTTAAACCAAACTTAAATGAACAAAGCAGGGAATTTAAGGTTATACTATACATTGTGAACTATTCTGCTGATGATTAAACCCTTTAATCTATTAGCAACCTCATTTTTTTTATGTGTGGTACCCTGCTTGAGGGTACATATACTCTCTATATTTTCACTTTTTTACCACTCCATTCTTACATTTAGATTTTATTTTCAATATTTAAAATTTTGTAATTGTAATTTTATTACATTTTAAACTAGGCATATATTAAAATCTAAATCTAAATCAAATGAATAAATTATTTTAAATTACCTTTTTTTTTACCCCAGTAAGTACTTTTCATCGGTTCTTTTCGGCAACTGTCGGAAAACTCCGTGCTCCTTCGGCCCAACTTCGTTTATTTCCGGCCATTTCCGCCGTCCACTCTCTCGTCCTTCTCCAATCTCCGCGTTGTTGTTCCCGGTGACGCGGCGGAGGTGTAGCCTGACGCGGGCTCTTACGTGTCGGCCAGAATAAAAGTGGAGCTCCGGAGGCCTGGGAGCGACCGAGGGAGTGTGTTTGGGTAAGGACAGGGCGGTGACAGGGGCTAGGACACACGGAGCACGGCCGTAAAATGAGCCCGTTTGGTCGGGTTCGGCTCGAAGCAAACAAAGAAATCATGGCGCCGCGGTGCATTTGGAGCAGAAATGGAGGGAGGGGATGCTGCGGTTGTTTGGGGCTCAAAACGGGACAATAAACGTAATAAAAGAGCATCACAATGTTTCATTAAAGTTTTACCATGTCACGTCATATTATATTTTGATTAAAGCTTGTTCATTTGTGCTAACAAATGGCTAGCTTTCTGCACTGGTTACCGGAGTTGGTGCTTTTTTTCCTTTACGTTGTATAATTTTTCGTTTTCATTTTTAACATTCTCTGGTTTATAAACAGCAATATCTCAAATGTATGCCGCACATTTGTCAAAATAACAAATTAATTCAGGTATTTTAGTCCTATCTTACTGTTGTACCTTGAGTTGCTTTTATAAGAAATTGGCCGTTAAGGCCCGTTGCAATTGCTTCAACGAAAAAACTATTGAACTCGAAGCTTCATCGTATATTTGTTATGGTTTTGTTGGTTAAATAAACGCTGTTTCCCTTGAGATGTGACGGTAAAATGTCAAGTAAAGGGGGGCGTTGCCCGGCCATGTGGCCCCACTGTCACATACAGAGCATCCGAGTGGTTTTTGAAAAGCAGAGGGAGAAATGTGTAAAGCCAATCATGCAGCGCAGAGAGGCTACGCAGAGTGAGATCACGGAGCGAACAGCGGATCAGTGGCGCTTCGAGTCACCGCTCAGGTGAACCCCGCAGACTGCCCTGGCTTTCACAGCATATTCACTTAAAACTTTACTTTTTGTTTTTTGTTAGATTTGTTAATATTGACAACGGAAAATGCATTTTATACCAGTCTAGGTCAGTGGTTGTCAAAACGTTTTACCCCAAATGCCACTTCAAAATAAAAAATAAAACATATTTAAGACAGTAGAATAACCTTAATAATAGTTTGCCACATAAAATGTATTCCTTTAGTAATTGTGCAGTGAGTTGATTAGTAGCCTATATATTTCCTTATTTTAACTTTCTTCCATGTTTGTGTCATCTCTGTAAAGCAAAATGTGCTCTATAAATATATTTTCTTCTTCTATATAGGCTTAATGCTAGCTAATTGCTAATCAAGTATGTATGGTTTGGAGCCACCTCAGTTTGCATAATAAAATATACAGTTACACCAACTAAGCTTTCATTATGTAATTACATGTTTAGTGTATAAAAAGTGACAGTCAAGGAAACAGTGGAGCTTAATGCTAATGGTTTGCTTCTATTATAATGAATTACACATATACAACACGTCACTTCCAAACATACTTTTTAAGTCTACGTTCTGTAAAGCTGTATTTATAGCAAAGTTTCCATTACTGAATAAAGTAATGTGGGTATTGCCCGTTCTTTAAGAAGGCCTTGACAATTAAGCCCTCCCCACCTTGACTAATGTCTTATGTGGTGACATAAAGCCTATGTTGTATCAGTTTTTGTAATGAATTAACCTTTTTATCTTATACAGTGGTGCATTTGTGTGAAAGCCTAGTGGCAGTTATTGGCAAGGGTTTTAAGGAATTGGGAGCAAATACATGAAGTGTATTATAAATCTATATATAAAGAATTTGTAGCTAAAAATAAAACTTAACTGACAAATGTCCTGTGGGAAAATCTGAAATATAATATGGAACAAAGGAAAAATGCATGTGTACACCGATATACACATATATAATAAAATAATCTAAAAGTGTTGCTTATTCTCGAGCCTTCTCCAATAATAATACATACATACATACAATAAGTAACAAGATTTTAGCTTATTCTACCAAAAATTCCTTTTATATATTAGATATATTTGATATGGTTCTAAGAATGTCATTTACATGTTTATAACACATTTACAGAGAAACTTTCTAAATGTTCTTAATAGACTGAAGAAAACAAAACAATTTAACCCTAACCCTACCACAATTTAAAAGTCACGTTATGTTAAAAAATATTAATTGTATTTTATTATTTTTAATATGTTAGAGATTTCCCAAATGTACTTTTTTATTTTCTGCAGAAGAATGAGTGAAAAGTTGATTCACAGATATTTTATTATGACTCTTAACGGTTTAGAGAGCCAGCAGCTGTCACAAACCAGGATAAACATATACACTATATATATATATATATATATATATATATATATATATATATATATATATATATATATATATTCTTTTCTGATAATGCACTCTTTAATATCCTCTTCTCTTTTTTTTCAGCTAAGCCTATGAAGATGGAGGCAGCAGAGGCTCAGCAGGCAGACACTGCTGTGACTGAGACTGAGAGCCAGCAGATTACCCCAGCACAGATTGCCACATTGGCACAGGTACCCGATAGATAACACTGTAACAAAACTTTTTACTGAAAAGCTTTGTGGTGAGAGAAACGGTAACCACATCTGTATATTTTCAGGTTTCAATGACCCAAGGCCATGCTGCAGCCACGGGCCCCACAGTGACACTGGTCCAGCTCCCCAATGGTCAGACGGTTCAGGTCCACGGCGTTATTCAGGCGGCGCAGCCATCAGTCATCCAGTCCCCACAGGTCCAGGCCGTTCAGGTTAATGTCAAACACAGTCCTGGAGCCAGGTTCAGCCTCAAACACAATCAGAGTGGACTGTAAAAGAGTGCTTTTGTTGTAGATCTCCACTATTGCAGAGAGCGAGGACTCACAGGAGTCAGTGGACATTGTGACCGACTCTCAGAAACGCAGAGAGATCCTGTCCCGACGCCCTTCGTACAGGTCACTAATGACTATTTTTTGTGATAGTGTAACGTACACAGAGCATTGCAAGTTTTAGCCTTGGTCCAAGACTTATGTAAAACTATCACCATTGTTTCTCAAACAGAAAGATCCTGAATGACCTCTCTTCAGACGCCCCAGCTGTGCCTCGTATCGAGGAGGAGAAGGCGGAGGAGGACTCAGCGTCGGCTGCTACACCTGCGATCACCACAGTGACAGTCCCCACACCCATTTATCAGACCAGCAGCGGGCAATACAGTAGGTCAACAGGAATCAGACAAGGACATATGCAAACAACATATGGACTGATAAGGACCAGAAAACATAAATGTGGCTTATTAAAGTAATCACAACCATAAGATCTATTCTATAATTGAAAAAGTTAAAAGTCTGTGCTGGTTACTAGTGCAGTTTATCTTTTATGCTTAAGTTAAGAACACATTTCTATTTCTATTTGAGAGTAATAAGTATACGTTACCAAAAACATGTTTCTCTCGGGGAACTGGTTTTCACATGTTTAAACTTCCAGGCTAAAGACCCTGGTCCATTATATTTTTTTAATCTCGAAGAAATCCCTTAAGCGTCACACAAACTTGAACTTATAAATGAACTAAAATGTCAAAAACAACGCACATTTACTTAGAAAATACAGAAAGTTTTAGTTGGACAAGGATGAGACAACATTTTTAAAGCGTCACAAAATGGGTTGTAATGTGAGACACAATAGGCTGACTCTTCTGTCAAATGTGTGACGTTAAAGCTGCCGGTGTGTCTCACTCAAGTCTCACATGTCACTATTGTGAGAATATGTCTTTTCTACAGTTTTCACTGCTTTGTGTGGAGTCATTTGAGGATGTGAACAGTCAACTGATGTTTTGAAAAAAAGAAATTTGTTTTTATGTTTATTTAAACAAGTGAAAAAATACTGGTTTTCAGTCTTGTTTAGTGTTGGTCTTCTACCCTAGTTTTAATGTTTTCTTACTAACAGACTAAGCACTTTAAAAATAATTAATATATTTCATAGTTACTTCTGAAGTAAGATCAGAGAAAATTATGGGCATTTAATTGAACAAAAAGTGAATCTAACTTTGTAAAAAGCTATATAGGTGAAATATGTTTATTTGACATATTTCTATTGTTTTTAATTAATCTTTTGTCATAATGTATTTATTGTTTATTTAAGTGTGCCTTCTAAATCTTTTGAATCTTTTAAATTAACTTATTTATTGTTCTTCTCAATGTGGTTGTCATTTATTTATGTGTTTCTCTTTTTTGTGAAGCACTTTAACGCAACGGTGTTATTTTTAAATGTGCTATAATAATGAATTGGCTTGGCTGAATATTGTCCTATTCTTCCCTCTCTCTCCAAATCCACAGTTGCGATCACACAGGGCGGGGCCATCCAGCTCACTAACAACGGTACAGATGGAGTCCAGGGCATCCAGACTCTGACCGCAGCTCAGCCTGGGGCCACTATCCTCCAGTACGCACAAACCAGCGACGGCCAGCAGATCCTGGTGCCCAGTAACCAGGTTGTGGTCCAAGGTGAGACAGTGTGCATTTACCTCAACAAATATGATTTTAAATTCCCATATAAGCGAGAAAGACACAAATGACTGATGCCTCTGACATCTTGGTCTAACCTTGGTTTCCAGCTGCCTCAGGGGACGTCCAGGCCTATCAGATCCGAGCGGCCCCTGCCAACACCATCGCTCCTGGAGTCGTCATGGCCTCGTCCCCGGCTCTGCCTACACAAGGAGCCACTGAGGAGGTCACCCGCAAAAGGGAGGTCCGCCTCATGAAGAACAGGTATCAGTAATATTTATTTAATCTCTTTTTTTTAATATTAGGGCATTTTGTCTCACAAATATCTCACCTCAGTCAGCCTTAAGGTTAAGGCTAGATGGCAAAAATGGCCTGAAAACACAAAATGGTTTTGGGATTTTAACAAGTTTTTGATGGATTTGAGCAGGTTTTAGATGGATTTGTGTGCCCGTATTGAAATAAATAATATAGTTTTAAAAGTCTAGAAAATGCAGCGCATGTTTTACCCTATAGACCTTATGAATGAACAAATAGACTTAAAATAGTTAACGTACAACAGAAGTTATCATATAAACGTTAATTGGCCGCCAGAAAAAGCAACTTCATAAACAAGATAATTTTGTCAAATGGCAACCAACTGACTACATGTGTGCTGTCAGTGAGTGGGTAGAGAAAATCAGTGGCTTGATATTTAGTTGCTCTATTTATACAAGCATTTAGGCTTCAAGCCACAAATCACTGGATGTTTGCTCTTCTGCTTTGATTAATGATTTTTCGGTAATGTCAGACAGAGAAGCCTACAAATGTAAAATATCATCCCAGGAGTAGGACTATTAAAGAAGCTATTGTTAAGTTACTTTGTTCCATCAGCATTTTCCTACATAATTCTTCCAAATTTCTCGCCAAAGTCAGTAAGTTGACTGCTTTGTCGCTCTTCCCTGCAGAGAGGCAGCTCGCGAATGTCGCCGGAAGAAGAAAGAGTACGTTAAGTGTTTGGAAAACAGAGTGGCTGTCCTGGAAAACCAGAACAAGACGCTAATCGAAGAACTCAAAGCCCTCAAAGACCTTTACTGCCATAAATCCGAGTAGCATCTTATTTCAAATACCCTTCGTTTGCACATTGAGCCCACTTCTACTTAAAGAGTGCTTCACTTCAGTAGGCTGTGACACAGACCCAGAAAGTATTGCCCTGCTCAAATATAATGCACTTACTGGTCCTTGTACAAAGTCATAGCAAAGGGACAATTGATAATTTAAACCAGAGTATTTTAAAATCATCAAAAAAACAGCCTTTATTGTATTTTTATAAATGGTAGTAACTACCACAGAAACTTTGTCCACGTTTGCAGGTATTTCTAAAAAGTAGCTTCCTCTTTGCACTTCAGTTTCCGGCAAGCAGGATTTTTTATTCACAGAAATGCATTTTGTTTAAACACCTGCTAGGACAAACTCCTTTTACTGTCGAAACCCAATTCAGGCACGTCAGCCCAGTTACACAGTTCTCAGTGTAATTTTTTGTAATGAGTTTATATCCCTGACAGCTGCTGTTGTACTGAGTTTTGGACAAGAAATATGTATCAAGCATTAAACCACGTGACTGTCTAACTTCACAGCCTATTAGAAGAGAAAAGAATGGTTGGTACTTTGTGCACAAAAGTAACTCCAAAGCACACTTCTCTTTTATTTTCTGACTGCTCTACAAAAGCAGCTGGCAATACAGTGTATCCAGAAGAAAGTTTACGTGGGATAAAAGGGGAAAGCATGTTGTGACGTTTCCATTGAGCTGTTGGGTTCTGTTTCCACTCTGCTCAGACACAAAGCATTCAAATCGTACATAGTTTAATTTATATGACAAATAAACTGCCTCTGGTTTAACCACGACTGATTTAGACCAATGGTGCAGCAACCATGTTACTGTAATTATTTTTATTATTATTATTATTATTATTATTGATTGGATGAAATTACCTGGTGATAAGCTGTTACTGGTTGGAGGTTTATCCAATCACCTCCAGGTTTTTATCTTAAGTACCTACCTATAAGTGGTCCTTAACACTGCATTTGTAGTGCAAGAGGCTGATGGTTTAATTGCATACCGCTGCAATAAACAGCTATAAATGTAGACAGCTGCACTGGTTCCTTACATTTTAAAGATTAGCTCTCTTATCACAACTGTAGCTCTTGTTTAAAGCACTGCAGACAGAGAATGCTATGGTTTTGTTTCTTAATTTAAAGCAATACAAAGTAACTTTTCAGGCTGTAGTGTATACCTAGTATAGGACTAAAAGAAACAAATGCTGTGGTAAAACTCACATGGGACTGTTACCTTTAATACAGGTACTATAAATATTCTAGTTATATATTAACTTGATGGTTTCTGGCTTGATTTGTCCTCACAAGATGGCAGTGTTCCCCCAAACCCATAGAAAATCTGTCAAACCAGATGCACTTTTTCTTAGCGGTGGGGTTATAAACCATAAAAATAATCGTATATTATATAATACATTTGCTGGTTTTTATGCTCCTATTTTTTGCAGTTAAAGTTATGTAGTTTTGTTTTAAGTAAGAACTGCAAAACATCAACTCTATCTTAAACTAAAACGCTCTATAATATAACTGCCACAACCAGATTCTGCTGTTACCCTTTTGGTTCTTACTTTGGATCCTGTGAGGATTAGCAATAAATCCTTTTAGTAACTGTACCTCACTGTTGGAACCAAAGCTGAGAAGTTCCCCAAGTCCTACAGAGGAGTAAACTTATTTGGGGCGTCTTTTGACAGTGAAACACCCCTTAAAGCGTGCCATACTGACCCAACCCATTCCCCACCGCTCAAATGGAAACCCACCATGTGTGAAGTGGTTATTATTATGATAATAATAATACTGTAAGGTCTTAGAGTAGTCTGAAAAACAAAGGAAATAGAAGCATATTATTGGATACTATTGGGGCATTTCTTCAGCTAATCGTTAATAAAAATGTGTGCTAAGTGAAAAATATCTTGGGGACTGTTAATAGGACACGTACAGATGGGTTACTAATGAAAAGAAATAAGTGTCTTCTGTATGTGTTAATGCGTTTACTTTTTATATAGCTGTACATAGACTCTACTACAGCATGTGTAGACTTCATTTATTTCAGTTCGTTTGATATAAAACATGTTCTTGTATGAAATTACTTTACAGATTTGTAACATAGGTGTATAATAGAGGACGGTGTAGGGGGGTTTATTCATGTAAACCCACAGCAGCAGACCCAATCACAGTCACGGCAGCTAAGAGAAAAGGAGAAAATGGCCTTTGTTTGAGATGTTTTCAGAGTGATGTACTTTGTTCATGATAGGTGTTTGTAGAGAGACTGGGGCGAGAAGCTGGGGTCCACATTTTGGTCATGTTAGCTGCGAAAAACATATTGTGCCACAAATAGAGTTGTCAATTTGTATTCAGGCTTGAAAACTAAGAATTTTATTCCCTAAGCCTTGAAGCTCTTAAGCAGAAATAGTTTTGTCTCTTTCATGTCTTGTAATTAATAATGTCATTTTGCTTAAAACAGACGCTCCATAATCATATCTTAATTTATTGCAAGTCATATTTTGTAACACCCTCCAAAAATAATACTGTTTTTGATGCACAGAAGTTTAGTGGATACAAATTTAAAACTAAATTCCTGCTATAATCTCAATCTCCAAAGTAATTTGTTTCCAAATGGACTGAATTTCATTTTAGTTTTGACCCAATCCTTACAATTGAGCACAGTTAGCTTCTGTGCTAAACAGATCATTCCTTCTATAACTTAACTTTTTTAATGTTAAACTCTTATAAGACTTTGGAGAATGTACTAAATCCTATAATTTATACTCAGTATACATTGTCAAAAATGTATCCGCCATAGCGTTATCACAACATGTTCTCTGTGAGCACATGTTAACTTCTCAGTCGTCATTATAGTCAAGTGCTTTGTTTTTCAGATTATAATAAATCCACACAGTCATTACTGAAGACTATTACGGCAATTTTAACAGTTAAAGGTGGAGTAATCATTTTTGTGATTTTCCTTTTTTGCAGTTTTGTCGGTAACCAAAGCATCAGTGGAGAATAATTTACCAAGTGATTTTTTTTGGCTCATAGTGGATAACCTTTTGCAGTTAGCTTTGCATTTTCCCATTAAAAACACAAAGCAGAGAGCAAGAACTAATTTACTGCAAACAAGGTTCCATTTGCCTCACTCTTTTCTGATTGGATAAATTAAAAAAATGACGCAATACCAAAACGTTTGTCAATGGAAACGCCCTTTAAAGCGGTAAAATTGATGTCTATTTGAATATACAGCCATTTACACTTATTTTAATGTAAATTTATTCCACTGTAAGTTTTAAAAGGCATTTATAAGACGGCACTAGGGTTTTTGCATCTAGTTTCTTTCTGCTTACAGCTTTGGAAACTGACACATTTGGTACTAAATATGGGATTTTCATGTCTTATCAAAAACCTTTCATACATTTTTTTTTAATACTCAAGTAGTATTCATTTTCAAACAGAAGTGATACTAATAGAGAGCTGGTGCTGAAAATAATAATTACACTACAACTGTTAATATAGTAGACTCAACTTTGTGACAATAATGCAATATCTTATTGACAGTGTTTTTTTTTGTTTGTTTTAGTTTTTTTCTGTGCCAGACTAGTTTTAACACATGGGCCTTGTTTTGTGCATGAAACAGATGAATTTACACATCGTACATAGACTTTGTAAAAAACGACTTTTCTAACAATTCATGTGATCACTTTATATATTGCCTCTTTTACAGGTTAATAAAGTAAGATGCCATTTATTGTAAAGTATCTTGTTAAAACAAATGTCACCAAATAATGCATTATATATGGTTTGTTTGTGGAGAAAAAAACTCTATACCAGCCCATATATTTGGAAGTGCTGTTAATGTATTATCACTCTTTTGTAAACACTTATGTCGTAATAAACTCCAATTGAAGATTTCTGCTGTTTCTTTGTAAGGGCCATGGGGCACAATTGAAAATGGCACAATACAATGGTCTAATTATAATCTTGATACCACAGGAATTGTCAATATTGACAGAGAATCTGTTGGCTTTTGTTTATGGTAGATTTTGTTCCAATGAGAAGAACTTCAGTTCTATTACTGTTAAGTTAAATTGGAAGAAAACCAGGATTTAATTTCATGAAGGCAGTTGAAGAGTGAAGAAGGTGGGAGGGCAGATATGAGTTTGGTGAAGTGGTAGAGCTGGGTATCATCTTTGTAGCAATGACAAATTATATTAAATTTACAAAAAATATGACCAAGCGGAAGTAGGTAGATGATAAAAGTAGTGGACCAAGAACAGAACTCTGAGTAACACCGGAGGAGAGAGGAAATGGTTAGGATTTTAATGATTTGAACAGGTTTGAGTGCGGCGGGAGATAAGAGTGAGTACAGGAGGTTGCTAGCACAGGTATTTGGAAAAATTAAAACAAATAAAATTGAAATACAAAATGCTAGACAAGTTAATGCAAAACATTTAATGGATTACAAACTAGTTTACATTGAAATTCTGAACTGTCATCAAAAATGTTATTCTGCAAATTTTTAAGGTTGTACAGACACTGATACCAGTGCTTTGTAACTGCCAGTATTGGAGCATGTACTTGTTCTTCTTAGACCTTTTCTGATACTACAGTGTATGCTTCTGTTGAACATAAAAAATGCTCTGGTAGATTGTGTTCACACTTTTAGTTTGCACCAAAACAGAAACTGTTCTATTTAATTTGGTTTGTTAAAAAAATGCCTCAGTCTACCGAGCGTTCACAGTTTGCACTTAGTACTTCGGACCAACACCAAAAAATATGACTTCTTTAAAGTGCATAACTTTTAGCCACTAGATGGCGTTCTTCTATAGACTGTTTGTGTTGGTTTTTTTTAAAACATTTTGTTTGTTTGTTTGAAACTATCCAAAACCGGGCAAGTTTGGAAGAAAAAAAATATGTCAGGGCTTAACTTTAGCAGTTGTCCAAAGTCTCCCAAGGCCAACATGAACATAACCCCAAAAGGTTTCAACGTTCCATGTCAGTAGGGTAATAGGTTGGATAAAGTTTTATTGTCCAGATCACATATTGCGCATATTCTTTGTCAATATTTAAAAAGATAGATAAATAAGTTAAAAGTCCTACTTTTAAAATGTTTCACAGTCCTAGCTCTCTTAATGGCAGAATATGATGAAAGGCGGTGAATATTGATTGATATCCACATTTAGCATGGGGTCCACTCTCATTCAAAAAAGGGTGTGGGTAGCTGAGGATACAAAAATAGTAGCCTTGTAAATACGTTCCCATCAGTTTTAAATCCTCTTTTATAAGACAGACAAATTCAGCCAATCAGCGGCGGGGTGGAACTCTTGTTATGATTTTCCAGCCAATGAGCGTGAATGGAATTTGTCAGTGGGCGGGACTAGAACGCTTTCCTGCCAAGATCCGTTTGTGAGCACTGAGCACCGGCAACAGATGGCGGCTGTGGAGACACTACCCGATTTGTGTTCCTCGTGTTTGGACAGCCTTAATATCGTTTTAAAAGACTGAAAAATTGTAAAATGTGTTTATTCTTGTATTAGACATTACAAGCCATCGATTTATCTCAAACAATGCTAGTACGCCACCGTTAATGAAAGTTATGTATCAAAATAATCATTAAAGGCAAGTACTGACCTAATCAATAAAATAATCTTGTATTTTGCTTTGTTTCTTCTTAACGAGGTTACCTTAGCAGGTAAATATATATGTTTAAAGTCTATAAAGCTTGTAATGCCTAAATAAACCGATAAAATAGTTCAAGTATGAATGGAATCCGTTGGTGGCAAACTAAAATATCCAGTTGTTTGTCCAAGTGCGGTTGCCGTACCCAAGAAGGCAGACGGCCCATGCATGTGTAGAGCTCTTTGAGAAACAAATTGGGTAGCGATTCGAATTGGGTGGTGACAAGCGATACGGACAGCTCCAGCGGAAGGAGTGGATACTGCTACATTGACATTTTCAGCGTTTTATTTAGGTTTACTGTCTAAAAATTGATTGGAAATCTGACGTCGCTTTGACCTCAACCTACTGTCCTGAATTTGATTCTATTTTGCGGTAATCCTTTCAGCAGAGGCCGTAAAATCCCTGTACTACTGTTAGCTGCCCGATCCGACTGCAAGAGGACAGCTGCTGGGATTGTTTGGAAACTGTCTGGAATTTTTTTTTCTCTCAAGAAATGTAGGACTTTTAAAATATATTATCAGGGGGTGTTTTTACAGTACCACAAAATTCTTTACCATAGTAAAAAATAATATTTTTTGAAAGAGACCCGCTAATTTGGTTTCTCTGATCGAAATGCTAGCTGGTTAGCAGCCTAGTTCATGTTGAATGAATGAAAGTCTGCATTGTAACCTCGACAAACAACTTTCTATTGTTTCCTTAAAAGGATTCATACAATAGAGAGGAGGTTACTGTTTAAAGACACTATGTGCTGACATCTTCTCAAGTGTTATCGCCACAGATGGACAGGAATGCGGTTTAAAAGAATTGGTGAACAGTGGCGATTGAAGAGATAGTGTTGGGCTGGCGCTGACTTCTCTTCAAGCAGCTAATGTTTGGAAGAAAGAGGACTTAAACTAGCCACAAATATTTGCACTATTTGGATTCGGCACCGTCGGTGTTGAAGCCTACTGCCGGGGTGAAATGGGGAACACGCTATCATGCTGCGTCTCTCCCGAGTCCAGCCCCAAGCTCCCTTCGAGGCCGGCTCCGGAGCGACTGGAGGAGGTGCACACTAGCACCGACGTGAGCGACGACAACACGGGGCCCTACCTGCAGCACATCAGCGACAGAGAGGTCCCCGACGGTACGTGAGGTACACACAGGTGTAAATCACAGGAAGACCGGGGCAAGGACCACTTCCTCAATGTTGTTACCCCCAAATACGTTCAGCAATTACAATATAGTCAATGCTAGGTGAATTAAAATTTTCATTAGAATAGTTTTGGTAAATGAAGGGTGGGGATAACTAAAAGTAATCGGTTTGAATCGGTTTGTTAGGCAAATTTTCAGTTCCCATGCATTTTTAAGAAATTGTGGTCTCCATCCCTCACACAGGTATAATGTATGATTCACTGGATGTATGTAAATAGACGGATTGATCTTCCCATAGCAGATTGAAAGACAAGACAGATATTAATTCTTGGCTTAGAATCCTAATGCATAGTGTTCTTAATTTTACAGTAAGTTAAGTTTACAAAAAGTCAAGTGTTATGACATTTTTGCCTCTGTTCACATTTACAGCAGTCCATGTTTTAGTGGCAACAGACTTAAATCTGCAAAATATGAGTTTAAAGAAAATGGCAAGAAAATATTTGAAGAATGAAAAGAAAGAAGTTTTGTCATGCTCATGCACATACAGGTTCATACAGTATTGTTCAAAAATAATAATAGTACAATGTGACTAACCAGAATAATCCAGGTTTTTAGTATATTTTTTATTGCTAAGTGGCAAAAGTAGTTACCAGTAGGTGCAGTAGTTTCTCAGAAAACAAATAAGACCCAGCATTCATGATATGCACACTCTTAAGGCTGTGCAAATTGGGCAATTAGTTGAAAGGGGTGTGTTAAAAAAATTGATCAGTGTCTGCCGTTGACTGTACAAACTCAAAACTATTTTGTACAAACGTTTTTGTTTCTAGGATTTTGCAATCCTGTGAATCTCTAAACTAATATTTAGTTGTATGACCACAGTTTTTTAAAACTGCTTCACATCTGTGTGGCACTAACTTGTGGCACCTCTCAGCTGTTATTCCACTCCGTGATTCTTAACAACATTCCACAATTAATTTACATTTCTTGGTTTTGCTTCAGAAACAGCTTCTCGATTGGATTAAGGTCCGGGGATTGGGCGAGACACTCTATAACATTAATTTTGTTGGTTTGGAACCAAGACTTTGCTTGTTTACTTGTGTGTTTGGGGTCATTGTCTTGTTGAAACAAACATTTCAAGGGCATGTCCTCTTCAACAAAAGGCAACATGACCTCTTCAAGTATTTTGACAAATGCAAACTGATCCATGATCCCTGGTATGTAAATAGGGCCAACACCATAGTAGAAGAAACATGCCCATATCATGGGCGTACTGTGGCTTGAATTCAGAGTTTGGGGGTCGTCTCACAAAAGGTCTGTGGCCCTTGGACCCAAGAAGAACAATTTTACTCTCATCAGACACAAAATGTTCCATTTCTCTTTTGGCCAGTTGATTTGTTTTTTGGCAAATTGTAACCTCTTCTGCACATGCCTTTTTTTTTTTTTTTAAACAGAGGGACTTTGCGGTGGTTTCTTGAAAATATATTAGCTTCACACAGACGTCTTCTAACTGTCACAGTACTTACAGATAACTCCAGACTGTCTTTGATCGTCCTGGAGCTGATTATTGGATGAGCCTTTGTCATTCTGGTTATTCTTCGATCCATTTTGATGGTTGTCTTCCGTTTTCTTCCACATCTCTCTGGTTTTGCTCTCCATTTTAAGGCATTGGAGATCATTTTAGCTGAACATTCTATACTTTTTTTGCACCACTTTATAGGTTTTCCCCTCTCCAATCAACTTTTTAATCAAAGTACGCTGTTCTTTTGAACAATGTCTTAAATAACCAATGATCCTCAGACTTTCAAATGCATGTTCAACAAGTGCTGCTGGTTTCATCCTTAAATAGGGGCCACCTGATTCACACATGTTTGTTCACAAAATTGATGACCTCAGTGATGAATGCCACACTGCTATTTTTTTTTTTGACACACCCCTTTCAACTAATTGCCCAATCGCACAGCCTTAAGAACGTGCAGATCATGAATGCTGGGTCTTGTTTGTTTTCTGAGAATCTACTGCACTTTGTTAAAGGAGAAGTAAGTGATTTTGTTTTTTGACATGAGCATTAAATGGCTGTGTATTCAGTCAGTAACATGTCTGTCCCATTCTCTGCTTTACAACAAACAGAATCTATTTCCTGGTACCCTGTCTTTTTTTTTTTTTAGCCAGTCAAAAGAGAGAAATCAAACTAGGCATTTAGCTCTTTTTATAAATTTCAGACACCAAATGAAAACTAAAGCAGCGTTTTAGTTGTATGTGTAGATGTAGTAGTGTTTGTGAGCTCAGTTGGTTAGGTTTGTTTGACTATCACATTACCACTGATTTGATGAAAGTAATAACATGTAAAGCAAACTGCTAAAACAAAAAAAAACATGCTAAATCTCCAGAGAAACATACAAAAACAGTGTGCGTCTGTGCTGTAAACCAGGAGCAGAGATGCGTGTTGTTCTTGAGCGCCTGATGGGACAGTGCCTTGTGGGACAGCTGTTGGCAGAGATAGGGAGGGTCAGCACAACAGCCTCCTGTCCGCCCTTCATACTCACTGCCTCGGACTAATCCTCTGTCTTTATGTAACATGTAACAGCCGTCTGTGAAGATTTGGACAAATAATAATCTTCTTTATTCACTTCTTATTAAAGTTTGTCCGTTGGGCATTATTTTCATCCTGGAAAACCTTGAAAAAGTAGTTTTTCACTTTTTGGGTTAAACTGAAGCAAGAGTGAGGAAGGAGATGCACATGAAATCTGGAAAATAGAAATCAAGAAATAGTGACTGAAACTGGGTTTCTAAAATGTAAATTTAAAATATTTTTTAAAATATATAGCGTTTTCCCACCTAGTAGGCACTCAAAGCGCTTTACCAGTGTTACAACTGGAACACCACTGGAAGCAAGGTGGGTTAAGTGTCTTGCCCAAGAACACAACAACAGTATGAACTGTGGGGTGGGGCGGCCCATAGAGCAGGTGCACTAGCACATGTTTTTTTGTGTTTTCGTTCTGACCATGGGACTGAATGCAGGATAGAGCAGTGATGTCACAAACAATAAAAGTTATTTTTAGTGACTGTCATTTTCTTTTATACGGTTGTTGTAGGTGGCCTGTCAGCTGAATACTAGCTGTTTGTTTTTACATTGTGCTCTATGGGGGGAAATCCTTTATCATTTTGCTCATATGTTTTACTAAAGAGAGAGCTCTTTTGTTAATGTGTCTTCCACTACATTCTCATTTTGTCTCATAAACAATGTTAATCTTTTTTTTTTTAATAGTAACATTTTTTAATATTTTGAAACCATTAATTGTAATCTAAATTTGATATATTTTGTGCCATTAGAAAAGGATAGACATGGCTAAATCTCGTCTGATTTTGCTGTTGCATCTGTTTTTTGAATCACTGCAGGCCTTTAAATGGCGTGACTGCACCGCATGACTTCCTCCTGTCTCACTTTAGGCTACATCTTCCTTAAACAGCGTGGAATAAAGCATCTCGTGACTACCTTATCAACTTTGAATAATGTTTTTCTTTTTTTTTTCAGAGCTGGCGTTAGAGTCGAACCCTTCAGACCACGCCCGAGCCAGCACCATCTTCCTTTACAAGTCCCAGACTGACGGTGAGCCCAACTTAAGATGACACATGACCAGATGAGACGACAGCAAGTTTATAAATAGTGCCCCGTTTGTTGGAGAGAAATGAGGATATAATGATGATGCACAGAGAGTTTAGTCACGTCTTTTCAAAAAAATCCCTCTTGTGATCAACTGTGCTTTATACAAGTCTTTAGAGCTGCTTTAATTCTCCCGTCTCAACCCTACAAAGCTCTTTCAGCACCGGGAAAGGGACATTTTTTGCTAAAAAGTCTTTAAAAGATAAACAATTGAAATGTGTAGCTTTAAAGCACAGTCTTTTATTTTGGTGAATAAATATGGATTATAATGTACTTGTTGTATATGTTCACATTTGTGGGTGATATTTTTGGGACTAGGTTTAAGGTGGATTTAAGAAATATGTTAAGCCAGTTTTAACTACTAGGATAAATAACTCATTTAAGTCAAACTAAAACCTGTTCAAGTCCAACTAAAATATGTTCATATGCATCCAAAACCAGTTTTCATAAGAGGACATTAATGTTAAGGATAAACTGATAAAGATTCAAATAAAGATGAAACCGTACACTCAAAATTTTATAAAAGTTACCCAAATGCCATAATGTTTGCCCATGATAGGATTCTTATTTACTTTCACAGCCCCTCACCACTTTGATTTTAACACCACTGCCTTATTTGTTCTGAACTTGAAAATTTAAAAAGCCTGTGTATAACCTTAACAAAGCTTGTCATGTCTTTGTGGTGTCTGATGTTGTGTCTCTTCTTTTTCAGTTCGAGACAGAAGGAAAAGCAACCACATTAACCATACCAGTCATGTAAGTGTCATGTGTCGTCATTATGTCCAGAATTGTTAAGAAAAAGTTCTGGAAATTCAGTTTGTGTTGCGGTTCAAACGGACTATAGTGCGGTTCACCTGGATAAGTGCTGCCATACAAACCTCTGTGTGCTCCAAACAGACCCTAGATCCTAGACCCACTTCCTGCTGAACTCTGGTAAGCTTCAATTAAAATGTGAATCCCAAGTGGACCGCAGTTGTTTCAGTGAGCCCAAACAGGAAGCACCTCATAAACTAGCAACAAAAACATAATTTCAGCCTTTCCCGAGAGCCAACAAAACAAAAGGAGCAGAAGACAAACGAGGAGGAGAGCACTGAGGAGGTTCAGGCAAAGTTAAAGGCAAGAAATAATCAGTTTTTGCTTTTTTATGAAGGAAATTGGTGAAAACCAGTTTGACATCCATGGACTTATTAGGCATGGTTTGTAAATTATCTGAAAGTAGAAGTTATGTTTTATACATATAATTGACACTAATTGTAGTATTTACAAAAAAATATTAGTGCCCAAGGTGGATCCCTGTGGCACGCCAAAATATGTAATGACATTATGGTCTTTTAAACCTACATTTACTCTTTTTCTTGTCAAAACTCAAAATCAAAATTCAAATGAGAAAAACTCCTAGTTTTTGTCGTGGTTCAGATTTTTACAAAGAAAACAGGGCCCAAAATGGATCCATGTGGAACACCAGAAAGGATTTATATTTTTAAAAAAAAGTCTCAATAAATTGTGTGCTGATGCTGTTACAGGTCACACCATTGTCATTAACACTAATTGTCTGCTGTTTTTTTGTTGTGTTTTTATTTGTGTGTTGTCTCCAGGTTTCTCCAGGTCCACTATCGAAGAAGTACAGCTCCTGCTCCACCATCTTTATTGACGACAGCACCGTCAGCCAACCAAACCTCAAAAGCACAATCAAATGGTGAGAAAAGAAATTGCACAAACACAACTGCTGCTGTCTAAATCCTTATTCGCAATCTGTCAAATGTGTTATATTCCCTTATGATATGTAATCTGTTCCAAATAAAGCTCTTTCACATAAACACAGATTAATGACCCATTTTTCACATTATTATACAAACTAATGCATGCTCCATTTCCAAATTACAATACATTCAAAACTCTGCTGCCAGACTACTCACCCACACCAAGCGTTCTGCACATATTTCCCCAATTCTGCACGATCTTCACTGGCTTCCTGTTGCTTACCGTATTAAATTCAAAATTCTCCTTCTCGCTTTTAAGTCTCTGCACGGCCTTGCTCCCCCCTACCTCTGTAACCTGCTTCTCCCCTACACCCCTACGCGCTCTTTACGATCCGCTGATTCTAGCCTTCTCGTTGTCCCTCGGCATCGCCTTGCTTCAATGGGGGGCAGATCATTCAGTGTTATTGCGCCCAAAATGTGGAACTCTCTCCCCCTATCAATCCGTTTAGTTAACACCATCTCTGAATTTAAATCCATGCTCAAAACACACCCATTTTCTGAATGTTACAGTTCTTAGTGGGTTTTTTCACTTACTGTACTTGAACCCTCATTTACCTGTTGTTGTTCTGTCTGCTCTCTTTGTCAATTGTCCTTATTGTTGTTTGTTTATTGTAAAGCGTCCTTGAGCTCTGGAAAGGCGCTATATAAATAAAACTTATTATTATTATTATTATTATTAATGAACTTTCACCCTCTTCTTTCAGTGTGACATTAGCAATATATTACCACATCAAAAACAGGTGGGTGTCTCTCTCAGATTTAACATTTGTTTATATGATTTTATGTCATTGGTGGTGGTTCTGTGATTTAAATGTGTTTTTGTGTGTGTTTCAGGGACTCAGACAGGTCGATGGATATCTTTGATGAGAAGTTGCACCCTTTATCAGTACGTACAAAAATGTGCTAAAAATAACTATTCAATTATATTACTTTCATCTTATTTTTTTTTTTTTTTTAGCAATGTCTCTACTTTGCCTCTTTGAATTTCATACAAGTACAAATAAATATGCTACTATACTGTCATCATTTACAGAACTAAGACAAATTTTTAAAACAAAAAGCTCAAATTAAAGCTTTGTACAAAAAAAATAATATTTAGAAAATCTGCCACTGGATATCTGCCAAATGTTTATACCTCTGATTCTGAACAAACCAGTTAAATGAAGCAGCAGTAAAGTCACACCAATTAGAAACATTTAGAACATTTATTTATTAAAAAGTGTGTGTGTTTGGATGTATTTCCACTCTTCTGAAAATACTCCTCTCTGAAAATTGTTGTATAGGTGACTATAGTTATGCCTAGATTTATTATATTATAATATTTAAATTTATGATTTGTTTAACTTTTACTCATTTTTTTAACGCACATCAATAGTAAAGTCTTCACCAAGAGGGTAGTCTGGCACTGTGGCAGACTGGTTAGCACTCCTGCCTCACAGCAAGAAGGTTGGGAGTTAAAAATCTGGCCGATTTAAACATTCTTGGCCGACTCCGGTCTTTATGTGAGGAGTCTGTAGTGTTATCGTGGATTCTCTCCAGGTACTCCGGCTTCCTCCCACCGTCCAAAGACATGCATGTACAGGTTAATTGGCAACTCTAAAGTGTCCCTAGTGAATGAATGTGAGAGTGAATGGTTGTCTGTCACTGTCTGTCTCTAAATGTTAGCCCTGAGACTAACTGGCCATTGTCCGGGTGTACCCCGCCTCAGGCCCAAAGCTGCTGAGACAGGTCCCTAACGGTAGAAAATGAATGAAACGGATGAAAAAAAATATTTATTTGGTCAGGACCTTGTACATTTATCAACTCTTCTGTAAATGCACTTGAGTTAGCCTAATTGCTATTTTTGTATCTGCTGTCCCTGGTCAGATGTTAAAATGTCACCCTAAAATATCAACATCAAACATTAAAATTCATACACAATAAAATGAACAATACATAAAACTGTACACTTTATAAAATGCATTGTACTGTTATTCAATGGGTTAAACAAGGACTAACAGGACTTAGCCTAGTATTAAACTTGTACTAAACTAGAGCTAAATATTAATGTTGAAGAAAATGGAATGGATTTCCTGATAATGTAATATTAATATCAGACTCCCTGGGGACCACACATGATGACAGCTACTAATACTGTTTATTGCAAATTTAGCATTATTGCAATATCAATATTAAAAAAAATAGTACCTATAACGCAATAACATTATGTTCTTCTGTGTCACAATTATTCTGTTCCTTGTCAAAGTAATTATCCAAACAGAGCTATAAATCAAAATGTGGTATACAAATGTGTTAATAAAAAAAAGTCCTGGTCTAGACTGGGTTTTGTTTAATAATCATTTAGCTCTGGCTGGTGACTACTGCAAGTTAGTCCAGAGCCTTGTAATTCTTTATATTATTCAAAATGATGCAGGTTATATTGTTATCACATGTTTTTTTTAAGCAGTCTTAATGTTAGTAATGATGCATATAACAGTTTAATAACCTTTTGAGAACAAATTAACAGTCCATTTTCATATGAACTGTTTGTTTTGTTTTGTTTTCCAGAAAGAGCCAGTGCCAGCTGACTACTCCCGTTTAGACCCAGAACACAAGCTCATTTACCGCTTCGTCCGGACCCTGTTCAGCGCCGCACAGCTCACTGCAGAATGTGCCATTGTCACGCTGGTACGTGATCGTTAACAGCTTCAGTTGTTTATACTTGTACTCTGTCATTAAAAGGTTTACAGTGTCAGTTTTGTGCATTTTAACTAAAAAGATAGCTATTGGCTGAGCAGTCTGTGAAGTAGGTGGACACAGCAAATGGTTTTTGACTTGCTCAGGTGTAGCAGAAGTTTTTTTTCTTTTTTACTTTTTTTCTGGCCTTTGATTTTATTACTTCTAAAATAAGCCTTGTGGTGTCAGGCCAAGCTCAGACAGTTGAAGGACAGTATTAACATTTAAATGTTTGGTTTTGGAAAAAGTGCAGAAAATACTACTTGAAACTAAATGTGTTTTTCTAACAGGTTTGGTCCAAATATTATAAACCTCAGATCTTAATAACATTTTTGAATGGCTATGTTTTTTGTAAAATATTTAATTGGCTTGAAAATTCTTAAAATGCGATTGAATGAACCTGGGAAAGGCGAATGAATCCATCTTTCTGGCATTTTATGTACATCTTTATTCACTTTACACAAACCCAAAAACTGGGAAAACTAAATAAGGTTTTAATATTTATTTAAATTTAAAAAATCTTCAACAACATGCCAGAAAAAAATATTGTATTGTGGAAGAAAACAAAACATGAAGTGCCACACATATTGGACACTAGAGGGCAGTACAGCCATGCTTTATTCTTTGCAACATCAGGGCAAAAAAAAAACATAAATCACAAAATAATCCACATTAGTGCTGCTTGGATAAAACAAACGTAGAGAGTAGTCTGCTAAAAAGAACACTAAGGCACTCCAAAAAGGTGAAATAATGAAAATGCATTTCATCCTTCTAGGCCTTTGTCAAGGCAAACTCAAGATGGCTGCCTGATACAAACTTTAGTACCTGTTTGAGGTGGGCATGTACATAGACACCTGGTGAGCAGTCATGTGAGATAATAAACGTACATGAATTTAATCACAGAAATAATTTGCACCAGAAAACCTCTTGGAAAGCTGTAGGCATAATACAGCATACAATATAAACACATTTTACACTAGGACCAAATAAAACATCTTAACCTTTTTAAAATAAATTGGGAGAAATCCAGTTCCCCATTTAGACCCGAGTCGTGACTCTTAATTGTACATGTTTATTCCACAGGTGTACTTGGAGCGGCTCCTCACCTACGCCGAGCTGGACATCTGCCCCGCCAACTGGAAGCGCATCGTCCTGGGAGCCATTTTGTTGGCGTCCAAAGTGTGGGACGACCAGGCCGTGTGGAACGTGGACTACTGCCAGATCCTGAAGGACATCACTGTGGAGGACATGTGAGTCTGACCACGTATGGGAAGAACTAGACCGTACAGACCGTACTACTGTACATTTAGAGTTAGATTAAAGTTAAATAATCTAACCCGGGCGGCAGTGGCTCAGTGGTAGAGCGGTCGTCCTTCAACAAGGAAGGTTGGTGGTTCAATTCCCGCTCTCCCCACAGTTCATACTGTTGTTGTGTCCTTGGGCAAGACACTTAACCCCCCTTGCCTCGAGTGGTGTTCCAGCTGTAACACTGGTGAATGGGACCCTAATGTAAGTCGCTTTGGGTAAAAGCGTCAGCTAAATGACTAAATGTAAATATACTTAATATTTGATCAGAACACAACTTTAATCTGTTTTTGCACCCATTCATTGACGGGTTACTAATAGATACAACCTTTGAGGCAAAAAGAGTCCCCACAGTTGTCAGTAAAGCACAAGAACCAAGAATTTAAAAAGGTTTACAGGCAGCAAACATGAATAAGTCAGCTTTTTACTATTAGTGATTTTAATAAAGATTTTTAGACCTTTTCTTTTACCCTTATTAAGTAAAAACATAATGAGGTTAAAAAAAAAAAAAAAAAGCTACATCAAGTCACAAAGCACATTTAAAATAAATACAATTATAATTTTGGGAGGAAACGGTGTGAGAGAGAGGGATGACAAACAGGTCTCCTGTGCACCCTCCTGAGCTAGGGGTGCCCCACTTTTAAAAATTATTTAAATCAAAATCTGCAAATGTTTTAAAGTCTGACCTAACTATGTAAGGCTGCATGATGTTAAATGTAGATAAAAACGAGATTTGTGCACCTCTTTAACTGAAGTAAAAGTTCAATTCAAATGAAAAAATATTATCATGTTATGAATTATGAAGAAGTACAAGGCTTTGGACTAACTTACTCTGATTATCACTGGGATAAAGCAAAACTAAACCTGGGTGCACGTTGACAGAGTGGTTAGCACTCACAGCAGGAAGGTTGTGAGTTCAAACTCCATCCTTTCTGTGAGGAGTCTGCATGTCCTCCCCGTGTTACCGTGGGTTTTCTCCAGGTACTCCAGCTTCCTCCCGCTGTCCAAACACATGCATGTATACTGCAGGTCAAATACCAACTAAAGTGTCCTTAGTGAATAAATGTCAGTGTCCATCTCTCAGTGTTAACCCTGCGAATAACGGTCCACGGTGACCCAAAGCTGCTGGGATAGGCTCCAGTCACCTGTGACCCCTCACAGGAATAAGCAGAGGAAAATTAATAAATAAAGGTTTTACCTAATTACTTGACTATTACCTCGAGCTGGAATATAAAGTGCGACCAAAATAATAACTACATTTCAGTAATCATTTATTATTTTATTACTATTATTATTATTATTATTATTATTATTACTAGTTTATTATTATGGAGCAGTTGTGGAGAAGTTATTGAGAAATCTTGATGACTGAATATATTATATTGATTATGGCTTGTATTGTGCAGAATAAGGCACCTGTCTCACTTGTGGATGTTTGTGACACTATCCGAGGCTCCCTGCAGCAGCGAAGCCACATTTGTCTCGTCCCAGTGATGCTCCTGAAGGAAGCTGTTGTATCTGAGCTGTCGTTGTGTGAAGAGCTCAGGGGCTGCATCTGGAGCGGCCCGGCTTTATTCCCCTCTCTCTGTGTTTGTGTGCGCGGCCTGTAAGGGTCTTCTCTCATCCCGGTCTGACCTCCACTCTCTGCGCGCGCTGTTTTCATCGCTGCCACTGAAGTGTCTTTGTGAGCGGCTGCGTCGGGGAGGCACTGATGAAGGGACGTGGGGAGGGTCTCGAGTGCTCTCATCGCTGCTGTATAATGGCCCCAGCTCTCGCCCGCTCCATTAGTTGCCCCGGGAGACCAGACATCACACACACACGCTCTCACTCGAACCACCTCTGCTTTGCTTCGCTGACCAACAAAGCCTCCTGGATGCTGTCTCCGCGGAGACCGCCTCTGTCCAGACGTTTTCTCAGGGCTTTTCTGGTGAAGAGGATGGAGACTGTTTTTGGAAATACAGACAAATAGAAAACTTGAAATATACTAGGTCCAACACATGCGTCGCTTAACTTTCTGTTCTCCCAAAATAACTCTTTTAATGTGAATTAAAATGTTAAAGAACCAAACCGTAGAAAGTCAGACTTCTCTGGTCTTCAAAAAGCTGGAAACTAGTTCAAATGAAAGTTAAATGTCCCGGAAAATCTGTTCTTTTAACTGTATGGAAAGGTTTCTAAAACAATAAATACAATTTACCAGAATTGCTTACCGGATCAGGATTTCAAAATGTTTAATCTTCAGGGACGGTGCTTTACTGCAAAGAAAAAAACAGAATGTTTAAGGCAGTTTGATGAAACTGAAAGCCTTTGTACAATGCTTTATTTATTTAATGAAACCAACATGTTTTGACTCTAATTGTCCTAATCAAGATTCATTACAATCGAAACACATTGGTTTACATTG
This sequence comes from Perccottus glenii, assembly GCA_024416835.2. Taxonomy (NCBI): domain Eukaryota; kingdom Metazoa; phylum Chordata; class Actinopteri; order Gobiiformes; family Odontobutidae; genus Perccottus; species Perccottus glenii. The sequence goes on from CM044560.2 coordinate 24,940,752, forward strand.
TATCAGGAAAAAACTCAAAAAACCTGTAGTTTAAAAAAATACTGTAGTTAAATACAAAGTTGGGAGTTAGTTCTTAAAGGTAACACTGTATCTCTAGCACAAAACTCCTGCTTTGTCACATGATCTAAACTGTATGATTATGGCCTCTCACAGACCTCATTAGGATCTTCACAAATTGAAACAAAGAGGTGTGTCAGCAGAGGTAACAGGAGCTGGAGAATCTCATTTTTACCCTTTGCTCTTCTGCAGGAACGAGATGGAGCGTCACTTCCTAGAGCTGCTTCAGTTCAACATTAACGTCCCAGCCAGTGTTTACGCCAAGTATTACTTTGACCTTGGCAGCTTGGCCTGAACAGGTTTGAGTTGGATTTAAACTCAGCTTCCCCCTGGAGCCGCTCAACAACCAGCGAGCGCAGAAACTAGAGGTCAGCCACGTTTAACATTTGAGTTGATCAGAACAAAAACAGGTTTGAGTTGGACAACAGGTTGGACTTGAACAGGTTTGGTTGGACTTGAACAGGTTTGAGTTGGACTTGAACAGGTTTGAGTTGGACTTGAACAGGTTTGAGTTGGATTTGAACAGGTTTGAGTTGGATTTGAACAGGTTTGAGTTGGATTTAAACAGGTTTGAGTTGGATTTAAACAGGTTTGAGTTGGATTTAAACAGGTTTGAGTTGGACTTGAACAGGTTTGAGTTGGACTTGAACAGGTTTGAGTTGGATTTAAACAGGTTTGAGTTGGACTTGAACAGGTTTGAGTTGGACTTGAACAGGTTTGAGTTGGACTTGAACAGGTTTGAGTTGGATTTAAACAGGTTTGAGTTGGACTTGAACAGGTTTGAGTTGGACTTGAACAGGTTTGAGTTGGATTTGAACAGGTTTGAGTTGGACTTGAACAGGTTTGAGTTGGACTTGAACAGGTTTGAGTTGGATTTAAACAGGTTTGAGTTGGATTTAAACAGGTTTGAGTTGGATTTAAACAGGTTTGAGTTGGATTTAAACAGGTTTGAGTTGGACTTGAACAGGTTTGTGTTGGATTTGAACAGGTTTGAGTTGGATTTAAACAGGTTTGTGTTGGACTTGAACAGGTTTGAGTCGGACTTGAACAGGTTTGAGTTGGACTTGAACAGGTTTGAGTTGGATTTAAACAGGTTTGAGTCGGACTTGAACAGGTTTGAGTTGGACTTGAACAGGTTTAGTTTAGTAATAATTGTGTTGATTTTTCTTCCAGGCCATCTCTCGACTCTGTGAGGACAAGTACAAAGACCTGAGCAGAGCGGCCATGAGGAGGTCCTTAAGTGTGGACAACCTGATCGGTAAACGACACTCCAACGCTGTGCTCTCATAGGTCACACCCCCGGCTCCAGACCCTCCTGACTTAACCCTCACACACACAGTCAGGACTGAAACCGCCACGTATCTCACAAACTTTATCAAATTCAAAGGTGACTGTTTCTCATTTTCACAGAAAAGAATGGCTCTGAGGCTGTTGATTATTGACAAAACAGAAATAACGGTTTCTGACATTTGTCAGAAAGGTAACAATATTTGAAACCTTTGGATAACACTGGCCCAGGAGACATAACTGTAAATAGTTTTTGTATGGACATTCACTGAAAAAAAGGGATTCGACCAAAAGAACAGAGGTGAATAATGTACAATACATTAAAAAGAGTTTTCAAAAGCCAACCATTTTCAGACCGACTGGAAAAAAAACATCTATTGACATAAAGTTAGCTAAACTTCTAACAGCAGGTTTTTATTTACGTACTTTTATCTTCTCTTGTTCTGTTCATGTTGAAAAGGTTGCCTTATTGAAACTGGCAAGACTAGAACGCCACTTAAACTATTTTTCAATGTATCTTTGGAAACGTGTGTGTATATTAAAGAATGAGCAGCAAAATGTGGGAAAAGAAATTTAAATTTCTCCACTGGGGTAGAGAAATCTGAATTGTATTTAAAAATATATAAAAAATACTGTATATAAACTTTTTTAGCAGAAAATGAGGAAACTAAATCCTAAAATCAGCTGCTTTTTGAAACGGACTCCTGCTCGACTTTTCCACTCAGTTTATAAAACAGGTAACATATATTAACAATACTGTAACTAATGTAAAGAATACAATGGTTTCTTTTTATTTTGTGGTTTACTTTGCTCCTATTTTTGCTCAATGATGGGGGCTTATTAAAGGGAATAAAGGGAACTATTTATGCAAAAAATGTAAGAAGTTAAAACCATTGTGTTCTGAAGCAGTAGTTTGTTTTGTTCCATTACGTCACTAGACCATGAACCCAAACTTTAACAAGCTCTGCCAGTGTTGTCCAAGAGTTTATACAAACCTTAAAACCACGTTAGAGTCGAACAGTCGCAGCCTCAGAGCCAGTGTGGTTCAGTGAGACTCATTTCCACACTGTGGATGAGTCCGTCAGCAGTATTGGGTCAAAAACCGGGCTTGAAACCCTGGTCTATGTCTTTGAACGAGCGCCGAACAAAACTACATAGAAACCGAGGGACTGCAGACGAAACACGGCCATCCTTTTTGCTTACTATGTAGGCCACTAGCTGTGAAACCTGTTGTGTTTTTAACGGAAATCGTTTGCAGGTGAAATATTTTAAATAAACACTAACCATGAACGACTTCTGTGTCATTAATGTGTCCAAACTGTTTCCCAAACTTTTTTTCACGAGACTCGTATTTAAATAGACCAGTCATTTTTGGGTTTTGTTTGCATAGTATTATTTCAGACTAATGCCAATTTATAAATCCATCAAAAACCTGTTCAAAACCAACTAATTAGAAACCCAAATAAAATCCCAATACAAAATCTTTGTAAACCCAAATGAGAAAATCCAATTTAAAAGATGCATAATGAAAATAATATTGAAAAAATAAGAGATTGCATTTTGGTGGATATCTTTTTCACTTTGCCTTTAAAGCGATAATAAACAGGATTTTCCTTCTTTCATCCTCTTAGGCTCATTAAAATCTAGGTCAAATCCAGGACTACAGCTCCTGTCATAGATTTTTCTTTTGAGAGAGTTGTTTTTCCACACTCAAAACTGAATAAATACAAATGAAATGCAGTCATTTCTATAATGTGAGGACGCACTCTTTTTCTGAAAACCAAATATATTATGTCCTTATGTGTAGTTTGGGGTTGAAGTGCACAGTGACTGAGAGGTTAGTGGTCATTGTCAAAAAATAAATGAGTAAAACCTCGGAGCCACGGTTTATCCATTTTCTACTGCTTTTCTGGGGCTGGGTCACGAGGGCAGCAGTGCAGGCAGAGACACCCAGACACTTCCTCCAAGTGGCTCCTCTCGAAGTGGAGGAGCAGCGGCTCTACTCTGAGCTCCTCCCGAGTGACCGATCTCCTCACCTTATCTCTAATGGAGCACCCAGTCACCCTGCGGAGGAAACTCATGTCCTCACTGCCTGTATCTGGGATCTTCTCCTTTTGGTCATGAACACAGGTGAGAGAACATAGACTGACCGATTATAGCCAAGAATCAGTGTTTTTTTTTTTTTTTTTATGTTTTATGTTCACCAGTGTTTTATGCTTTTTACATTTGTACTAAAGTAGTTCAGAAATTATTTTTCCAGGAGATTTCCAGGACAGTTCAGTTTTTTATTCCATTAATGGTCAAACCCTTTATTCTGAAGTACAATAGGGTCGCCTGGATAATTTTTTTAGCAGCAAATATAAATTATTCTTCACTACAAAGCTCAAGGCCACTTTAGAATAAGTGCACCCTTTTATATAGGCTTTAGAAATGGTAATAAACTTATTATGACATTTACACCATTTATCAAATGATTAATAAACTCCATAATGATGTAATAAAAAAGACATGGTAGTTAAGCCCAATAATAGAAATAACCAGTTTATAACAAATTCATAAATCATTAACACACCACAAAACACGTTTTATAAATTCATATTCTAAAGTGCTGGGCCATTTCCATCTTGAATGAGCAGCATATTAAATGTGTGTTTACTACTTTACAGTGTCTTTTTAAAGGGTTTAGAAATAGGTTATAAACTGGTTATTACTTCATGACATTAATAAACCACTAATAACCCCCCCTGGCATTAGATAAAAAGATTGGAGATTGTTTTTTTTTTGACAAATGCTGAGAACTTATTCACGTACAAACAGTTATAACCCAAACAATCAGTTCACAACCTTACTTATAACCCATTCATAAACCCACTCTTATTCTACGGTTGTACTCACCGGTCGCCTGTTCAAACAGATACAAACATGTTCTGTGTGATACTTAGAACCTGTTACTGTGTCATTATAAAGGGGTTAAGGTCATAAACTGTTTTTACTAGATTCATAAATCATTAATTCACGTTTCTGTGGCATTAGACAAAAGGGCGATAAAGACCTGTTAACAAATACAGAGCTCACAGCAGCTTATTTACTTTTATCCAGTAAAATTAAAATCTAATCAAAACCAGCTTATTACCTATTTATAATAATTTATAACCTGTTTATAAACCCTACATTCTGAAGCGGTACCCTCAGCTGGACACACATACAGTGTGTGGTAGTAGTATTTAGCTCCTCCTAGGGTTGGGCTAAACCTTTGACCTGCTTGGTGATGGCCACCCTCATGGAGCAGTCTCTAAAGCCTCTTGAGACAACTGTTGATGTGATAAATGAGGATATCACCTGGTTAAATAAAGGATAATAATATTGGGATATAAAATAAATGTCTCGTCATGTTCTGGTTCTGTTTTTACTTAGAGCCATTTCTGTCTAAAATGAGCAGAAATATTATTTTAACTATGCTGCTCAAAGTGTATATGTCTATAGTTTACAGGTTGAAAAAAGTCTCGTTCAAATGCATGACTTATGGCACATTTGACAAAACTGAAATCTTAGACCCAAGTTCGTCCAAATACTTTAGTTTTCATTTCATGTGAAGAAGTTTCAATCAATTGTGCTTTAAACAATTTTACAGTCTTTACAAAAATTCACATTTACAGTATATTTCCACCACATCTGACATTTCAATCAGTTTCCAGGTCACTTTTAAATCTTTTTTAGGGAATTATTTCACTTTGTAATCACAACATAAACACATTTATGTACAGCTTTTATACAAGTAGTTTTTATCATAAACTACCATCACTATACATCTTTTTCATTTTACATTTATGTACATGAATAAATAAACTTTGTCTCACTTTATCAGACCAGAGGAAGTAGGTTTGGTTGATTATTTAGCTCCAGTTTGTTTTCAGGATCTGTTCACACTGCAAGGATTTACTAATGCATTTTGTAGAAAAACACATGTATTTTTATGTTTTTATTACTAATATACCTTTATAAACAGTATCTGACCATGTGGTTGGTTTGATGTGGATCAATGTTATAAATATATTCAAGACTAATTAATGTGTGTTATGCAATTAAAGCTGGGCTCACAAAATAAATCTGAATGTTTACATAAGTCTTTAATGTACATAAAGTTAGTCTGTATTGAGTCAGTGCCACAAATATATAACTATTTATGGGTTAAGTGCAATTAAAGCCTGGGTAGGCAATTTTGTGGGGTAGAAAGAGAAGAAATTGGCTATAAATTAACATTTCTTTTCTTTGTTTATAAACTTACTGAGTATTAACACTCACTGTATGTAGTTAAAGCTGGGTTAGGCAAATTTACAAAGCACACGTCACTCTTTAAAAACATAAAAACTGTGTGTGAATAAAAAGAAAATGCCCATAAATTAATGAGTTCCACATCAGACTTATGTCCCTCCAGGGTTGCCATAAAAATGTCACCTAAAAACAAACAAAAACTGAAATACAAAGTTGAAAATATTTTTGCTGATGTTGATTATCAGTGTGTATACGGCTGTAAGATAAAGTATTGTCTGAATGTTCTCAGTCATCCAGGTCGTCTTGAAGAAAAGTTAAAGCAAAGGCATCTGGACTTAGTTTTCAAGGTGAAGACGTTTCATCTTTTATTCCATGAGACTTTAACTGATACGAGAGCGGAGCATATATCTCTCTACAGGGAGGGGTTGGACTCTCTTTAAAAGAATGATCCACCAGGGTTGGTTCTTCTGTTGTGTGTGATACATCCTCTTGTGAAGCTGTTTCTTCGATGTCCTCTCAATCCTGGAGGACCTGAGTCTGCAGTCCACCTCAAAGAGAAAGGACAGCAATGTTCGAATTTTGTCCAGAGAGGCCAGATGGAAAGAGAGAAGTGTGAAGAAAAACATTTTTGTTCAAATGGAAAGTCTCTTGGAATAAGCCACGAGACGTCTTCACCTTGAAAACCAAGTCCTGATGCCTTTTCTATAAAAAAGTATTATAAAGAGCTTTTGTTGTGTAATCTAAACCTGAAAACATTTAAACAACAGTAGCCTTCTTCTTGACACTAGCCTTGAATCCTTGCAGTCTGAACACATCCTAGAATTGTATTTATTTATTTTTTTGCTACAAAGATTAGTTTAAATACTGTATCCCTTTTAACACTTGTTTATGTGGCCACTGTTTTCCAGTTTAAGAGCTTTCATCGTTGTACAGTATGTCACAATCTTTTACAAAACACTTACTGACCCTCCATTTACATAAAAGTGTAATAATCTGTATATTTAAACAAAAGGCCTGTTTCTCTTAAATTGATTCACCATTTTTCAAGCTTTCATGAAAAAGACAAACTGAAAGATAATGTGATTTAAATGACATTAGAAGAAGTGATTTAAAAAAATATATAAAATATGGGTTAAATAGCTGTATATTCAAATAGAGATCAGTGTTATTGAGTCTTGAGTCTAGCAAATCTATTTCTCATCCCAATTTTTCCCCAATCAGAAGAGCTGCAGGGTTCAAACAAAAGGTGAGAGACATACATTTATTCTCTGTACAGTATATACTGTCATTTCTGTCGTTGAATATCAGTCTCAATTTTTTTTTTTCTAAATAAAAGATTAAGGCTGCAAAACAATGTGTTTCCAGGATATTTTTTAGTTTTGCACAAAAGAGCAGATATTTAAATTATCTTTTAATCCAACATTGAGACAGACTTGTTGTCTGTATGTATATATGTGTATATATATATATATATATATATATATATACACATACTGTTCTTTAAACTGTTGAAAAGGATTTGTCAGATTCATTATTTTGTGGCGTTATACACAAGTACAACATATAAATCGAGGGGTGAGAAGCTCAACGGAAAACACAACTTAAGTAACATTTTGGGGTAAAATTAAGATTTACACGAGTCAATAAGCTCTTTTCACTGCTGTAACTATAATTATGTAGAGTTCTTAGTGAAAACCCAAAAGAAACTAAAGTGCTAAAAGGCCTAAGTGCATATAGTGGCTTTACTGTTTAATGTATTTAAATATCATTGGAGCCAAAAAAGTTTGTGACTTTTCAAAAAACAAAAAAAAAAAGAATTGATACAGATCTGTCATTTGTGTGTGTTTTAAACATTCAATGTGACTTTTTCAGAAACTTCAAAAGGGAACCTTTTACAGTTTGGTCATTGCTTTGCTCCGTCTGTGTAAATCTGTTCAAATGTAACTTGCGTAATCAATAAAACAAGAGCTGAGATTGAAAAGAGCGTAAGTTACTGACATTACACAAAACAAAGACCATAATTTGATCAGATTCTGAAAAATAAGATTTTTTTCTTAAATGATAAAATACATTGAAACAAACAGATGGCAGTCGTCTTATGCTTTGTTAGTTATTAAAAATCAAAAAAATGGCTCCAATGTTTTATGCCATATTCAATCTAAAACAGTGCAGCAGCTTAATGCACTTACGCCATGTTAGCTCTGAGTGAGTCTTATGAGTCTTAAATCGTAAACTTTACCCAATAGTTGCCCACATTCGGTTCTCACCCCTCGATGTTGATCTGAAGAGCTTGTTCCGTTACATTGTCCAGGTGCAATAGTCCTGGGTTTATATATGAGACGCAGCAGTTTTGTGGTAGATCCCCGGTGCCAGCCCTGTCCCGGTGTGTCCCGTCAGAGCCGCGCTGGCCTCGCTGTACATGGACAGAGGCGCAGTGCTCTTCCGTGTCCAGCAGGGGCAGAGCCGCGCCACAAACCTCCTCCAAGAGTCTACCGTTTTCCCCGACCAGATCCAAACCCCTGACGTGATGCCAACTACGAGGCACATGAAGTATTTTAGCATGAAAACGGCGTAGTCCGGGCCGAGTCCTGAGCGCTGGGGGTCAGACAGGCAAGAGCAAGCCAGCGCCCGCTCCCAACCTGGACGATAGTGCTGCTCGTAGACCAGACAAGCCACGACAATCGTAGCTGGGACTGTGTATAGCACCGTGAAGAGGCCTATCCGAATCATGAGCCGTTCCAGTTTGTCCGTCTTGGTCCCGCCTTGTTTTATGATGCTCCTGATTCGAAAAAGTGAAACAAAACCCGCTAGCAAGAACAGCGAACCGGTAAAGAGGTACACCACCAAAGGAGCGAGTACAAAACCTCTTAGATTTTCCAGATTTTGATTCCCGACGTAGCAAATCCCAGCAACAGGATCGCCGTCGACTGAGCTCAAAGCCAAAACGACAATGGATTTGACGCTGGGGATGAGCCAAGCCGCCAAATGGAAGTACTGGGAGTATCCTGCGATGGCTTCACTGCCCCATTTCATACCCGCCGCTAAAAACCAAGTGAACGAAAGCACCACCCACCAAATGGAGCTGGCCATGCCGAAAAAGTAGACCAGGAGGAAGACCAGAGTGCAAAGGGCGGGGCCTGTGGTATTGTATAAAACGTGGAGTTGGTCGCCGTTGGTGCCACATGCAACTCGCTCATGGCCTGCCACCAAACGGATGATGTAGCCTAAAGACACAAAAAAGTAGCAAGCGGCTAAGAAGATAATGGGCCGTTCTGGGTATTTGAAGCGCTCCATGTCAATGAGGAAAGTAGCCACTGTGGTTAAAGTGGATATGAAGCACAAAAATGACCAAAAACCAATCCAAAATACAGTAAAAGTGTGCTCCTCGGTCGAGAAATAAGGCTGACGACAAGGCTGGGCGCAGTTCGGAAGTGATCCCGTTTGAATGCGGCCGTAGAAAGCGTAGGAGTCTCTTTTGATCGGGACTAAAGGGTCTCGACAGCGACACTCCCGGTCACAAAGAGGGACGTTCGGATTCGACGGTCGGGTGCGGCTTTTAGGGGTCGGTTTTGGAAAAGACGGGGCTATCGTCGTGGTGTTGCTGCTGTTCTGGTCCATACAAAGTGTCTCGTCGCCGAGTTGAGGCAGCCGCTCGCAGCTCATCCTCTCGGGCCACTCGAAACCGTACTGGCTCATGAGAGGGGAGCAGCCCCGTTTAGCTCGCTCGCACACCGAACGACAAGGTGGCAGGGGTTTTCGGTAATCCAGTAAACAGATCGGAGTGTACATACTGCAGAGGAAGAAGAGTAAATCCGGCGAACAGCGAATCCGAACCAGAGGCCAGAACTGGTGCACCTCGAGGCCGACCTCTTCCTGCGTGTCGTGGTTGAACTGGTTGGGCATGTAGGTGAGGTTGTAGCCGATGCCCCGACACATGGGCACCGTGATGGGCTCGCAAACCAAGTCCTTAGAGGCTCCCGAGGTCTGGGACGGACAGGAGACGAGCAGGAGCAGGATCAACAGCACGAGGGACGCCATGGAGCTCACACCGATCACTGGAAAGAATCCAGGCATTAGTAAACAGTGAGAAATGTGTCTGAAAATCTTCATTGATTCTTTTCTTTTCAGTGACACTTCATTAATTAAAAGCTTATAAGTGCAAATAAGGCTTCTGATGCAACGATAAAGCACTTGTGAATTGAATAGTGGGGTTCTGAATCGAACTCCAAATAAAAATGGAACCATTGTTGTCCCACCACGTTTTATTTTTATTTTTCTTCAATTCTGACGTCATTTATCCAGCATTTAGTGACATATAAAGTATTCATGACAAGATCTGAAGTAAAATTAGGCACTATTAGTCCTCTTTGTAGTTCAATATTTCTATCAGTGTTTCTATCGGGACTGTGTTAGAGACAAATTAAGGGTCAAAGGTCCACTAAAAACAACAGGTAAACGTAATTAAATCATTTATTCATTATAATTGTAATAATGAGCAGCACTATAGACCTACACGCTTTTATCCTTTGCTCAAACCTTTTCAAACCACAACAAGAAAAGCCTATTTTAATAAGATTTTAAAGTGACACAAATTGCCTACACCAGCTTTTTTAAAGATGTATTCAGTGTTAAGGACCACTACTGTTTAATTTGTAAACATTATTCTTAATTTAAAACATCTACCCTCTAAAGCTGACTCCTGTTCTCTGAAAACTCCTCCAACTGGTCTTAGTCCAAATCCCCAAAAGTCTTGTTCATGATTCAGTCTTGTTACTGTGGTCCAACACAAGTTTCTGATGTGTTTTGTCACTACTGTTTCCTTTATATTTTTACTGAATTACATGCAGTATAGTTTTAAGTTCTTTATGATTTCTTTATGATATTAAAGCCACACAGTGTAACTTCTCAGGCTCTACAGCCAATAAAAGACAAAAAGAGACAAGAGTAGCATCCAAACCCACTTACGTTTTCATAATTTTCCATAAATATCAGAGTTGTAGTGTAGATTTGCTTTGATGTGATGCATTTAGTCCAGATGTGTGTTCTCATGAGATCCTCTCATTTCACAGCTGCATCGTGTAGTATCTGTCAAACCAGACTCACTTTGTCTTTAAAAGAGGGGCTAGCCTTGGTTTATGTCAAGAAACCATCAAAATAAATCAATGCTGTTATGATATCCAGGCTCTATTATTCGGGGTAAAAATTGACATTGTGCTGCTTTAATTTAAAAACGCTAGTTCAACTGTTTTAACACATGGCACCAAAATTGCAGGTTTAATTTTAGATTTAACAAGTGCAGTTCATTGTTTGAGAGCAAAGTGACCATTTGTTCAAAATTTCAAAAAACTTTACAAAACAATGAAAAGTTATGTAAATCTTCCAAAACGTAGCATTGCATTTTAAATTTCAGTGACTTTTCCAGGTTTTACATGACCATACCTTCCAAATTGCCTACACTAGCTTTAACTTCCATTTGGACAAACGTGTTTAAATGAGAATTAAATTAGAAATAGCAACACAAAATTTAAAATTTAAAGTGGACAGTGCTTTACCACAGTCTACAGTAAGTGTATTCCTCATAAAGAACTCTTTACGTTACTTAATATCTCCATCAACTTCACAATAAAACCTACTTCGTGGAGAAAGGTGGTTGAAGATCAAACGCAGTTCATTCCAGGACCTTCTCTTTCTGCTTCATGAACCAAGTTTCAAAGTTAAACCACAAACTCGGCTGTCAATCATTCACCACAGCTCCTGCTCAGATCCTTGAGGAGAAAGTCCATCTCCGCTGCTCACGTCTCCGTAAAATGAACAAGCTTGTAACATTGAAAAAAGTCTGTCTATTCCGCCAAAGTCCAAAACGTGCATCATGAGCGCTACAGTGAGGCGTAAAGCGCGTCAGAAATCCACTTTAGGTCCAAGTTTGACCTGTTTTCATGAAGAGTTTGAGTAAGTTTAGTGTCCGCTGCGTTGTTCGCGTTGGTAAAAGGAGCCAATCACGGCAGAGGTGCACGGAGCAGGTCCCAGGTGCGCGCGCCTCGAGCCTCGGGACGAAATGAAGCCCCACAGAAAACAGCAGCGCCTCATCAAACGCACTGCTGCCTTCAGGGGCGGTCCGAAATGTCACAATCAGGACGAATGCACACCGCTCAGAAGAAGAGAGGAATGTGGAGGCAATGATTTATTATGATTGTTTTTGACTGTTTTATTTATCATTGGTTGAAAAACAATTTAAAGTAAATTCTCTCTTCTTTTTTTTTTTAAATAAACTCTAAAATAAAATGGCGTGTTTTTTTTTACTAACTAACAATAGCCACGTGACCAAAAGAAGTATATTACTGAATGCATTTTATTTGCATTAATGATAGGAATAACTTAAAAAAATAAAGGTGCCACCACCTCAAGCCAAAAATGTGATGTTCTTTGAGGTTTTGCTGCTGATCCAGGTTTGTGCTCCTGTGTGCTGTCAGTGAGTGGCTCGAGTGGCTCCACTTTCAGCTGCTGTTTATACAGGGCACATCAGAAAAAGGCTTTTTTTTTAGTTCAACTGAAAGGTAAGAACAGATTCAATAAAACATGAATAAAACATTTTCATAAAAGATGTGTCTGCATTAAAACCACAAGGTTGACAGTAAAAGTGCGAGAGCTTCTTTACACACAGCATCAACACGGGCATCTGAAACAGGCTAACAATGTCCCACTCCATCATCTCACGAGATCTTGTCACACCTATTCGTTTTTTAATATCTAGACCAGAAATGTCCAAACGTCCGGCTCGGGGGCCAACCACGGCCCAAGATGAGATTTAATGCGGACCTCAGGATCAGAGATAAAATCTATATATTTTTTTTGTTTCTTCTCCTCCACAGTCAGTCTTAATCTCCACTCCTCGGCATGTAATATATCTCTGTATATTAAGCAGCATTTACAGGTGAATGTTAACTTTGTTGTTCTCATTTCCTCTTTTTTGGTTCTGATTTGTGAATAAAACTCCAGAAACTGTAGCTGCTTGTATTTGCTTGATACTTGAGCAAATCAAGCTTCATTCGTCCACGTGTCCACAGTAATCACCACAAACAAATCCGTGCCGCCTCAGAGTAGCAGAGGTCACGTGGGGTCAAAGTCCCAGGGCGTGTTTGTGGTGTGTGTTGGGTTTATCAGTAAAGACAGCTCTGAGTTACCTTCACTCAGGTGACGTTGATAAATGAAAGTAAACGGTGGAGAGTTTATGACACACTGGTGATTTTTCCTCTGGTTTGAGTTTAACAGGGCTTTGCTGCCAGGTTACTATGGCAACACACACACAGGTGTCTATGGACTTGTGAGGACAATAAAGATAATTAAACACTGTAAAATAAGAGGCGGTTTGAAAAAGTTGTTTCCACATATCCGCTCAGAACAGGTTTTAGATGGATTTGAACAGGTTTTAGATGGATTTAAAATGGTTTTAGTAGGATTTGAACTGGTTTTAGATGGATTTGTACAGGTTTTAGTTGGATTTGAACAGGTTTTAGTTGGATTTGAACAGGTTTTAGTTGGATTTGAACTGGTTTTAGTTGGATTTGAACTGGTTTTAGTTGGATTTGAACAGGTTTTAGTTGGATTTGAACTGGTTTTAGTTGGATTTGAACTGGTTTTAGTTGGATTTGAACTGGTTTTAGTTGGATTTGAACTGGTTTTAGTTGGATTTGAACAGGTTTTAGTTGGATTTGAACTGGTTTTAGTTGGATTTGAACTGGTTTGGATTTGAACTGGTTTTAGTTGGATTTGAACTGGTTTTAGTTGGATTTGAACAGGTTTTAGTTGGATTTGAACTGGTTTTAGTTGGATTTGAACTGGTTTTAGTTGGATTTGAACAGGTTTTAGTTGGATTTGAACTGGTTTTAGTTGGATTTGAACAGGTTTTAGTTTCACACTTCCACTGCTTCTATTTGAAGAAGCAGGTTTAATGTCAGACACTGTTAAACCTGGAAAGAGGGAAACGGTTTTGGTTTCGAAGCAGTGTTTGTGGGAACTGTTGTTTTCTTCTCAAACCCAGAGTTTATCTGAGTCTCTGCTGCGTCTGAAGGAGCTCTCTGATTGGACGATTCATTTCCTCGTTCACCACAAAACAAAACACTTTAAACACATTAATAAGAGTTTAGCAGTAATCATTAAAGCAGCACCACGTAACTTTAAAGTCCAAAAATATACACTCGTTTTTATTTAATGATTCTTAGACACATGATTGGTAGAATCATGCATATTTTTCTTTTTATTTCTCTTTCACAAATGAACCAGACCTTGGTTCAGTTTGGTCCGGATCGAGACCTGAAGATTTGGTTTGAAAGTCTGGACCAAACAGTACAGCTGTGAAAGGGACCCAGGACAAAGACATAACATGACAAAACTGGTCCAGCTCTTTCTCCAGTAACTGTGACAAATGACACAAGTATTTGAATAAGATTTGAGCTGTAAACAGGTCTGAACCCTTTCCCTCTGAAGCGGGGGCTGGCTGCTGAAAGGCCTCTGAACAAGCAGGTCACTGGGAACACTGGGGCCCTGCCAGCTTTGTGTAGCAGCTCGCTTCATGTCAGGTGGGTTCACTGAGTGTTTGTGTGTTAAACCCGTGTTGGGACAGGAGGAGGAGGAGGAGGAGGAGGAGGAGGAGGAGGTGAGGCCCGACCGTTGCGCTCTTTCCCAATGTCCTCTTTTCCTTCCTTAAACTGTCTTTTGTTTTCATTTTCGTTGGCATTTCTGCTCCTTCGTCGTTCAAATGAGTTTTGACGAGCCCCCGGGCCACTGGAGAAGCACAAAGGACCGGGCTCCACTCGCTACAGTTGATCCATTGTGGCCGTCCCGCGATGCACTAATTGGTGATGACAATTAAGCGCGGTCGACACTCAGCTTTAATTTGTGCGCTCGAACGAAATGAGAAATACGTCAGAGTAAAAAAGCAGAGCCTGCCAGAAGCATTTGGTCTCACAGTTTACATATTTATCTGTTCAGGTTTATGTTCACTTCCATCTAACATTCTGAGCAGAAGCTGACAGATAAAGCATGCATCTGTGGACAGCCTTTAAGAGGTTTGAAAAATGGCAAATAAAAACTAAAACAGGTTTTTATATGGACTTCAAGGGGTTATATTTGGATTGGAACAGGTTTTTGTTGGATAAATGTCAGCTAAAATAAAGATTCTTTATGGATAGTGTGGAACTTATTTGGATATACTGATTTTTAAAGCAGTATTACAGCACAACTTAGCGGCGCCATTTTGTGAGAATGCTGACTAACATTATAAACTGTGTGCCTCCTGTAGACGGCTTTGTGAATGTCATTTTACGGCGGCAGTGGCTCAGTGGGTAGAGCAGTCGTCTTTCAACCGGAAGGTAGTAGGTTCGATTCCCGCTCTCCCCACAGTTCATACTGTCAGTGTGTCCGTGGGCAAGACACTTAACCCACCTTGCCTCCAGTGACTGTAACACTGGTAATGTAATGTAAGTCGCTTTGGATAAAAGCGTCTGCTAAATGAATAAATGTAAAATGTAAATGTAAATTTTACAGTTAAACTGGAGAAATACCCGAAAGTCCAGACAAAACAGTGCAGGTGTGAAAGCCCTCAAACTCTAATTCTGACTCTTACGTAGCTCTCACAAACCACTTCTGTATTAGGACTATCACTATAAGTGGGCATTTATAGAACAGAAAAGGACACAATTCATTCACTTTTACTGTTAAGAGGTCTTTATTGGCATCAATGGCTTAAGGATAAATCAAATACAAACCCGGACAGCAGCCAGCTCCCTGTACTTGCATAAGAGTTCGGCTCCAAACAAAGAAAAACACTGATAAAAAAGAATAACTTAACAAAAGTGCAAATGAGAGAAGAATGTCAGTCCAATGAGCTGTCTCGAAAAAACAAAACAGTACATTTTCTCTGAACACATTGAGTCAAACGTACGTGCCTACAACATAAAAAAAAACAACACAAAAGGTTTAAACTGTACAATCATGATGTAAATGTGGGTTTATTGGATTATTCCCTGTAGTTGTCAGCTCTAGTTTTGAGAAGCAGACAGAAGCAAAGCCACTCAGATTAAACCATGTTCTAATGTAAATGTGTGCTCCATAAAGGATATTTCCACAAAATGTGACCTTTAATTTGGTAAAACTGGGTTCATCCACAATAAATCAATAGTTTCCATCCTTCTTTAGCTTTTCTTTTCACAGCCAATTTCACTCAGTACAAATCTTGTTGGACCAATTGTAACAGTTAATTTAAAAAGGGGCGGGCTTTGTGCAAGGCTTTTTTTGATTGTTTGAATGGCTAAGTTCTTCCAGAGGCATTTTATTCTGTGTCCGTTTTGCTGCCCTCTGGAAACCTACAGCAACGGAACAAGTTTTTTTCTATATTCTATTTAACTTTTAGCTACGTTACAGAAGAAAACATGACACATAAATGACACAGAAAAAAAATGCATTGTGCAATAATGGATAAATAATCAGCAAAAGCAACAGAAATTGTCCCCCTGCTGTCACTCATCTGCCCTCACTATCCCAGCAGCCCTAAGTGTACGTGGTGCTGTGGAGCCTCTGTAACAGGCCAGGATATACCAGGCCCATTAGAAGTGTCATGATGTTACAAACTCAACACAAATCAAATGTAAAACAACTCAAAAACAATTCCAGCAAAGTTGGATTTATGCAGCAGTAAACAAAAGCCCTGGTGTATAGTTACATAAACTGGGAATAATAATGTCCTACATGCTTCAATAACTACAGCTTTTCACAAAAATATATTTGCCCAGTACAACGTGGGTTTACGTACACTTACAGATTAATCTCTCTTTTTGACACAAAACTTAAGAAAACACAAAAAAGAAAACAGAGCAGCAGCTAAAGGTGCTATGTGTAGATTTTTATTATTTAAACAATCCATAATAATCCATGTTTCTATTTTAAACAGTTTTATATAAAGATTATGGACATTTATGAACTGAATTGATTGATTTTTTTCTAAATTTTTCATATCTACTTACTGTTCAGAGACGTTTTGGAATATTCCACCAAAACTACGCACTGCATCTTTTGGCAGATGACTGAAGATTCACTGTTTCTGAAACCTGTTGATTTAGCTTCTTGTTTGTAGAAATATTAGGACAAAAACTGCATCGTGAATAGGCTTGGACCAAGTAAAGGTCATAACAAATTACTTAATTTTATTCCCCTAAATGATTTAAATGTACATTATAATACCGGCATTTAAATAATATAAAAAATATATCTAAAAACAAAGTAAAATTTTAAATAAATAATTTTCTTATTTAGAGATAAAGGTGCAAGAGTGGACTTGTTTGAGTAAAAGAAAAAATAAATCGTAAGAGACTTGACAAACGAACAAAGAGGGCTGGTTCAAATTTAGGTATTAGTTTGGAGTCTGTGGTTGATGAACGTATATGTAAATATTGTTGGGGAGCTAACCTTTGACAGCACAGAGGAGTCACAAATTGTCTTAAACAGCTTTGGAGATCCTTATCAGATATTTGCCATTGTTATTTTTCTCACTATGTGGAGTTAACAGGTCTGTAATGTACCATTTAAAACAGGGCAGACTTCACAAAGTTCACATTGCCGATCTAACTGTTGCTAGCTGCTAATGGCAAAAAAAATTATAAAAAAGTCATAAAGCATGGGACTCATTGTAAAGTCAGTTCAACGCTTTATGAACATTTTAGCCATTAGCTGTCAATGCTAATAGCTTAAATTGTCATTAGTAGATACAATTAAATGTTAATGACTCCACTTTAGCACAACGCTAACCTTTGATAAATGGACCCACTCCAATTTACTGAAGTTACAGTTACTTTTTTCACTGATTAAACGCTGATGATTATTATTTGGCTCTATTTCCTGTAATAGATCCATTTAAATTGTCTCTTGCACCTTTCCTGTGACCTGACAATAGTTTCCGGTAATAATCTGGGAACACAGCTGCTGGGACAGTAACAGAAAAGTGACGAGACCTTCACTCATGAAAGCAGTGGATCATAAAGGCCGTCTAGTTTGCATAGAAATACTAAAAGCTAAAGCTGCTATAATGTTTAGATATTGCATGATTAAAGCACAAAGAGGATTCACAGAGGAAGGAAGGAGGGAAAGGCAACAATCAAAGAATAAGTTACAGTATTATATTATTGCCTTGTTATTTTACAGTTCAACCGATGAAAAGAACACGGTGTGCTCCGAGGAACACAGTGTCCCTCTGAAAGTTAAGTCTGTTCACATTTACACTCGTTTTATGGGAACACTGATAAAATTATAAAACACATACTTTGTTAAATAGCTCGCACTGGGAAAAGTAAAGGTGATGAGGCTTTTACAAATTCAGTACGACCAGGTTATATTTTATTATAAATCCAGAAGCAGCTGTCGTCTTGGGTTTAGTCTGGTATCTGTCCCCTTTCATCCAATCAGAGGACTTTGTGTTTAAAGGCTTTAAACAATGGCGGAGGAGCTGGAAACTAGCTGCAAGGATAAAACTGGAGTTTATGGAGCTCTTAAAGTCCTGAAAAAGGTGAAAGTTTTTTAGTTTGCCGTTCAGGGGCTGATTAACTTAGACATATTCGGTTGAGGTAAAGCTTTTGTGCTATGCTTAATAAAAAAAACAAGCAGCCATATCAATTTAATTAAACTTCTGTCACTGTCTTATACACTTAGAATTGGTTAACCATTTCTCAATTTACTTTTTACGTCAAAGATTTAAACAATTGACAAGTTAGAAAGCGGTAATGTAGCATAAACCACTTCTACTAAAGCTCTTTTAAATCATTTAGAAACCCCATGACCGACATGCAGGATGAGTTATTAAATATTGTGGAGATGCTAATATTACAGAGGAAGAAAGTATAATGCTCCCCTTTTAGACAAAATGTAAAGCTAGGAAATGCCAAGTCTCTTATTTTCTACAGTTCTGAGTGAAACTAGCCTCATGTGACAGATCTAATTATTTTTCACTGTGGCAATAGACAACAACACATTTACAATTCATAACCTAGACCATAAGAAAGATTATTGAGAACTGTTTTTATAAAAATGTATAGGTTATCGGATCAGTATCGGCCATGAGAAGTACTTGATTGTTGTTATTAAACATTATTAAACGTTAAACATTTCTATATCGGTGTATCTTTAGTTCTGTCTGTGGTCAGTAAAAATGACATACATCCGTGAATTTTAGAAAAACTAATAGAAAAACTTCTCAGGTATGTGCTTATGATACATAATGGTTTTGTGCTTCAACTACAGTAGTGTCGTTAGAAATATTAAGCTCTTGTCACAATTTTATCTGTATTCAATCGGGCATGGCTTTAAATCTGTTCCTAAGTCATAAAGTGTGACGGGTTAAAAAATCAACTCACAAAATCAATCATAGGTGGCCTCTGTAGCTCCTTAAGCAGCATTCACCCTAAGTCTGGTTCCTCTTTTCTCTGAGCACATGGGAACTTCAGGTTGACCCTCAATAAATTTTATTGTATGCTTCACCTACAGTGCAGTGTGAGGATTTAAGAGAATAACTAGCATCAAATGGAAAACTCAAAAGCTACACACTTTTTTTTATCATCAGATCCCACCGACATCAACCCAAGACGGCAGCTGCTCATCTGTCGTCAAAGAAAGAGTTTACCTAAGACTTCTAATCTGAAATGCTTGGCCTCTTGATTGAAAACATGTTACCGAAGAAGATGGAAGACAAAGGGTTATAGGAAACACATATTGTAAGGCTGCATCCACACTAACACATTTTCATTCATAGAAAAAGTAAAAAAAAAAAAAAGTTTTTAGTTTTTCCTAAATTGTCTGAGAAATAAAAGGCTCTGGATACTAATTGTATCCAGAGCCTATTGCTGCTAATGTGGACAGAGTTTTGAAGTCTTGAAATGAAAATGCATTGATGTGGACGTAGCCCGGATGTTCACACTTTGAATCTGGATTCTTTTGGGTTCAAACTATAAGAGATGACAATAACCTGGACGAGTGTTTGGTGGATGAGTTCTCCCTGCTGTTTATCGATGGAAATAGGGCCCAGTTGAGGTTTATCCAGATAAAACCCAAACCTGGCAACGCTGCTCCACTTTAGTTCAGAGCAGAGTCTTGTCTTGTGTTGTGCCAGGCGTCCTATTGTACCTCTCTCTGTGTGTGTGTGTGTGTGTGTGTGTGTGTGTGTGTGTGTGGGGCTGTTTCAGGTGTCCTGGTACGGCAGGTGGTAGCAGCCCGGGCTGTCGTCGTCCGGAGACCAGAACGAGGATGGCCTTTTGTGGTGGAGCTCTCTCCGGACACAGCGAGGACAGGGGTGAGCTTTCTGTCGACACTCGGCATGAAACACTGCACAACTGTCGCATCTGCACAGGGTTAAAGTGAAAAGGTTAAAGTCTATGCACAATTATAATTCAAATAAATCCTCACACAAAAGAAATCCCTCATGTATCATAGTTTGATAATAATAATAATCCCATTAAAGTATCACACTATATTACATTACATTATAGTCTTATGGAATTTAAAAGTTGTATCTCCTTTCATCTAAAAACATAAATAAATCTAAGCTCTTTGACCAACCCAATATTAGATAAACTGACCAAATGCTCTTCTGGTGACTAAGTTATAATTAAATTAATGGAAAGCAGAAAAATTGATTAGCCAAAAATCTAATTAAGTTGAATATATATAAGGCAGGCTAGGTAAAAAAATATTCGAGGCACTCTGCGGAGTATGTGACAATAAAAGAGCTTTATTAAAACATTGCCAACGCATTTGGTCTTCATCAGATTAATGACATTTTTGGACTCTCCGACCCAGCTCTGTTCCAGTGAAGTCCAGGACACAGCGCTGTTATCAGTGAACACTTAACACTCCCTGCACCAGTGGTTAAACACATCTCAACATGGCCGCCGCGTTGTGTCTCATTGCACAGACAGTAGCTCTCGAGACGTACTGGGAAAAATTGTTATCAAGTGCTGTCGCTCAGTTTGAGACTCGGGGCTCTGGACTGTGTCAGAGGGAAACCCCACCCCCCCAATGTCCTGATACTGACACAGAGGGTCTCATTCCAACCTCTGTCATCGACCAGAAAGGTGTCCAGGACCATTTAACCCCTAACTTCTCTGTTCACACAGACACTCGCAGGTATTTGGACTGCAAGACAAGCTTTTTGAAGTGACTTTTGTATTTGACTTCATTTAGAATATGGACACAACAGAAATATCACTGTAGCTGGAGTCAATTTAAACGCAACCCTTAATACCTTAATACAATATGGACTTTAAAACTGTTTAGTGCCATTTTGGGAAAAGTGTAGATTTGGAGCAACAGTTTGTTCACATTTACACTCATCAGTGCCCTCCCTACTTTCAACTTTTACTTTGGATTCAAATAATGCTAATATTAAATTCAACATAGTTACCACATACTGCATGTTTTCTTCACATTGTGCAGCTCTAGTGTAAACGTCACACAGTCATAGATCCATGTAATGACCCAACAATAGCTCAAGACGCTGTTGTGATAAATTGTGGTGAAGCGGCTGGTTGTGTACCTTTTGGTGGCATTCTCCTGAAAAGGATAAAGGACCTGTCCGTTTTGGCAGAGCTCACAGATGAAGCCCTTCTCTCGACACAAGCTGCAGCTGAACACGTGGGAGCTGGCGAACTTGATCACTTTGGCCAAAAAGGGCGCCAGTTTACCGTCAATCACCTGGAGAAGAAGGAGGAGGAGGAGGAGGAAGAGGAGGAGAACACAGGTATAAACCCAGTGTCAATGAAAGGAGTCAATGTAGTGAATCAAAGCATAATTTACAGATCAACCTTAAGTAAAAGTCCAGCGTAAGACATGTCACAGTAACAACAAAGAAGAGTTTGACAGACAGAAGTAAAATGAGTGGAAAAGGCTCTGACAGGAAGGGGCTTGGAAAGTGGGAAAACTCAAGCCTCTTTCTGAAATCAATATTGTCATATGGGGAAAAAAACCTTAGGTCTGAGAGCATGAGACGGAGAGTGTAGCTGTGACAGAGTGAAGCAGAAAGTACCAGAAGGAGACCCACGTAGACAATGTACAAGAGAGAGGTCTTGAGAGAGTGAGGACTGGTATTCAGATACAAGTGGTTCCACCTGGCACAGCTCGGAGTCTGGACCTCCCAATTATAACCTCCTTCATGCTGTTTGTTAGACAACGAGGATCTGAGACAGAGAGAAGGAGCCACACACAGAGAAACAGCACTGTGACAGTCGGCTATAGGCACAGAGTCTGCAGTGACTTATGTTAGGATCAATAAAAGTGGGTTTAGACGGAGATAAAGGCTCATACATCATAAACTCACTTCCAGGTATTAATAATAACTAGAAATAACTACAGATCTACATTCTCTTCTGAATAAAACATCCCTGTCAAGGACTTTAAACTTGTTTTCACTCAAATATTAAGTCACTAAATTAAAGGAAACTGCTGCAGGTCTATGAATTTAATGTTTAGGAAGATGTCTAACTAAAACCTGTTCAAATCCAACTAAAAACTGTTTAAATAAACCTGTTCAAATCCAACTAAAACCTGTTCAAATCCAACTAAAACCTGTTCAAATCCAACTAAACCTGTAGAATAAGAATAAAAACAGAAGAGACAGTCTGAACTTGGAAATTTCCTGTAATTTTGAACAGCCCTTTCTTACTGCCATATTATGCTCAGTCCAAACAAGTTGCATTCATTAATTTTGCTCCATTTGGTCCCGTTAGGGTTCGCAGGTGACAGGAGCCTATCCCAGCGGGGTACACCCTGGACAGCGGCCAGTTAGTCTCACTCAGGGCTGACATTGAGAGACAGTGACAGACAAACATTCACTCTCACATTCATTCAGTGACACTTTAGATTTGCCAATTAACCTATACATGCATGTGTTTGGACGGTGGGAGGAAGCTGGAGTACCCGGAGGGACACGGGGAGGACATGCAGAAAGGCCAGAGTTGGCCAAGAATGATTGTCAGCCGGGGTTGAACTCACGACTTTCTTGCTGTGAGGCAGGAGCGCTAACCACTCTGCCATGTTTTTTTTAAATTCTGCCAGTACAAGAACTAAAGACTTCACGGCCCTGTTTTCATGGCCCTGATCAAACCTCGCCGTCTAACGCTCCCTAAACCCCGTCCACATGACGAATGGCTTGGCTGACGGGGCCCGACAGCCACAGTAATTAGAGCCCTGTGTAATTGGACCGGGCACAATCCAAATCAAACGTCTGGCAGCGCAGAGCGGGACGGCTGCTGCTGCTCTGTGAACGGGACGCCAGATAAAGATAAATGGACGTAAGGGACCCAAGTAAATGAAAACAGAGGAATTGGAAGAGATTTAATCTAGCGTTGTGTGTATTTTAAGGTTTCCACATTAGTAAACAAGACGTATGACCGTAAATGTATATAAATGCCTTTTTTTAACTCAACACACATTCTGAATGATTTTATGTTTCTGCAGTTGAAAACAATATGTAGCAGGCTGAAGAAGCAATGTTAACAAAAGTTGATGCTGTTGAGTGTTTTATTAATTGAAACAATAGAATGAAGATTGTCAAAAACCAGCTCCGCAATAATGTAACACCGGTTCTCTGAAAAGACCAACTTACTTTAATCACTGCAGCTTGTTGCTTTTTGCAAATGATTGTACATTTTCAAATCCAACAAATACCTGTTCAAATCCAACTAAAACCAGCTCTAATCAAACTACAACCTGTTCAAATCCATCTAAAACCTGTTCAAATCCAACTAAAACTTGTTCAAATCCAACTAAAACATATTTGGTCGGTGGCTTACAATTAGCAAAATGTTTCAGAAGCAGAGAATCCTCAAAAATATCACCAAAATGACCTGAAGGCAATAAAGTGTGGTTGCTAAAACAACGTCTGACACAGAAACAGAGCCTTGGTGGATTTAAAATTTTGAATTCTCATTCTGCAGATATAAAATCCAGCTACATGTCCCAAGCCAGTGTGCCTTTGTGCTGGTCCCAAACCTGGATAAATAGAGAGGGATCATAAAAGACATACAGCGTAAAAACCTATGCCAGACTAAATGTGAATCTGTGGGGACCCCTGAAAGAACAGCCTGCAGCTAAAAAGTTGTACAAACTAACTGGATTCAATGTGTAGAAACTAATAATTACACTCCATTTACAACATGTGTTTTCTCCACACAGCAGTAAACACACACAGACACACGCTGAGGCTGCTCTTCCTCAAACTCCTCCTCCTCTTTTAGTTAAGCCTCTTTTACTGCTTCACAGTCTTTGTGCCTCAAAAGCGGCTAATCCCCTAAAACTGCTGTTTAACAGCCGCTGGCCTGCCCTCCTCTGGGTCTCACACACGAGCGGCTCAGGGAGACCACAGCCAGGATCACACTGAGCAGGGTGAGCTCTGTTGTGACGACACACTCAAACAGCTGCCAAACAACCACTTAATTACAATTGTCTGTAAGAACCAATACACAGCCTTAAACAAAAGACATTTACAGTATATTTTACTTTTTAGTTTATTTATTGTTAAACCTCAGATATTTTATCATTTATTCACAATAAACAAAGAGAAGCCAGTGGTTTTGTACCACGTATTTTGTTGGAAAAGGCTCTTTACGCTGCATTATAGACTGAACTAAACATACAATGTTGTCAACGCCTTCTTTTGTGCTTTATAAAATCCATTAATCAATGTTCCCCCTTTGATCCGGGGCTGGGTTGTGAAGGCAGCGGTCTAAGCAGGGACACCCAGCCTTCCCCCTCCCCAGACACTTCTCCAGGTGCTCCGGGCCAGCTGAGAGACATCCAGCACATCTCGGTGGGCCATGCTTAGAACACCTCTTCAGGGATGCCCGGAGGATGTGGAGGAGCAGTAATAGTAGGAACATTGATAAATCAGGAGCTTTGTCTTTTAGTTTAGTTCCTTCTTTACCACAATAGACCAGTACAGTGACATTAATGCAAAAGCTGTGTTGATCATTGTTTGACGAGCTGGGGCTGCAAGGGGTAAAGGACAAACCCCAACCTAAAGGAGGAATCTTATTGAGCCTGACTGGCTTTTGAGACTTGCAAGACAGATAACAAGTACCAGCAGGCCTGTGGCCAGGTGGTTGTAGAAGCCTTGGAAGAGTTCCAGAAACCCAAGGAAGAGGACTATTGATCGGCTTCGAAGAGAGTCTGCCAAACCGGCGGCTCAGGAGGGTGAAGCAGTGTTCTCTCAACACTGTGCAGTGCGGGTGTGGAGCTGTTGACATCAACTGGACTGTGGAAGGAATTCTTGGAATAATAGAAAAGGATCTCCACAAATTCCACAGAGATGTCTTCCTTCATAAACTCATGTGCTGATAATGTTAGTGGTAAACTTCAGAATTTATCAGTGCTGCTGCAGAAAGGTTGTCTCTTTTGGAGCGGGCTTCTGCCATTGCTTCTTTTTTATAGTTTGTAATAACTTTGATATAAGTAATAAGAACATATAGACTATGCTACTTCATTTCCAACAACTGATCCAATCTGTGTCAATAAAGTCTTTCAATACACGTCAGAAACATTTGGATTCAGTAAACAAGACCTGCTCTTTTTCAGTTTGACGTGATGACAGAGTGAGAAAGCTACTATATCTGTTTACTGAAAGCTTCTCATTGCAATGAAAGGAACAAGAGGCAATGTGGCCTTAGACAAACACATATGGTCAAAGTAAAACCCTGTGGCTCCTTTTTGAGTTTGTCGGGCGTTGAATTAAAAATCCGTTGTCCTGGGTTTTAACTGAGGAGAGTTTAGCCTACGCTGACCTCAGAGCACAAACAAAAAAAGCCACGTTGATTAAGAGCGTCATTTTATTCAGGGCTGAATCAAAGAAACAAGCTTGTTAATATGGAAAACCAATTAGGAGGCAGAGTGCTGAAGAGGAGAAAAGGGGGGAGGACGGGTGAGAGGGGACGGGGCATGGCTTATCCAACAGGACTATTGTTAAAGTTCGAACTGAATGGTCAATTTATGAGTAAGTCAGAGTTTTTAGCAGGAAAAGAGATGGACTCGTACATGTTTGAGAGCGAGCGTGTGAGGCCAGCAGGACGTTAGGGAGAAAGGAGGGATGTCACGCTTTGTTTTCCTGCCTGTTGATTCTGAATGTGACCAATTAGTGGAGCAGAGAGAGAGTGTGGGAGTTAGAGGAGGAGGGGGTCTTTCACTGTGAGAGGCCGAGAGGGATGAAAAAAACATAATGAACAAAAAGACAAACAAAAGAACTTTTGAGTCGTTTGGTGGCTCTGCTCTGACCCCCCCAGCTCTGTTCAACAGCGACACAAGAGGACAGCCCCAAGTCCTGGATGGGCTCCTTTTAATAATCTCTACAAAACAACATGCTTTTATTTAATAAGCCCTTCTGATTCATAATCAACATTACTTTAGTTACATTGGACTAAATAAGGACTATTAATTATTTGTGAGACAATACAACAATTTATCCGTCTCTGCTTTAAGTTGAATAGTCTTTAATAAAAACCAATGAACCAAGGCTTTGTCCAGGTTAAAATACAGTTAATTTCATTTCAAAGGACAGTTGTGTATCTAAATGTGTTTAACCCTCCTGTGGTCTTCAGGTTATTTTGAACCTTTTTTTGTGTCATTTTAGGTGAAAGTTAGACCAAGAAATATACAAAACCTAAATCAAGTTTTATAAATGATGAAAACAAAAATTGGCAATATTTAAGTAGCTTAAATTGACCACAATCCTGGGTCAAAAATTGCTTTTATCAGAAAATATTAGCAGTTTCAAAACCATATCATGTCTCTTCGACCAGAAGCATCTAAAATCTTAAAACAACACAAAACAACAGAGCGTAACCGAAGCATGGCATTACAATAAATCAATAACAGTGTGAGGTAAAGACTTGTATTTTTGTGTCTTTATGCAAATTGTCCATGTGCTATTTTCTTCAAATTTCACAAACTACTTTTTCTACCATTTATTTCTTTTGTCCGACTGTGTAAGAACCTTGTGACATCCCACTTACATAAAAGAGCACAGGGCTTGTCTTTTAACTGTCACTGGTGAAACATAAATGGTACACAAAGCTGACCGAGGTGAGATATAGTCGGGAGAGTTTAAACTAGTGTACCGTGATGAAAGGCAGTGTGAAGCATTATTTTGTGTTGTTACCTGCTGCAGGTCGGCCAAAGAGTAAAGGTGAATGTGCTGGAGCAGATATTCCCGAGGTGAGATCCTAAAAAGAGACAGACAAGCCATTCAGATGAAGCTTCCTAATTCAAAATAGCCCGAATATTAGATGCACAATGAACCCTGTTTTTCTTAAACCAGACATGACCAAAGTCCGGCCCAGGGGCCAATGGTGGCACTAGGTGAGAGTTTATGTGGCCCCTCAGCTTCAGAGATAAAATGTATTGTCCCTACATTAAGACATAAAATACAATTTCAAATCTGTCTAAAACCTAAACCTAAACCTAAAACCAACTCCAACTTGTTAAAATTCAACTAAAACCTGTTCAAATCCATCTAAAAACCTGTTCAAATCCATCTAAAACCTTATCAATTCCAAATAAAACCTGCTTTGATCCAACTTAAACTGGTTCAAATCAAACTAAAACTTAATTAAATCCAACTTAAACCTGTACTTGTGGAATAAGAATAAAATCAGCAGAGGCTGTCATATGTGGCCCTTCTTGCAGAAAGTTTGGACACCCCTGGCTTAAACTAATTTGTCAGCCGTATACTGTTTATAGAAAAGTATAGATCTTCTTACTGCTTTTATTAACCACAACAGGTTCAGGCTTGTTATTGTTAAATATCAACAGAGATTACATTGCTTAGTTCTTTTTGAGTCTATCTCTGACTAATGTTTAACCACCAGCCTTTTGAGACTCGAGCTAATAACATTAATACAGAGCAGGTAACGTTCCTGCTCAGAAAACATTTCACCAAACAAACAGTGAGTGGGAGCCGCTCCTATCACACGGTGAAGATGGATGGCTCCGTGTTAAATCCCGTCTGAGCCGCGATGAGTGTCACTCTGTGTCTGTGAGTGATCCAGACGCCTCAATGTGAAAGGCCGAACTGATAAACTACAACTACACCTTTTGGAAAGTTACCAATAACATGGCATTCAGAGACACATACCACACACAGAGGTGCACTGGTGGCAAGACACTAACCCAGGGCTTTGGTTGAAAAGTCATCTGTCAAGAGTGTCCATCTCTGATTCTTACTTTAGAAATGATTACGACAGCACATTACAACACTTTTGGATTAGTTCCAATTATATTTTCTACATACACGCCTTGGTTATTAGTCACCGTACTCAGGGAGAGTCCTGTTGGGTAAGCGGCGCCAATGAAGGAAGTCCTGCCGATATATGTGTGAGTGTTTGTAGGAGGTCAACAACTAGATACACATCACAATCTAACTCACACCTAAACAGTATCAGTGCAGAAAATGTTACATTACTCACTGTGTGTGGACTCAGTGATAAAACCGCGTGGACACAGCTCTGATGGAGTTGTTAATGATGTGTGTCCAACCTTCATGTGCAAAGTGCTGTGTAATAAGGAGTTATATCCACATTAGACTGAAGTGTTTGGGTTTTAAGTGCACTGTGAATAAATGTAGTCAGGACTTAGACATGTTCTGTTTTGACCCATGTGTTAAGGAAAAGACAAATTCAGTCAATAGCAAAGAAGCAATGAACTGGTTGGACACTGACATTTCACATTAAGATACACACATTATATTATCTTTATATTATAAACATAAACTTAGTTTCCACTTTAATAGATAGATGGGTTTGCCCAAAGTATGCATGTATAGGTCAACTGTAAACTCTAAAATGTCCCTTGGAATGATTGTCTATCACTGTCTAAGTCTAAATGTCAGCCTTACGATTAACTGGCCATTGTCCAGGGTGTACACTGCCTCAGGCCCAAAGCTGCTGGGATAGGCTCTAGTCACCTGCGACCCCTAACAGGACCAAATGGAAGAAAATAAATAAATTAATCATATCTCAGCAACTCAAGGGACTTAGTCTGTAGACTTGGCCAAGACAAATGGGAAGGAAGGTGATTTAAATGATGTTGTTAAGTGTCAGTTCACCTAAATCCATGCTTTTTGATTTTGTTCATTTGTTAAATTATGGTCCTCCGATCTGAATGCTACAGAAAAAAAATCAATACTTCTTAGACCAGATCATGTTTTTACAATTTTGTTTTAACAAAGTTGGAGAATCCTCAAACTCATGGTACTAAAGAAACAACAACATCTGCTAAAAGAAAAGAATTGCCTCCATAAACAGCAGTGTAAAAAGTGACTCTGTGTACACAAAAGGTCTGGTGATCCATGGCTCACTTTTAATACATTACACTAAGACTGTCTTCAGGTCATTGCCCTGTCTACCGTCTTCGTCCATTAAAGACCTCCTGCCTCCCCATTTTAGTGAGACACACCAAAACTCATTTTTCAAAAAGTGGTTTATCCATTTTTATCTTTTATCTTAAATTCATGTCTGAGTCACCAGTTTGTCCCAAAGAATGTCTAAAAGAATTTAACATTAAAAAGTGGATGATTGACAGCTCTTGTAACTGTAATCTGTTCCTACAATGAGTTTACAAATTTACAATAGATTTGAAAATGTCAAATAAAAGAAACATATTTTAGTTTAGTTAGTTATGGTGGTTTTACTGAGAAGCAGGCGATGAGGCAAACACGGAGCATATGGACAAATGAGTTAGCTTCTTCGCGGCGGTTGTTGTGCTAATCTTGAAACTACAGTTATTCAAACAAGTGCAACTTAACCAAACAACTGAAAGTACAAACAGCTGTGTGCACACATTACAGCGACCTGGAGACTTCACTAGGTCCTGAAAGATCAGCTCTGGTGTCCAGTTCAGATCTCAGTGGATGGGTGGGTCAATGCTGCTGTGATATTAACTATGTGTAAGTGCACTAACTGTAATCTACTGACCTTGACTGCACTCTGATCATAATTTAAAAGCCATTCTTCTGAAGCATGCACAACAACGCTGAGTGCTATCAACCCAAAGAGTGTCTATAGCGCTGCGCTGGTATACATCTCTGTGAAATAGACGGATGACCGGAGGAAGGTTTTAGTGCCACGGGCTTCATTAATCCTGGAGTGTTTAGAAGAGACGGGGCACTGGCCGATGCTCGCTAATGGGACGAACGTAAACACAGGACGCAATGATGCTCAGCTGCAACGAGGAACAGGAACATGAAGTGTGGACTTTTCACAAAGCAAAAGAACTCTCGTATGGTGCCATTAAAGATTAGTACAGTAAATGTAACCAGTAATGTCCTCTGTTATCCTGGTTGGGAATGCTTTAGTTTAGATTTTAAATGGCATACATAATAGTACACTAAGCTGGCAAACTGCAAACTTAAAAAGTGTGAGAGAGAAGTGGATTTACAAACTGCACTTAAACCAGGAAATACACTCTCTGCTGTCTGTTTTTTGGCTTCGTTTCAATAGTACTTATTAACCTGTGCAATGTAAATGGTAATAATTGACCGCACGCTTTAATATCCAACACCAGTGGTTCTTAAACTCTTCACACCATGTACCTCAGAAAATATTCATCTCCTGCCCTACTTAAGTCTTCTCAATATGAACACCCAGATTTCTAAATGATTATTATACTTTGACTTTAATGTATTATTCAATGCTGCTACAAACTACCTACATACTTTTCAATTCAAGTTCAACATGTTAATGGTACCGAGTATAATATTGGAGCTACAGCAAATACGAGCAGTCAGACGATGAGTTCACTTTGAAATGCAGAAAAAATCTATTTAGTTTATAAATGTCCTGAATCTTTTTCTTCTACAAGATTGTGAAACATGAATCTGAAATAAACCCACTTTTGGGTTCCAACCTAATGTTTGGGAACTACAGCTTTAAAGCATTGGCATAGAAATATTATGCATCAACATACTTTTTCCAAATCTTTTTCATGAATGTCATTTTTAACTTTAGTCCTCACCATACATGAGGATGTTTATGAATTTTATAAATGTTTACCCCATTAAATGCCGGGTTTAGCAAATAGTCTCTTTGTTTGCATTCTAATGCAAAAAAAACATAATTTTTTTAAAATTCCTATTTAAATCTGTGACTGTCAAAACTCATAAAATTTTATTTAAAAATGTATTTTCATTTGTAAAAAAAAAATTGGTCCCTAGGACGCAAAAATGTGTTTCAATGGTTGCCATGGAAACAAGAAGGGATTTCAACTCCAGGAAATGATAAAAGAAAAATTAAAAACGTACATCATGTTACAATGGTAGTGTATTGAAGAAAATGAATGGGAGTCAATGGCACTAAAAAGAAATGCCTGAAGGATTCAGGAGGGAGACTTTTTTTTTTTTTTTTTTTTTAAGGCATTTCTAAGACTTGAAAGAAAAAAATTATTATGAAAAATTTTCATTCACCCCAAATTACACAACCTGCCCAAGTTGTATTCCATTTGCATCAACACAGACAGTTATGTTAAAATACATTTCAAAAGCACAAAAAAATGTTGAGGAAACCAGGAGGGTTTAACAAATATATTCCATTCCTTTGTTTTATCTTGTTGCCCTATTTTAAATGTACAGCACTACTTCATACATCACATTCTAAAAGTCTTTCCACACAAAACAACAAACATGGCTGACAAATTGATGACAACATGACGTTTACGTTTCAGGGCTGACGTTAGAGATCGTCTTTTAGTCTAATGGAGGATATGTTAGTGACCCGCAAAGGAGCAAAAAAAGCATCCATCAGCTCTGAGACAGGGATTTTTAATGCGGGACCCCTTTCACATAAACAGTCCCCTCCCACATGAACACACACAGAGCACATATGTGGCGGGATCAGACTTATGGGAATACACATAAACATGGAGTTAAAACTGGTTTGAGAAAAAGATAATGATTAGTTCGTTGATTCGACACTGTCTAAGTCATGTGACATCCATCAAACACTGGCCAATGTGTGTTTTAAGCTTGCAAATAAAATGATAAATGGGATAATGGGAAAAGTCCATTCATCAAAGGAGGTAAAAAACTTATTAACAACACAAAACGCATGGCTTTGGTTTTACGTGGTTGAGGCAAGATTTTATAGCAGTTTTTTGTCATTCGTCATTTAAAGTGCATGTCTTTACCTGGTCTATATGATAACAGTTTAATAATCAGACCATAACTGAGCCCGTACCTTCGGCGGAGGTCCTCTGCGACTGAGGCCCTGCAGCTGAACAGATAAGCCCTGAGCGACTGGAGCTGCTGCCTCAGACGCAGCACTGTGCTCAGAGGCTCACAGTGCTCGTACAAACAGGGGTTTAACTGCTGCACGTCCAACAGCGGCTCCTCGTACACAAACTCCAGGAACTCCTTCGCCTGTTTGGACACCTGCACAAACAAACGGTACATGTCATTTCACCTGAGGGAAAAAGATAATATACCCAAGAATCAGTTACACATTTCAAAACCATATACTGTTTTTAGACTAAACTTTCCAAGTGATTCAAACCATTTTAGGTCATATTTACAAATATTTATTAAGGTTATAGTTAAAAAACATTTTTCAAAGTTTAGAAATTGCAAAACTGTAACATGTAACAAGACATGAAGTTTCACATAAACATGACCTGGGTAGTTTTGAGAGTTATTGTGACAGTGATGTGATTAAATAAATTAGTCTTTATATTGTGTTTATCCAGTGGTGTCAAACTCAAAGTAGTGAGGGGCTGTGATAGTTAATAAGAATCCTTTCCAAATTCATCTAAAACCTGTTCAAATCGATCTAAAACCTGTTCAAATCAATCTAAAAGCCTGTTCAAATCCTTCTAAAACCTGTTCAAATTCATCTAAAACTTGTTCAAATCCATTTAAAAACAAATCCAAATAAATCACAGAACAAATGGATTGGAGGGCAACATAAATCATTGTAAAGGGCCTTGAGCTTTACATGTCTGTGTTTATCTAAAAACTGACCAAACTACACTAATATCCCACCTTGTGTTTGCTGGTGTCCCAGTTGTGCAGCAGGCGAGCGGGGATCAGGAAGGCGTTGTCCTGGTGGCAGCTCTGACAGTAGTACCAGCCGCTGTAGTAACACACTTTGGCCTTTCCTCGGGACAGACCCACGGGACGCTGACAACCTGAGCACACAGAAACCAACATCCTTTAGCCACTTATTCATTCAGAGGCTGGTGTAACTGTACTGCAATGTAAAATATTAACACTAGTTTGAGTAACGGCCATTAAGCATATTTCTTACTGTTACAATATAATGTTATAATATCTATATTAAAGTGAACCTAAAGGTGGAGTGTGTAGTTTTTGGTGGTGTCTGTTGGTCACATTTAAGACTGCAACTCCACACCTTTAACCTCTCCTTTCTACAGCCTGTGAGCACCTACGGTAGCTCTACAGGGACATGCTGTTCTCTATGAATAAACCCACCGGAAATATGATGAGATGAGTTAACATTTTGGAACAAACTCAGTGAAAAATTAAGTTAAAAAAATGAAATATGAACGTGCACCTCCCATAGTGAGTTCAGTTTGTTCTCTATAGGCAACTATTCCTGTCGGTTTTAAATGTTCTGCAAGTTACCTTTGACCTATTTATTTTTACAGAGGTGTAGCAAAGATTAAAAAAAAGATTTTAAAAAATCCACAATAAGGGATAAAGTGCCTTGATTGACTCGCATGCCCCTCCTCCAAACCAAAGAATCAGCCCAAAGCTGCCGATGGCGGTTGTCCTCCTCAGTTTGGGGCATTTTGTGTGTTTATATTACTGTTGTTTTCTTCTAGGTTCTGATTGTACTGCAACAACACGTTCAATGGAGCTTAAAAGACTTTGTTTTTTTTAACGAGACAAATGCAAATGGATGTTATTTAGAGGCAACACAACTGCCAATTTGAAGTTAATAAAGACAATTAGTATGGCTAGTAAAGTACTAGTAAGGACATTTTTACAGCATAAAGATGGGCGAGGTCAAGCTGTAACAATTTACCGTTTACTATTTTAGTTTATTCACACGTTTCTACAATTAATAATCAGTAAATTTAAATGTTTCTTTTTTTTTTTGCTGTCTTAGTTGTAGCTCAATATTTGAACCGACAGAAAATACGATAGGCATGTTTTTATTTTGACTTAGCTAATAACAATAGCCAAAAGTTACCAGCTAAACCAACTTCATGAATAAATAAAAAAAAAAGTTGTAGGACATTAACAGAACACTTCTTTAAATGCCAGCATTAGCTAATTATTTACCTAAGTATTGAACAATTATGGAAAAAGTATGTAGCATAAAAATTACAGATATTTATCTTGATTTACAGACAACAGAAAACAGACAAGAGAAGTGTCATGCAACAGATTTACGTGTCCGTTTATGAGCATGATTACTCCAAACGTGTTGCTCAACTCAGGCAGGTGTTAAGAGTCTGGAGATAAGATGATGTTCATAAAGTCTGTTTATTGTCTCTCACTAAATACCACAGTAATCACAAACTAAGATAAAAACAATACGGTCTGAAGTTTAGGAGGAACTCTGACCCCAATAAGGGAACACATTCTTTCTTTATAAGCAGATTAAAAACATAAAAAACTGAGTTAATGGAAAAAAAATGTTAAGATGAGCAATTATGTGTTTTATATAAATGGAACAAGATTGTACCTAAGAATGTGTTTTCAATTTATATACTGTTAGTGTCATCTCTGTGTTTTTTAAGTCTGGTACATCAACTGGTTTTGTCTTGGCTACAAACCTGGAAAGTGCAAATTGTTTGAAGAAACACATGTAGGTGTCTACTTAAGAGTGAGAAGATGCAACATCCTCACCGTAACACAAGCAAAAGTTCTTATTTAGCAAAGAAAATCCAAAAACGGAAAGAAAATATGCAAATTTTAGGTGATAATATAAATCCTTCAAACATTTTTGTATTTACTGTATGTGTTCTGTCACAATGTGTATTTAAAAAGGTATTAGTCTGGACACAAGAGTCTTGGTTTTATGCCGTAGTCACAACACAAGGCTTCAATCAGAAGGTGTTTAGTCGACACAAGAGGAAAAGCTCTTTTCAGCCCGATGTGCATCTCACTGCTGCTTTGTCTCTGGGCTCTTTAAAGTTCAGCGTGAGCCCAAACAACTCCGGAGCCACCGTATGATCACAGGTCGGAGACAGGTGTCTCTTATCCACACCATCTCGGAAGACACGGCATAAAGAGGAAAAAACACCCCGAGGAAAAAAGAAACACAAGATGGCTATCAGGTGCTTGAAGAACAGAAAAGGTAAAGGAAAGAAAAAAGGCAAAAAAGGGACATGTGGCAGCCTGTTTGTCAGCAATATGAGAAAGAAAAAAAAAACATGGAAGAGACGGGACAAAATAGTTAGATTGAGGCAGAGGTTATGGAAAGATGAGAGAAAAGAAAGAATTTTATGAAAGAAGAAGTATCTGATCAAACTTCAATGGTGTAATCAGCACCGAGACAGACTCCTGATTTATCTCAAGTAAAAAATAATCCACATTCAGCCTCATGTAAAGAAGATTGAAGAAGATTAAGGGCCTATTCAAAGGTCACATGTTCTGTTTTCTAGTTCTCTTCTTTAGTACGTTTTATCTCTTTTTGTTCATATAAAATGTCCAAAAAGTCTCAAATCTATCCTGCTTGAGCATTTTTCAGTAAAAATTGTAATTTCCTCAGCTCCTGAAATGGCTCATTAGAATTGCACTGGGATTTGTGATGTCATTAATAACTCCAGTTCAGTCCTGAGACTCATTGGTGCATTTCTGAATGCGCTGGGACAAAAAGGAAACTTAGACCAGTGGTTCTCTAGTGCTGTGGGTCGGGATCCAAAAGTGGGTCGCAGGAGATTTTATTTGGGTCATCAAAAAAATTCTAACCAAGTTATTTAAAAATGTTAATGGCCATTTAGTGTAAATATTGCAGCTTTTTTAAATTGGTAATGTTTGAGTGTGAGTGAGTGTTTATGTTTGTAGTATTGTTAAGCGTTTTGTTTCTCGGTAGACCCGAGACACCCGTGAGACTTCTTGACTCCAAGGGACGGTCGCCGGCTGGTCTCCTGCCGGTTCTTTCAAGACAGTTTTTTCTAGAGAGGGTTGGGACAAACCCCATTCACCACAAAATAAGTCATTAAGCCATCCCAATGACTCTGAAGCTGTTATGTTAAAGTTAAAATCATGCAAAGTTCTTATTTAAAGGTCAAAATAGTTGGTGGTATAGAAGTAAAGAATTTTTTAGGAAAGTTGTAGCACAAAAAACGATAGTCCTACATTTTGTAGTTATTCGTTTTATGGTAATTTGAACATAAAATATCTCAAAGATTTTGAAGCATCACCTCAAAGAGCCAGAGTACCACTAGTCGTATCTGTACCACCATTAGAGAACCACTCACTTACTATATTTATGAACTTCATTTTTTTTTTTTTCAGATAACTTTATGTCCCTGCAGGGCTACCATAGGTGCTCACATACTGTACAAAGAATGATGCCAAACTGATGTGTTTCATTTTGTTGAACTTTTTTTTAATCATACGGCAAGTCTGTGAGAAAACAGCAGTAAAAAATCCAAGTGAGGTTTATCTGGTAAAGCAAATGGTTCGATCTATTCACAAACTTGAATAAAATGAATGACGTGATTTTCCTCCAACGCACACCCATTGCACACCTGGTTTGTAAAAATAATGGCAGAGTGGTTAGCACTCCTGCCTCACAGCAAGAAGGTCGTGAGTTCAAAACCCGGCCGACACAAACATTCTCGGTCGATTCCGGTCTTTCTGTGAGGAGTCTGCATGTCCTCCACGTGTTACTGTGGGTTCTCTCCGGGTACTCCGGCTTCCTCCCACCGTCCAAAGACATGCATGTATAGGGTAATTGGCAACTCTAAAGGGTCCCTAGAGAGTGAATGGTTGTATGTCACTGTCTGTCTCTAAAAAATGTCAGCCCTGCGACTAACTGGCCACTGTCCAGAGTGTACCCCGGGATGGGCTCCAGTCACCCGCGACCCCTAACGGGACTAAGCGGTAGAAAATGAATGAATGAATGAATGCTTTGTAATAAAAATGTTTCTGAGCAGTTGTCTTGACTTTCACAAAAGATTAGAACAGAGGTCTCCAGAGGTCTTAAACAGGTCTAAACCAGGACTAAATCAAAACTAAGCCAGGTCTAAACCAAACCTGGATGAAACTCAGGGTCAAACAAGACACCCGGGACAAAAAGAGCTAATTTTGGGACTAAAGCATTATTAACAAGTGCAAAATCAGGTCTAGACGCAGAAGCAAACCAGTAGTAAACCTAGTCTAAACTGGAACAAAGATAAGACTGAACCAGGACTATCCAAGGTCTAAACCAAGTCTAAACCAGGGTTTACCCAGAACTAAACCAAGGACAAATCTGTGACTAAAGCCTTTTTAAAAGTTGCCACACCAGGACTATTTGAGGACCTAACCTGGGACCAAAACAGCACTAAAACAAGGACCAAACAAAGACTAAACTCAGACATACACGAGAACTAAACCTGGACTAAAATAGGCCTGAAGGATTTGCTAAAACCAGAACTTCCCAGGTCTAAACCAGCATTAAACCTATAGTACTAAACCTGAGTAAGGCCAGGACTAAATCAGGAAATGACTTAACTTAACCAAAAAAAAGGTCTAAGGTCTAAGACTACACTCAGAAGCAATCCATGACTAAACCGGGACTTAATTAGGTCTAAACCAACACTAAACGTGAAGTTAACCTGGATTAAACCAAAAACAAACCCAGATACAAAAGGACAATTTTGACTAGTATGAATAACCATAACCTGATAAACCAGGTCTAAACCAGCCCTAAACTTAGTCTAAACCAGTGCTAAAGCATTACTAGCCTTTCTACAAAAGCGGTCTTGAATGCGTAAAGCCCTTCCAGCAGTGAGCTCATTCTGTTTTTGGGGTGGATGACCTCTGACAAACCACAGACCACAGTCGAACCCGGGACACAGAGCCCAACTACACAGAAACTCAGAGCCACTTCAGGGAAAGAGCTGACCACGACACAGGCCACTGTTCAGGCTAAATTTGGACACACTTCAAGACACAAACAAACAGTTGTGTGTCAAGAGCAGACAAAATGACAACCTTTCACTTCAACCTTGAATCATGCGGGTAGAAGGAGCACACACCCAAAAACCTGAACTCACTGGTGGTAAATGGGCCTCTACCACAGCTTCTAATGTTCCCCCCAGAAACACGCCTGAAAGGACTTGGGTCGTGTCATGAAAAATACATTAAAAAAAGCCACATTGTATAAATCTGAAGCTCGCCCGAGGCTGAACCGAACCACGACACACATTGAACAAACCCCAGAACGGAGAGCACTTAGTGGGACGACTCACATCAAAACAGATCAAAAAGGACATTTTTGTTTAATTAAAATATACATTGAAGTTTTAAAGATTCTCAGTCAGGATACATGAGACTTTACAATAGAAAAAATGCTATTTATGTCACTGAAAACAAGAACAAAGGGCTTGTACTTTATCTGTTTGTTTTCTCACAAAGCAAAACTCAAATGATTTGAATCCGTGGGTATAATTATTGTAGCGGCAGAAATTACAGCACCCCTAATGGCCTGGAAGACATACTACAGAGATCTCAAAACCTAAGCTTATCTGTGTAAACGCAGATCATTTTTATTATGCAACAAGCTGGCATTTGCATTTTGGTATCATGTGAACAGCCCATAAATCAAGACCAAACCAAGACTAAACTAAGTTTTTCGTTCACACTTCATTTAGTTCACACCAAAACAGAAAACGAGCCATTTAGTTCGGCCCCTGAGCACAAATCCCTGGTCCGGCTAGTGTTCACGGCTGGTATTTTAAACTGTGAAAAAATAACATTTCTCAAGAAATACACTAGATGGCACTGCATTTTACGTCCTCACTGCTCAGTTGTTTGGGCTTGTTTTAACATCTACGGTCCGCTTGGGGTTGCCATTTAAATCAAACAGCCTCTCTGTTTTGATGGGAGAGCAGTTTTGCTGGTAAGGTTCGTATGGCAGAATTATTTATAAGTGATAAGTGAACCGGACTAATGGAGTCCGTTTGAGCCACATCAAATACCTAAAGTGTCAACACACCCTCTGTCTTGACACATGAACTAGACCCTGGACTAAACCAGGACCTGGAGGAGACAGTGACTAGTAGGAAGGGTTCCCATGGCAGACCTTACATAGATTGCAATCCTACACTTTCTACAAACCTGTTAGAACAATGTAGGTTTACCTTGAAATGTAAAAGAACAATTTATTTAGTTTATACATCTCAGTGAATGAAGGAACACACTTCTTCCATCAGTGCTCCGTTTGTCATTTCTGGGCAGGTGTAAGAACAGGAACAGAAGGTCTGGGTTAAGATGAGCTTTAAATGTCTACTTTCCAAAAGATACATATATATACACAATTAGTTTCAATAGAATCCATTTGATCCACTGGATACTTTACACCTACAACCAACTAAATACTATTGAGAATTTCCCAACCTTAAACTACATTGTTCCTCGGCAAACCTTGCTTTTACACATCTATGAAGAACTACTCACATTTATCTGCATTGTTCACACACAGTAACCACTGCTTGTCCTCGTGTCTGATCTTTTCTGGGCCTTTTCTGGGACGAACCAAAGAGAGACAGGAGGGAAAGATGAATGGGAATTCAAAGGTCTGGCGATTGTACTGCGGCCCTCTGTAGTGAGAGAGGGTCACGTCGACCTGCGAGGGGCCGGTGTAGGCAGAGAGAAAGAGACGTATACTAACACAGAGAGAGAAGGGACACGGGGGCAACGAGGGACACACTTTCATCTGTGCACCGCTGCTTCAAACCAGCACACCTCTGAGAAAACGAGAGAGGCCCAAGCTTTGATGTGCATTATTCAAACCGACCGAACACTCTGTGAAAATGTGCTCAAATAAAGAGACAGTATGTGCTTTTAATTACTGTTAATTACCACAGATGTGTGTATAATTGAATGTGGTCCTCACTGGTTCTTTTTAATCAGAATAATTGGGTTATTATTACATTTTGAGTTGTGATGGTTAAGGACAAAAAAAGGGGGCTAAAGCAGCTGTACCTGATTTTACTCAGGACTGGCTGTCCTGGTAGATAAAAACCTGTTCAAATTCAACTAAAGCCTGTTCTGACTAATGGATTTAAACAGGTTTTTGTTGGATTTGATTGTTTACTATTGGAGCCCCTCCTCACTTTGAGTTGGACACCACTGGCCTATTATGAATATACCAGGATCATACAAACATTTTTTGAAGTGTGCCCACCTCCTACTTCTTTATATTTCAATATTTGCCGATACCCACTCCACCGTGGCCCCAGAGTCGAGCCGGGGCCTGAGAACCTGCTACACTGCAGCGACAGGGGTCACAAACCTGAGCACACACTGGTCTCTCTGCTTCGAGCGAGGGGTGAGGGCTGCCGGGGAGTCACCATCTTCAAAAGAGCACTAACCCTTCCCCTTCAAAAGGAATAAAAAATGCACCAATTCCCCTTTTTAATTAGAGGAATACATTTTACATTTTAATGTTAAATATCCAATCACTGGTAACGCTTGAATAGGCGTGACTTGCATATGCAACGAGCAGACTTAAAACAAGTTCAAAGAAACGTCTAAAGTAGAACAGAACTCACTATCATCAAGACGTTGTGTTAGAGTAAAGGGTTTATACATGTTTAATCAGATCGATATTTTGGTAAACAACAGAGGATGTATAGATGAAGGACAAATGAAAGCGATGGGAGTGGTCCATGAGACAAAGCCCACATCTATACGACATGAGGGTCCACTGTGATGAAGAGAATCTAGCCTATGGGCTTCAAAACCACCTCTTCCATACTCAGTGAGCGGGGTATTCTGAGTAACAAATCGTCTTTACTTTATGAAGTAATATATCCAAAAGAACTGTTTATACTATGTTATAGGGCTGCGCCAATACCAAAAATTACCCACAATAATCCAGTTAAAAATATATATATCACACGGGTGTACAGCAACAAGTCATAAGAAAGTAATGAACAAAAACTGTGCTCCGGATTTGTCTCGATCACTGTCACCGAGACACAAACAGTCTGTGAAATTGGATTCAAAAAGAA
This sequence comes from Perccottus glenii, assembly GCA_024416835.2. Taxonomy (NCBI): domain Eukaryota; kingdom Metazoa; phylum Chordata; class Actinopteri; order Gobiiformes; family Odontobutidae; genus Perccottus; species Perccottus glenii. The sequence continues at coordinate 24,981,576 of CM044560.2, forward strand.
AAGTGTCCATCTGACAGATTAAAACTGTGTCAATGTTGAAATAACTGTCAATGAAGCAACTTCAATCAAACTGTGTTGTAATGTTCTGTGGTTTAGTTGTGGGTTAGCCCCAGTATACGTAGTGGAGGTTCATCCAGGGCCTTCTATTTCTTTCCTCTTTCTTTCCTCAATGTTTACTAAGATAAAGGATGTATGCAAATATCGCAGTAATTTTAAACAACTATAATGGGGAGGTTGTCAGGAGCAGGTAAACGATAACATCTCTGTTTGTGAGGTGTCATTATTAAACTCAAATTTGATACAGCTAAAAGTTTTATCTACTGCCAAAAACAAATCATGTCCAGAAAGAAAAGATAAGTGTCAACTAAAGTGTTTCTATTTGATTCTCATTGTATAAAATGCTCTAATGCTGTTGTCTGAATTGTACTAATAAGTGATGCAGCTGATGATAAAAAAAACTGTAATATCCCAAAACATTGTGGAGTATTATTATTATTTATATCACATTGCAAATTATCTTGATCATCCTCTTTACTGTGTTGTTCAAAATCAGCAAAACACAAAAGGTAAGTTTGTGTTAATGCTAAAGCTACAACATCATAAAAATGGTAATATCACAACACTGCCATCTTAAAATAACCACACAAACTGTAAGACAATCATCAAAAATGTATGACAATAGCAAAACTAAACAGTGCAGAAATGAGTAATTCACAATATATTGACAGGAATACGAAAGGGACAGAGACAGGCTGTTTTTTGTTGCTCTGGTAAATGCTATTTAGAAAAGTTAGCTGAGTAATTCACTATAACGGGCTGTGTCCCTTTTTAGAGACAAACCCCAGCCTAAACAGCTGTTAGAGCGTAAGGCAACAATCAGTTTCTCTCTTAAATGACGCGTTCAGACGCTGAGCTTGTGGTTAGTCTTCAAACGCTGCATCAGGACACAGATTCCCTCAAAGATGTAACCTTTTTACAACTCTCGCAGCACTCGCTCATGGGAGGGTCATGTGAGTGTTTATCACTAACAAATCCTAAATATTGTGTCTTTAAATAAATGCAGCAGCTCTACAATATAACATTTAAACCTGAAATGTATGCTAAAGTATAATTTAATTTAATCCCTTTCTTTCTTTCTTTTTTTACACCCAGCAGCTTTTTTACACCCAACAGGGGAGTAGGAAAGCATACAGACAGATTAATTAGGAGGAGACAGGAGAATAATGGCCAAATAGAAAGTAAAAGAAGTGAACTGAACTGCATGAGTGAGCAGAGGTGTGCACTGTATAGAAACGGCCTGTATCCAGCTGTCCTTCACATCCAGCTCTCCTCAGAAACCCTTCAATCCAACCGCTCCGACCAGCACTGACCACTGCAGCATCCCCAGGCCGCTTTTATGCCTTCTCATTCAGCCGTTGTTTTTTTTTCCCTTCTCCTCTGGCGCTCTGAGCCTGGCCAATTATCATCAGCTGCCCCCAGACGACCCTGTCCTTATTCCTGTTTCAGCTGGGCTTTCAAACGGCGCTGCATTAATAAGCCAGTTGTTACAAATAAAAAAAACGAGGTGAGAGGAGATTATTCAAAGCCTGACTAAAAGAGAGGAAGCCCACTACACCCAGAGAGAGTAAAAGCACCGGCTGCCTTTTAAGGGGCTGTCCAAGGGCCTACCACGGGATAAGAGGGATAATAAAGGAGAGTATACATAGATTAAAATAGCTCGTAATTTAAAAAAGGAGGCGGACTGAGGAAGTGACAGTTCCGGTAAAAGGCTGGTTACGTTGTCACAGAACCAAAAAAAAAAAAAGAAAAGCATATTGTAATAAGAATTATTAGACCTTAAGACGTATTATCAAGGATTTCAATGATTGATTTAATTGTTTGACATCCTCGCTTTTGGAGAAAAGAGCGCTGCTATTGGTATTACTTAAGACCGGCCTTGATCTTGATCATTTATTATTATAGTCTCAAACTCATTTTTTTGTGTCAGTCTTGTACATTAAGATCAACCAAGACCGCACAGTCCATGTTGTTCTTGTCATTGGATGAAAACGTCCATAATTTTATTTCAACAACTATATTATAATAAAAAATGGTCTTCTTTGGGCGCTCATCGGTTTACCTGGTGAAGCACATACAGTTGGGCAACCCGGGTTCGATTTCGGCTCAGGTCTGTTTGTTCAAAGTTATTTCCATCTCTCTCAATCTGTTTCCTGTTTATCTACACTGACTCTTAAAATAAACCAAACCCTAACCCTCCATGAGTCCAAAAACTGGACTTGGACTGGACTAGATTTTAGAACAGTTCCTTGACCTCTATTCTAGTCATCATACATTGGTTTTGGTCTTGAATCTGTCTTGATCCCTAAAAGTCTTGGTCTTGTCCTGGTCTTGATACTCTCTGGTCTTGGACATGACTTGGTTTGAGTCAGTGAGGTCTTGACTAAAACACTACAAGATACAAGATCACAGAAAAACACAAGATTATGATTTCACAAAGCACCAATCAGGACACAGTGATTTAATAATACTTTACACAATATGTCACAATGTCTTGATACTAATATAAATACTTTTTTATTATCTTAAATCATTCTCCCAATAATAGCATCTAAACACTGCAGATTGAATTTCCCCTTTTACTTAGCAACATATTAACAAATATATAAGAGTAAATAATGTTCTGTTCCAAGTAAAGAGTCAGCTTGTAGCTCTTTCTCAGAGCACTTTCTGCTTCTAAGATGACTTCCCAAGAGCACAAACTCATGAACAAAGGGTCAAAACATGTTAATGTCTTAAATAAAGACATACACATCAAATATAAAGGAAAACCTATTACAATACCTTTATAACTGGGTTTGTTCACAGTGTGTCCCTGTGGGGCTACTGTAGATTTTTGAAGGTTGTTACCCCTAAACTATTTACTTACTACTATATACTATTTACTTTTTTTAAATACGGTAATAGTAATAGTAATGTATTTCTTCATATATTTTAAGGGGAAATCCAGATATGATCAAACTTTTATATTTCCTGGTATAAGTTATTACCCGGCAGGAAATCAACATGGCATATAATGTAGAATTCTTGCAGGTTATTAGGGCAAAATGTTACCTGTTTTCTGTGCAAAATATTCGGAAATTGGGTCTCACTTTCTGTTCAGACAATAGCAGATACTTACTTAAGGATAGTTGTCTGTTCATCAATAAACCAAGAAAAAACTGTTGTTCCAGTTAACATTAAAGAACATCTTTTTTGTGTCACAATCTATGGTTCTCTTGTGAATTGTTCTGACTTTTTTAGTTTTTTGTCCAGTCTAACAGTAAGATGAGTGGAGAGACTGCCGAGACTGCTGTTCATTTGGAAATACAATCTGCAATACCCAATACAAATGCCTCAAGTCGCCTGGATTTCCAGACAAATGTAATAAATCTGATTGAGTTGACTTTTTCCAGTGAAGTCTGAGTGTGCAAGCATTTACCTGCACACCTGAAGCTCTGCGCCGTGAGCCCCTTCTCCACAGCCAAACAGGTGAGCAGACTGAGGAAACTGGTGGTGACCGACTGCCGTTTGGCTCGCTGGGCCTCTCTCTGCTTCCTGTCTCTGGCCGGTCTGGATCTCAGCAGCACCCCCTGGAGGCCCGGGGCACCTTCCACCACCTCCGCCCCGTCGTCTTCTCCATCTCTTCGAGACGGACGCTGTGCCTCCACCGCGTCCTGCAGTGCTTTCACCCATTCCCCCGCCTTCAGACGCCCGTCGGCTCGCAGTCGGACCACGTCTTTAGAGAAAACGGCCTGGAAGCGGTCTCCTCGCTCTGTCCACAAGTCTCCGTTCTCTGGACCTTTGTTGAACAGAACAGAAAAAGTGGAAGACAATATTTATCTGGGACATCAAACTATTGATCTCTCTCTGACACACTGGACACAAAACATTATTGCAGTTCAAACAACAAAAAAAGCCTAGTTCTTAATGAGGTGGAGTATTATTTGAGAGACCTGAGGCTGTGTTTTATAAAGCCCAAGTATGAAAGAACATTACAGTTGTTGGTAGGCCATAACCTGGTAAATATAAACTGAGGGCCACATGTTTTACAGGTAAAGACTTCACACTGTAGGCTTATCGACCTTTGTCAATCTACCATAAAAAGGCATTATCATTACTTTATGGCCCTCACAATCTCAAAAGCACTGTGTAAAACTTTGCCACATGCACTTTGTAATAAGGAAACACTGATTACCGTTTAACACAACAGAGCTACTAAAGGCTATAAACCGGAGCACATGTCCTCAGTTCATTAGATCTCTGCAAAACAATGCTCACTTCAAGAGTTAATTTAATCATTAAAGTTTGACGGATTGCTTTCACACCAGTTCAAATAAGCAGGCCTAATAAATAAACAGGAACCCTAAAAAGACACCAACCCCAAACTTTGCACATATACTACTGGATATATAGACACGCTGAAGCAGATTTTTTCTGAAATGTCCCATTAAAAGCAAAAGTAACTATTTACCATGCTGAATAGCCGTGCAGGAAGCCAAGGAGTACTGTTGCCTAGGTTTGGACACAGAGCCCCTGCCCTCAGTGGAGAAGACCTGGAGCGTGGTTCGAGTCAGGACAAAAGTGTAGGCTTTCCAGTTTTTCTGACCCACGAGCTGATAGAGCAGCCCGGCTTTGAGGACGTCCGGGCTGCGCTGTGTGAAGAGCGGAAGTGTCGTGGGTCTGTTCAGAGCGGAAGACTGTGGAGGCATGGAGGTGTCCGAGGAGGTGGGGGTGTCACTGTCTCCGTCGGGCCGCGTGTCTAAACCTGAAGGTGACGACGAAGAGGACGCAGACATCGACGCTGGGAACCTTTTACCTTGTTCAACCCCAGATTTATGGTTCTCCTGTCTCGGTCTGGCAGCTTGGACCTTCTCCCAAATAAACCGTCTCCATTCGAGGGCCTCCCATTGGCTGGAAGCTCTGAGATGGAGGATTGTGCTGTTAAAAAACAAAGCCTGGAGGGTGCGAGGGTCTGCGGGCTGAGATATCTGCCCGGGGGCCGGTGAGGTGACGCTCTGGCAGTGGGACAGTGAGTAGGCGGTGCCCAGCTGCCGGTTTGCGCTGCTGTCCAGAGTGTACAGACGGAGCTCGCAGGGGGTCAGCTCCATGTGGCACGAGGCCCAGCGTCCTCTGGCTCCTTCTCTGTGCTCCAGCTCACCCTGCTTCACCACACTGCCACTGCTGCTGCTCTTGTCAGCTGCACACAGACGACACATGTCATGAGAAATAAAAACGAGAAGTATTTATACAACATACTGCTTTTTTCATTTTTATTAAAGATTAAACTATGGAGCTACTACTCTAAGAAAACTGTGATTATGTGTTAAGATTTGTGCATGCATAACCAAATGTGTGAATGTGTAAAGTTCACTAAAGGCTAAAAGCTAAAAAGCTCAAAAGTCTCAAACAAATTTCTAAATACGGAAAAATCTTTTACTTACTTTAGTGGCAGACTCTAAGATCTTTCGTGGATACATCCTAGAGTTATCGAAACTAGCACTTTACAGTTTTCACAGTAAACACGGCTAACTCTGGAAAAACTATGAATAAATAAGACCGTAATCACTTTAACAGAACTACAGAATGTTTCCTTAAAGACACTTGTCATCTTTTTCAGATCTGTGTGAATCTGTGGTTGAGTTTGGACTTACAGAATATGGACCCATCAATGCAGCAGATAACAGTAAGATATAAGCTTAGCTCTTTTTTGCAGCTTTAGTAAAACATGCTGATCTCGATGAGGAAGTGCATGCCCTAAAGTTATCAGTCACTCCGACGCCTCCATGTGGTGTTATTTTTTGTTCTGTGCAAGTCAAACTAACTAGTCTTGTAGCATTTAGCTCATGTAGCCTAAATGATCAGACAAACAGAGCAGGTGAATATCAAACCCCTGGTTAATGTTAATGTTCTCTACACACTCACTGACAGCACAGTAGTCAGTCTTATTTATGCAGAATTTCTGATTTTTGGAGGTGAATTCTAGGCCAAATGTGATGTTTGGGTCTACATTTTATAGACAAGAAAAAACATTCTGACTGATGAAACATTGGATTAAATGTGATCAAATGTTGACAAATTGTGGAGGCCAACTTCAGTCAGTTACAAGTTGATTTATGAGTTTGTTGATTTAATAAAACACAATATGAATACATTGGGTGCATTAACTTTGACTTGAAACAATTGTAAATGGTAAAACACATATAGCCTTTCAGTCTTTAAGAGGGACACACTAGTCACTGTAAAACTGAAAACCAGCAATTACATGTGGCAACAAACCAACCCCCAATGTTTCAGCAAATTGATCTAATTGGAAACCTCTAACAAAAGTGACGTAATTGGCTGAAAAACCGGAGTAAGTCAAGTGCCTCATCAATCTTATCAGAACCGCAGTGTCAGTCTTAAACCTTTTGGTGAAGAAATAAATGAACATGTAAATAGGTTTAAACAGGAATATACTTCGGCTGATTGGCAGCGTTCACGCTTGGGAGACTCCATATTAGGTCCCGGGGCGAGTTTAGTGGGCGACCTGCTCATTTCAATTAGCCTTCATCTCCACCTGTTAGGCTCTGACACGAGGATTTACAGTCTAAATTAAAATCCACCGAGGCTAAGGACCTGAATACAAAACCTATACTTCAGCCTTAAACAACCAGAGTCACACCCACTGATTACAGCTCACAATATCACAGGCTTTTAGAATAAACAACAGAGAGTTTCCTGAAAAACAAAGCAGACAGAGATATGGAGCAGGAGAAAGAGAAGTTTGTTTGTTTTCTTTTGTTGCTCGTCCTGATTGGGTCAGCATTTCTACATCATGACTTCAGTTTCTTCTTCTATAATACAAACATATCCTGTTTAAATCAAACCACTACATACATATTTATAAAAATTGGGGTGCAAAGTGGCAGAGTGGTTATTGCTGTTTGTCCATGTCTATTTTGATTTGAATTCTTTTATCTCGGATCAAAACCCAAAAAACACGCCTCTAGTTCAGTTTGCTGCTGGTCCGCTAAGTGTTCACAGTGACATTTTCAGCTGTGTCCAAAATTTCATTTCATTTCATTTATTCATTTAGCTGACGCTTTTATCCAAAGCGACTTACTTCTAATTCTAATTAATTAATTCTAATTACCAGTGTTACAGTCACTGGAGGCAAGGTGGGTTAAGTGTCTTGCCCAAGGACACAACGACAGTATGAACTGTGGGGAGAGTGGGAATCGAACCCCCTACCTTCCGGTTGAAGGGCGACCACTCTACCCACTTGACATAGGCTAGCACCAAACACTAACAATTCTTTTGGAAAAAAAAAAATCACCTGGTAAATTGGACATTGTCAAATCTTCAGGGTTGTTATAATAGTTAAATAATGTCCAAAAACAGGAACATAATCACTTTCTGGTCTTGTCTCTCCAGCTCTTTTTACCTTAATGGTCTGCCACAGTATTTGTGTTTTTTTAATATCTCGATTATTATGGTCATTGTTCCATGCCTTCTAAGGTATCCAACCTCTTCACTGATTGACACTTGGCTCTTTCTAGTTTTGATGTACTCTTTCTGCTCTTGAGATGAAGACACATGATTTTAGCCTTGCATCTTGATATGCTCTCTCCGTTTCTGGTCCAATGAGACGTCTATGGTACTAGAGTTCAGTTGGTGCGCACTTAGGTTTGGCACAATTCACACTTATCGAATGGGCCGGTAACGCGTTTTGGTGAAACCACAATGATTCTGTTGCAGATTTGACTCTCATACCACAAAAAGGCAAACTTTGAAAACCGGCCGAGGAGGTGTTTTTACGTTACGTTGTGGCTGCTGCTCAGCTCTCCGTACAAAGCCAGCGTCCTCTCTGAAAATAATGACATCAGTTGACTTTTAAAAAACCCAAGAAACAAACTGATTTACAACATTCACTTTTACTTATTGTGAAGTGTTGTTATCACATGTATTATCTGACAAAACTACATACAATATCCATTTATTGTTAGCCCAGAAAACATTTTTTGGATAGATTTTTTATGCTCATTTTGAACCTTGTTTATCTGAGAGGCTCCATGATCTGTGATGAGTAAATGTAATGTTCACACCCTGATTTCAGTGTCAAAATTACACTTCACACAACAACAGATTTCACTCAAAAGAATATGTTATGTTCTTGTTATTTTTTTCTTCTGTGTAATGACTGTAGGCCTGGCAGACAGTGTTTGGATGACGCAACGGGCCATTGTTTGCATTTTGGCGTAAACTTATACTTACTCACTTGACCATCTCACTTACTCAAAGTACTCTATTCTCTGCGGTGTAAGTTTCTGTTCTCTTTTTCCTCAATGCAGCACTGTTTGGAAAATATTTTATGTAAATGAAATGTCAAAGAAGCACAAAAACTGTCTCTTCTGCCTTTTCAAAACAAGTCACAGGCTCTGAAATCTGTGTAATTATACTCGGTGTCAGCGAGTACTTTAGTTAAAATAATTTCCTGGTAAGTTTAATATTGGTCTGTTCACGTCTAAACACATCCAGCTGTTACTAATGGAAAGTCTTTTCTGATGCTCAATCTCTCTGCTTTATTACTCTTCTTTTTCCTACTTCTCTCTTTTCAAACGGAGCTAAACTAAATAGGCTGATGCCTTTTCACACATATGCTAATGATAAATAATCCCACGCCAGTATCAGGAGGCCGTAATTGGGTTGCCTCTTCTCTCGCCTCATTTGAGTCCATTTGCTGACAGGATTACGGGCTATTATCCCTCAGGATCCCTACGAATCTCCTTAGGCTTTAAAAAAAAAAAGACTGAAACACACAAACAAACAGAGCTCTGGTGTGTGTTTCGCCTCAATACTCGCTCGTCGTAGCACGGTCATTTCAACTTATCATCATCATCTGTCATTACTTCTGAGCCAGAAATAGAAAACGTCAGCTTTGCACAAACCTTTAATAACTCAGAAGGCTTCATAAAACCGGACAGTGAATACTTGGTGTTTTTTGTGGTCTCTGGATGGTCATAATATCAGAGTTCATATGTTATTTTTTTGCCTGCCATGTGTGCTCTAGTGCTCTTAAGCCTAACTGTCAAAATATTAACCTTATTGTATTTATCAGCATTTACCAAAACTAAAAATTCAAGTTTACTTTAACTTTTTTTCCTAAGCAAGACTCATTGCTGATAAATACTCAAGAATAGTTCAATATAAGTGTAAGGAGTTTAAATACTGACAAATATATTTTTTATTTGTGACAGACAGCTACCTACTTCTGCAATTTCCCTGTGACCTTTTTACCAGATATATAATACGCAGGCAAAAACAAGAAGAAGAAACTCCTAAATTTCACAAACTGGTCTGGTGTTATTGGCTTCCATGGAAAGTGTTTGCAAAGGGCATCTGTGAGTAACCGCAGTTTAATCCAATCAGAGCTCTTTAAGTTAGTAACAGTAAAACGGTCTCTACGTCTTCAAAACCTAAAAAGCAGTACAAGATGGATTCTCAAGAGTTTGGAAACTGATAAATCTTATGAGAGCTTCACAACACATAAAAATATACCCGGGGAAACAGTTATGACAGATCAAGAATAAATGCTTCATATTCTGGACTTAATATATTATCTATAATATATAAAGTCAGTTTTCCGCTGGTTGTATTGCTGTTAGTGACTCACTCATTTGACCATATCAAGTCACAAAGAAGAGACACTTTAAATCCACAGTATCTTATTTCCTTATCTTAATGTTAAAAAGGGTAAAAAAAAATAAGCCTTAACTTCTGCTTACACCCTTTCAGTCAATTTAAGCTTTGTTTGAATGAAAATATTGGATTCTTTCTTTTTTTATTTGCCCAAAATAAACTACAATACAAGTACAATAGTAGCTCTAATCACCTTTTTTCTTATGATTGTACAGCCTTTGTCTGAATAATCTGAGTCAGATTCCCTCAGTCTTAACTCAAAGTCAACAGGTAATTCTACAGGTACAGCGGTTTACAAAGCTTAAAGGAGACAGTTGGTCGCCTTTTTGCTGTGTCTAAGGTGGCGCATAAATGGAGCACAAGACTGATGGAGTATAAAGGGTTTAGTTAAAGAGAGACCAGGACTTGACTTACCCTCCTGCTGGTGGTTGAGGATCATGTTTTTCAGCGTGTTGCAGTCCACAGTGGGCAGCCCGTTGTCGGTGAAGGCAGACGGTCGATAGTTCACGTCAGACCTGGAGCGGTTGTGTCCCTTTTTGAAAGCAGAGTTTGACGCGGTGTATGTGCTGTTGTTGGTGCTGTCCTTGGTGTGCGCCGCCAGATCGTTTGTAGACCTCGCTCGACTTCTTTTCCCATGTCTCAGTCCCATCCCCAAACCCAAAACGCTGACGTTATCCGCCCAAGCCAAGCCTACGGGACCTACTTCTGGCTGTTCCCCCGCGAGAAGCCCCCAAACACCACTGGAGGTCAGCTTCCCCAGCGCAGCATTCGACACTTCCTGGAGCTGCTTGGCCGGTCGGGATTGCTGCCTGTTTTTGGACTGACCCTGGCTGATGTTTTGGTCGTGTATCCTGTCCATGCAGTGAATGAAATCCTCCGTCGCCTCCAAAGCCGGGCTGATGTCGCCCACCATGTCGAGCTGCTCCAGACCCTCCATGGCAAGGCCTTTCCCTGAGACTTCACAACGAGATGGCTTTGCAAAACAGACAGAAATACCCCTGAAGCTGTATCAACATGTCTGACACACTGAACTGACAATACAAATTAAAGTCTAGTAGATGTGACCTTTACAGTCTGTGCTCTGGAGCCAATTCCTTTTCTCCTCTGGAACCAATAAAACACTACTGAAAATTATCAATAAAAGGACCAACTACAGCCAATTTCATGCAGGATATAAAGTAAATAGCCAAGAAAATAGGCAATCCATCTTTAATTCCAATGTGACAATCTGATTTATCTTCCATCTCAGGTGAAGTGGCTGTGCAGTCATCAATGGACGCACTGTAGAATAAGAAAAAACGGGAAATGGTTAAGAGGAAGAATGTTTAAATAGAAACACAGAAGTTAGGTAACAACAAAGAACCATGTGCAAATGATTGAATCATAGATTACAAGAATAAAAGACAATAGTAGATTGAGGCTTATTTTCAGTCATTAGCTTGTTGTTTGAAGGGTACAAAGCATGTTAGGCTGGTTTTAGGGTAACTTAATCCCCAATAAAATGTTCTTTAAACTCCCTCATCTCTTTACAATGTAAATCAAAGATTGATGAAATGCTCCAATAGGGCTTCATTAGCAAATAAATTCCTCTTACTCATTGAAAAGAAATCCTGTCAATGATAGTTTAGTTTAGATTCATTTATTCATTTAGCTGGCGCTTTAGGTTTAGACGTGGGTTTAGCGCTGTGAGTGTTAGCCCTGTGATCAGGGTTTACCCAGCCTTACGCTCAAAGCAGCTGGGATAGGCTCTAGTCCTTCAAAGAATAAGTAAAAGTGACTGAATACGTTTCATCTAACCACTGCATTATATATTGTGTGAATGTACAATGTTAACACACATGTTGTGATGCCCTGGCGACTTAATGACTTATGCAAATTAGCCATGTGCTTTAATTTAACAGAGCACTTTTTCCTTATTTAAAAGACTTTATGAGGAGAATAAATGTTAGTACCTTCTCTATGGAAACAAAGTGGACTAAAAGTAAAAGGCATCCAACCAACACTTTTTTAAGAGTAATGAACAGTGGTGTTGCTAATTTGCTGTTGTGATCGAGCAAAAATAAACTTTATTTGTTGCGCAAATCTAGCTCCAACTCCAATGAACCACAATACAGTTATTTCAGAAGAATTTACTGATCTGGCAACATGTCACTAAATAAAAACAGTAGTCTAACTGCTTGGTGGACGATTTCATGGTGGCTACACCATCAAAGCGGCAGGAAACACTGTTATCCATCCATTAAGCATTCACTCTTTGCAGCTTGATATTTCTAGCCAATGAGAACAAGCAAATCTCCAGAAAACATAAAACATTTGCATTTTTACAAATCAAATTCTAATAATTTCCAATTGTATTCCTTAATATTGCACATATTTACTAATATCACGCAGATCCAACCCAAACTACTTTTGACAACCATTAATAAATAACAATGCATTGATAAAGTCCTAACATTTCAAAACTGTTAAAAAGCACAGCTTGTGTACAAAGCTCGAGTCCATGCAGATGCTCTCTTGTGTTGTTATTTGAGGACCAACCTACCTACTACCAACTTCTTCTTGTAAAACCCCTCTCAGTCCCGTAGATACGCTGAAATAACAGTATACTTTCTGTTCAGCCTCTTATCCTTGGGCTGAGCGTTCGCAGGAAAGGGCCCTGGGTGGGGTTCTCATCCATCTTCCTGACGCCTGTCTCTTCTCATTCAATCGCTGTACGTCTCTATACGTCCTGCTTCTCTCTGTGCTCTCTCCAGGACGTATTGATTTTCTACACTGCTCTGACTCTTCCACTTCACAAATTAATTATTTAAAGGCCATTACATCACTACTGTCTCATCTCTGGCTGCTACAGACGAGATGTATAGCAGAGAATAATTTGGTTAACTTTTGTTGAGGGGACGAAGGATGACTTCACTAATAAGATCAATTTTTTCTGCCAAATCTGCACCAGTCACAGGATAAGATTGGAGCAGGTCTAACACACAACACAAAATCCTACAAGAGAATTCATAGAAGTCTTAACATCATCGGCTGTGCACTTGCTGTCTTGTGTTGTTAAAATTGATTCCATTGTTTTCCTCATTTGTAAGTCTCTTTGGATAAAAGCGTCTGCTAAATGACTAAAATAAATGTAATGTGTTGCCCCACATCAGGTTTTAGTTGGATTTGAACAGGTTTTATATGGACAGGTTTTAACAGGTTTTACTCTTCCTTGAACAGGTTTCAGTTGGATTTGAACAGGTTTTAGTTGGATTTAAAAAGGTTTTAAACAGATCTGAACTGGTTTTAGTTGGATTAGAACCGGTTTTATACAGATCTGAACAGGTTTTAGTTGGATTTTAACCGGTTTTATATGACCTTGAGCAGGTTTTAGTCGGATTTTAACAGGTTTTAGTTGGATTTCTAGTTAATTGAGCCAGGCGTAAAAAAAATCCAAGTTCAGGAAGTTTGAATCACAGCTGGGGTGTTAGTTGTTAGTAGTTATCTACAAATGTGTTCACCAACAGACGTGTGACAGTTTCACTTTCATACAAACACACTGCTCACATGACTCGTGCAGACACAGGTGGCTCACGTCTGGGACCCACACTTTTCCGTGACTACATTTGCTGCTGATACAGCTCTGACCTAAAAAAGCATCATCCTCGAGGAGTTACTCATCCGGCTCCAAACTGCCGTTGACTCACTGAGCTGTCGCACCACAGCAGAATCGTAATAATGTGAGAAATATAATCCAGGAAAACACAGTCTAATGAGGTGGTCAGTGCCACGTCGACAGAACAAACAATGAGACAAGTTTGGAGAAGAAGTCATTACACAGATACTAGATCTTTAGTAGAGCATGTTATAGAACATTTTTAATCATTTATATTGAATGCTATAAATTCCATCTGCAATTCTAACCAAAACTCAACCACTATTTTGAACGACATTAAAATTATCAGGCCAATGTCAATGTCAGAAAACCATAGACCTATGTCTATGGTTATAAGCCCTGATTATGGTACTACCCCAACTGTCCTGTCAACTGTCCCAATCCACCAGTGGTCCCTTATGGTATTGCTGTAAAAAATGACCACGCAGTATAGAAATAATTATTACCATAGACGTCAACGCAAAAAGAGACATCTGGTGTACACCACAACAAAACAATCAATAGACTATAGATGTTTTCTTTGTTAAAATCATATAATAGGCAAAAAAAAAATTATAATGTTGCTGCTGTGTCCCAAGTTCAAGTCACATGACCAAAACATGAATAAAGGGGGAAGTCATAGACCTGAACATCTTTTAGTAGGATTTGAACACGTTTTATTTGAAATTGAACAGATTTATAGTAAGATTTGAATAAGTTTTAGTTGGATTTGAATAGGTTTTAGTTGGATTTGAACAGTGACTACACCCTGAGGAAACCTTATTCTGTCTCTTGAACCACGAAGACAAAGACTATTAGTAAAATATAGATAAAAATCGATCAATACTTATCTTACCACTTATCACCCAAAAATAATATTTAATTAATTTAATTAATTGAAGCCTATATATATTCAAATTTCACCAACAGGTGACCGAGCAACACACGCATTAGTTTCCTTTTTAATTGCTTTTATATTTCCTCCTAAATGACTATAATCTGCATCCATGACATTACACACACAAATAAACCAGGCTCAAAAACTGAATGAATTTCTTATACGCGCTGTAACTAGTCCATTTTTCGGCTCAGTTTATTTATATATATTTAGATTTAAGTTATGATTTAAATCGGGGAAGACAGCGGAGAAAAGGGCGGCCCTCTTCATCATTCAGCTGATGTGATGTGAGACGGAGGCAAGAGAGCAGCTAACGCTAGCCTCAGCATCTGCACATCCTTCAACAATGTCACTCCAAAAGAAAAAAGTAAAAAAACTTCTACCAGGTTTTATTACAATACAAACTGGCAATAAGTCTAACCTGTCCTTGTGGTGTGATACTATAGCCCTTGTGTTTAAGAAACGAAATGTAAAAAGAGACTCACCTTATTATTGTGTTTAGCATTATGTCATTTGAACGGACCTTCAGCGGAAATGCGCTCCGACTGGAACTGGAGACATAGAGAAAAGTTCCGCGTAACAATTTAATTGACTGTATCCTAAAAGAAAAAATGTTTGTTCTTAATGTGTGGCGTTAATTATTGTGTTTTATTTAATCTAGACTCTAGATCTAGAGCAAACAGGAGTCATGTTTATAGAGAATAATGCACGAGGAACACGGACCCTTAAACAGTGAACCTGCACATTGAGCTTATTAATCTTGAACAATGCATAAAGATGATTATACTTGTTATATCTTTAACGGTGATTAATTATTTATGTAATTATGATTGTACAGTAAAAAGTTGAAAATTATGTTTGCTTTACCCACTTACTCTGAAAACCTGTTCCGACAAATGCAACACAAGTCTGCCACTGCCACACTGTAGCTCTATATTGAACATGGAAAGAAACACTTGCAAATGCCAAGCTAAAATCAATCACAAAAATGTAGATTTACTTAAGGTCCCATTTCTATTGAGGACATATAATATGTGGTGTGTTCGATCTCAAAATAAGAGGAACAATGACGTTGCAATATCAAGGTCCAAGGGCTTGTGTTGTGTTTTGAAAAGATTAAAAAATATAAAGCTGGCTAATTTATGATTATGTGATATGTGACTTTTGAATATAGGTTTTAAATAGCTGTATATTAGAGGTGACATCAGTGTTGCATCAGTAATATGACTGTCCCAGTCCCTCTGCTTTACATCTGTTTGTCACTTGTGCACTCGCTGTTTTACAACGTATTTCAGTAAAAGTATCAGGACTTTTTGGTAGTGATTGAAATATGTAAAGACATATTTTGCTGTGCTGATTTCACTTGCTGATGTCGTAGTCAAGACAAACTTATACTAAGTCATGACCAAGACCAGTGTCTCTCGACAAGACCACGACTTTCAGAGACTAAGACTGAGGCAAGACCAAGACCCTGGCATCGTAAGATCATCACCAGTGGATAATACAATGGAGGAGATCCTAGAAAACACTCCAAGTCAGTCTCAGTCCAGACTCATGGAGGTCAGTGTTTGAAGGAGACAGAGTTAGTCCAGACTTAGACCAGGTCCAGACTCGTGGAGGTCAGTGTTTGAAGGAGACAGAGTTAGTCCAGACTTAGACCAGGTCCAGACTCGTGGAGGTCAGTGTTTGAAGGAGACAGAGTTAGTCCGGTCTTAGACCACGTCCAGACTCGTGGAGGTCAGTGTTTGAAGGAGACAGAGTTAGTCCAGACTTAGACCAGGTCCAGACTCGTGGAGGTCAGTGTTTGAAGGAGACAGAGTTAGTCCAGACTTAGACCAGGTCCAGACTCGTGGAGGACAGGTTTTGAAGGAGACAGAGTTAGTCCAGACTTAGACCAGGTCCAGACTCGTTGAGGTCAGTGTTTGAAGGAGACAGAGTTAGTCCAGACTTAGACCAGGTCCAGACTCACGGAGGTCAGTGTTTGAAGGAGACAGAGTTAGTCCAGACTTAGACCAGGTCCAGACTCACGGAGGTCAGTGTTTGAAGGAGACAGAGTTAGTCCAGACTTAGACCAGGTCCAGACTCATGGAGGGCAGTTTTTGGTGAAGGAGACAGAGTTTGAGGGAAGTTTTTTATTTTATTTGATAGAAGTGTTCATCCAATCTAAAGAAAGCCATGGACAAACAAACCAGCAGCGCTCTTGGCCCTGTCAGTTTTGATTTAAAGTCCAGAGTCCTCTATGTTAGAGACCAAGACACGAACAAACAAAAAATTTGTTTGATTCCAGACCTAGACATTTTAAAAGGTCTCAAAATAAGAGAACTACTAGCAGACCTAATAGACCAAATATAAAGGAATGACAATAAATGTATTTTTCCCTAAAAGGCTGCAAATGCAATATATATGAATTTATGTTCACATTTGCTTTTGCTTCTACATAATCCCTCTGTATTTTTTGTGGCTTTTTCATAGTTCCTTTTGGACAAAGTACTCGTACATAGATGTGAGGATTGAAGCAACAACTTGAGAAATAAGACCATTTCTGTGGCTGTGGCCTTGTCATTTCCCAACCCTCCCCTTTGACTCATGCTCTCAGGTCGCTCTATTTCCTGCCGTCGTCGCCTGTTTGCTTCTTTATTTTGATCATAGCATCGTGTACTGATGACTAAATTATGATTAGGTTTGAGGACGCGCTGGGCTTTCATCTGTGCCGTGTGTTGTCTAATGCGAGCCCCCTTCACCCCTCTCCAGCTGCACCCTGACCCCACAAACACAATGCCGCACAATAAGCGTCTTACCTTGACTCGCTCTCAGCCATTGAAGGCCTCAGAGTGGCTCCTCAGTCGCCATGGAAACAGCCCTGCACTAAACGTCGCCCTGCATTATCTTAGAGGCTCATTTGATGAAAATATATCTTATTTCTGCTAATGCACCTGTGTGTTATGTGTGGTTTTGTTTGTGGGAAATGGGGAAGATTGACAAGAAAACACAAAGAAGGCAGATGACTTTGGGAAAATGGCAACAAAATATTGACATATGCAAAACAAAAAGCGATACATAAGGCTAATATTGCTCTTTTTGAAGAAACCATTCAAACAGTTTCTCACGTGAAGCTAACGCTGTGGCAAAGAAATCACTTTGTAGTCTATTGGTCTTTGCGATTCTTTTTGGCAAGGACTAAAACTAGTTTTACAAATAAACATCGATGCAGGACTTGGAGACAAAAAAGATGTTCTGTATAAGGACTATTGTTGTAGAACATGAGACCCATCTTGGTCTTTAGACTATTTTGGAAAAGTCTTAGTCTTGTCTTGGTCTCAAACTCATTTTCACTCAGTCTCGACTGTAAAGACCAACCAAGACCACAGATGGTATATATTTGTCTGTTTATGGGATTGGATGAAAACCTCAATCAGTTAATATCTTGTTTTCGGTCAGTGCACTCTTGACAATCAACACTAGCAAGTACAAGTCGAGGGTGTAGCCTACATGCTTCCTGATTAAATATAAATACATTTTAACCGACTTATTATTGGGCTTCTTACTTATGTCTTCTAGCCTCTCAGTGAAAGCACATGTAGTGGACTTTGAATAACATTCCTTCACAAGTCAAGTATCTAAGTACGGAAATGGGTACAATCATATAAACTGTCCCTAATTCTGTCTCCCCTCAACGTAGAAAAGGTAAAAGTATTATTAAGACAGATTATAAAATTTTATTTAATCTTTCCCCTTGATTTAAACGTTATATTGTGTTTGTTCTTGTTTGTTTTTTGTTGTCTCTTTGGTACAGTTACGGTTTTGTCTAAATGTCTTGCTAGATTTCCTGTTGTGTGAATAATTAAAATATTCATCATAAAAAAGGTATTCAGGTACAAAATGACTGGGTTGATCTTTGAAAGAATGTGTCTATTTTCATTTTAAATTATTGTGTAGATTTGTTCCAGTCTTTGAGTCCATTCAGTTAAATTATTAAAGCTAGATCCACAAAAACACAAGCAACAATATTAATGAACTACTTTAATAAACCTTGGGCCACATAATATAAACTGAATATTGTATAGTTAGGTCAGTAACCATATAGCCTATACAAAAGACTATAAAAAGGAAATAGAACGTTTTCTTTTTTGTTTGTTGATGACTCTCTAAGATGCATTTATTTGTTTGTGTGATTCAAATAAAAGTGTGTGATTGTTTGGTTCTGGTTTTGTTCTGGTTTAGTCCTAGTTTTGATGTGATTTAACCCTGCTCAATTGCTCAAATAAAAAAATAAATATTATTTTTCTCTTAATATTTTGTCTTATAATGTGTTATAATTCATTAATAAAAGAAAATAGTGAATCTTGTTTAAACTGGAAAACATGGAAGAGGAATATGGTGTAAAGTCCAGCTTGATTCTTCCAGATAAGCCAGACATATTAAAGAGGCACCTGTTTGTGGGGTTTACTCCTGACACTGTGCACACGCCCAGAGCCTTGCACCACACGTCTCATTGACACCTAATGATCCAGCCTCTCCAGTCGCGCTCGTCTCTCCTCCCTGACCAAATCCAATTTCCAGGGACAATAGAAACCTGCTCCAATCCCCAAGACTCCATCAGCTCCTCACTGCTTCACCTCTCTCTGCTCTCATGGCTCCCGCTGGACCCCTAATCATGTCGAGGGTCCACAAGGGCCACGAAGTACACCTGGGCACACACACTGATGCAGGAAGACAATGAGAAACACAAACACGAGGATATGGCCTACGAACAATAAGGAAACACAAAAGAGATCAAATTTATGAACACAATATGGACATATGCTCCTATATTATGGTCTGTACACACACACACACACACACACACACACACACACACACACACACACACACACACACACACACACACACACACACACATTGAAAAGGATGCTCTTGTGATTCTGGCACACACAGGTCAAGTGTAAAATTTTACTATAACCCCATCTAGTGGACATAGTATGATATAACAAAGGTGCATTGTGTGAAAGTAAATGTTATGGGAGTTTAACAAATATAAGACATTCAAAGCTCGAAAAACCCAATGAAAGTTTCATTACTTCCTGTGCAACGAGACACACACAAAATTATATATCTGACACATTTCACGTCATATCTTATTATAAAATTGTTGAGCATGTTTGAGCTACAGATACAAGTAAGTACTGCAGCAAATTAAACATTAAATTGATAAAAGATTTATTTTTTTGGCAAAATGTTTTATTATTTACACATTAATTTAATCCTAATTCATAATTAAGAGTTTTCAATGGGACAAATTGCTTGAATTTTAATTACAAATCACAATTCTGAAAAAAAAGGTTAAGGCAATGGCACCTGGACCTGGTTTTAGAGGTGAAGACGTTTCTGCAGTCCACCTCCAATTCAAAGAGAAGGAGCATTCCTTTGTGTCAGAAGATGGTTTGAGAGGGGTAAAGGAAACCATTTTTGTTAAAATGGAAAAAGCCCTCTCTGAACAGAAGGAGGCCTTACAACAGTGTTCTGGAACCTATATCAAAACAGTTTTACTCTGGAACAAAAACAACACCTGAATTGAACAGTGTCACTAATGACACTTTAAACGACTCACATCAGGAGTAACACTGCCCTTTCATAGTTAACAACTATGAGACCAGAACAGCCTGGTCCGATCAGAGTTAGTTTCAGATCAAACCCCTTCCTTTTAGAGATAAACTCTCTTACCAGTTGATCTCAGAATTTAAATATTGTCTTGGAATTAAGAGATGAAATATCTTTACCTTGAAAACTGAGTCTAGATGCCTTTGCTTTAACCTTTTCTTTAAGATAACCAGGATGACTGAGAACCTTCACAGACAAATCACAATCCTATTTTTAAGTTTACTAACTAAGGTCAACCATCTCACCACAATCTTTACAAGCAAGTTCAACTCATCTTATTTAATTATTTTAAGTATGTACAACAATTAAAGCAGTATTTTAAAATTTATTGAACAATTACTAATGCTAAAAATAGTACTTTTATTTACACATTTGTTACCGGATGCTGACGTATGAGAACCGGAAGTTGATCCGTAGACCTCCGCGGCCTTGACGTTAGTGAAGAAGCAACATGGCGGCCGCCGGTAGAGTGACCGCGGATGGAGGAGACCTTATGCGCTACGCAGAGTATTCTCCTAAAATAAAGACAAGGAGCGACGCAGAAATCGACAGGCGACTAGTGAGTATTGAATTTAACACAAATATATAGTTTCTGTAAAATGTACCTTATAAATTTGTGTTTCAAGGTAAGTTACATCATTGACCGTTAACAGCACAATCCTTACATCAGACTCAGTTAACCTAATGTAGAAACATGTATATTTTAGTCTCTGCTGATAATTTGTAAATGAAATGCCTCCATCTTTCCTCCATCACATAGTACTTTAGTTAACTGTGCAAAAGCCAAGGCTACCATTAACTTAGACTTGCTCTTTTAGCTACTACAACCATAATAATATAATAATAATTTCAAGAACCATAGTTAATACTTGAAGGAATAAACAGAAAATGTGTATGCTGTAAAAAAACAGAAAAAAACTCTTCTAGGCTGAACTCTTCTTGTTCATGCGCTATTCAAGATGTAACTAGTTCAGACAAGTGTTCACCAAAGGACCAAAAACATTTTGTGTAACGTTAAAAGATTTGGGGCTCTATATCTGCCAGTGGTGTTGATAACATTGACCAAACTGACAGAACCATGATCACTTTGTTGTGAAAACCCCTTTGTGTTGTTTTTATTGAACATATTGTTGAATTTTGGACTAAAATATTCTCATTAAAAGTTACTATAGACTTTTTCACAGTACTCTGCTTAAGCAGTTGTGGCTGTTTTTACAGGGAGGGACTCTGATTGCAGTGGGTCTTGGTGTGGCTGCTGCAGGGTTTGCAGGTAATTCACTTTTATTCATTTTGTTTTCTTATTTGACTTTTAGATTGCTTTTTCTGCCTTTGTTTCCAGCTTTGCTGGAGGAGAAGTGTTTGTGGAACACACATTCCCTGCATAAAGCATTATGACATTTATAGACTACACTGTCTTTATTATATTTATTCCTCGCTAGGTCACAATTTCAGTTCACGTTACCTATCTTTACAGAAGATTTTCACTAACCTTACAATATTTCCTCTTAAAGAAGGAATTTAAAAGGAATTTAAGCAATAGTATGCCTTTAGAGTGCACTTTTATAAATACTATTGAAGCCACACACAAATAGATGCATAAAACAGAATTTTTTTTTAGTCTTTAAAGCTAAATACTAATAATGGTCATAGATGGAGAAAATAAGTATTATGTCTGATTCCCAGGGCGCTATGCTTTCCAGCTGTGGAAGCCTCTAGGACAAGTCTTCTCTGAACAGGCCAAGAAAATGCCGTCACTAGTGAGTAACTGGATAGTGTTAATTCTGAATTGACTATTGTTTCTGCTCACAGTGTTAATGACAGCCCACCTCTGTCTCCACAGGCCTTTTCCGCTTATTATAAAGGAGGATTTGAGCAGAAGATGACCAAACGAGAGGCTAGCCTTATACTTGGCATCAGGTAACAAAACACTGATTTTTTTTTTATCTGTCAAAATAAGACCTGTTGTAAAACATGTATTTATTTATGTTGTTGCAGCCCCACTAGCACAAAGGTCAAAGTACGAGATGCCCATCGCAGAATCATGGTCCTAAACCACCCAGATAAAGGTAAAGGCTGAGTCCCATGTGCTCCATGCAAAGAAAATCTTATGAACAAAATGGGCAATATGGCGTAAAAAATACAATCTTGTTTTAACATTTTTTTCAGAAGAATTACATTTTGTTTTGCACATTTGTACTTTTATTTTTTTTTATCCTTAAATTTAATGCTCAATGCCAACACATTGCCAAAATTACTTAAAGATTTTAAGTTGGAAGCCTTTTGGTTTCATCTTTTTATGTAAATGATTGTATATGACCAGGTCTAGAATAATTTATAGGATAAACAAGGTTTTTTACAAGAATCAAAAAGTGCTTCTTCAAATCAAAGCAAATGGCAAATTGACATTTCCACTGCGCAGAAACTGTTTACAATTTGATTTTGCAAAAGTATTACAAAGATTACTATATGATTGTAATCACTACTAACTTGTGCAGGTGGATCACCGTATCTGGCGGCTAAAATCAACGAGGCTAAAGACCTTTTGGACAAAGAGATTCGCCGGTGACCTGCTCTGTTCCTGCGGCACATCCATCTGTGTCACAAACCTCAGTCCAGCAACTATACGTTTATAAAAGTCACACATCCCTTCAGAAACTCAACAAAGTGAGTGAACGTCACTTCATTGAGGAGCAGCAACAAAGAATGTCATGCTTGACTCTTTGTTGTTCTTTGTTGATTTAAAAGATAAGGTTTAATACTAAGAATGTCTTGCTGTGCTCTGTGGAGTGCCCTTTAGACGTTACCGGCAGAAATAAATTAATCAGTTTTTGTTAAGTGTCATATATTACTTTATTCATTGCTACTTTGTTTTGTTTTTTCCTTTATTTTGTCTACTGTAATATTTAATTACTACCATAAATCTGAGGGGCATATAGTCATCAGTGTGAGTCATTTGTAGACTATACATACATTTTTCAACATCCTAAAGACTTTCAAGATTTTAAATTAGACAAACAGCACACGTGAGAAAGAAAAAATCAAATGTTCCTCATTGACGTAATTCAAAATCTTTCTGCGTTGGGAACACGTGCACGCTTCTGAAAACAGTGGGATTTAGGCTCTATATGCCTTATTATTAAAAGGCTTATTTGGCAATTATGTATTTTATATTTCTGTTAATATTTTTCTTCTGTGTTTGCTGAAGGTCTGGGTTGTTGAATAGAAGTTGTGCTTGAGTAAAGAGAACAGAAACACTGCTGCAGCCTCGTGTTTGTGCGTGACTTGTGACCTTCTGAATAATTGACCTTACTTCTGTAAAAGGTCACTGGAGAGTAAACCTCCAACAAGGCTGTAGCTAACTGTGATGGATGTGTTTAGCCCCGAGTCCTTGAGCACATGTGTGTGAATACAGTAAAATTATTTTTGTTAATAAAGTTAATCTGGGAAAAAGTGTTTTTGTGATCAGAAATTATCTTTACAAAATAAACACTATTGAAGTAGTTATTTTGTCGCAAAAATATTTTACAATTTTTTTCACACTTTATGTTTTTGCTTATTTTGTAAGGATGTCAGGACAATCTATAACTTATCAGTTTGAAACTGTAAAAACAGAAATTGACAGGATTTTGGGGCTCTTTGCACAATATTAGGATTTCTATCAAATCATAATTACAAACAGCTGGAACCTTAAATATAGTAGAATTAAGCAGGGGAACTAAAAAAGTGGGGAACTTTGAATTGAAATGCAGTTCAAAAACAGAAGCTAACCATCTACAGTTCACCATAACATGCAACTCCTGCTTTAATCCTCAAGATGGCACTGTTTCCATTTTGTCAAACTGTATGGCTTCAGAAATCTGCACACAACAGGATTTAAAAAATACTGGGGTCCAAAGACAGACTCATTCTGGGGTTTTGTATTGATTGACCTAATGACATCCTACAGTTTTAGTGACTTCCAAAGATATGAGTTAAAATGAGGCTAAGAATAATATAAATGCTTTTAATGTAGGTTTTGTCATCACTAATATTACTACAGCAACACAACTCCTTAATGGGCCACATATATAAAGATAAAATGTAGATTTTTGGCCACATTACTTTCAGAGCAGACAGACTGCGATGGTTTGTGAGGACAGTCCTGTCGACGTTCACCTCTGCAGCTCCTCGGGCTTTACTCAAGGTTAATGGGCTGCAGCAGCTGGCTCTCCTGAGAGGTAAACACACACTCCATTACCGAGGTGAGCGCACAAACACTCGCTCTGTGTGTATCCAAGGCTGTCCTCCGCTCCACACACACCTTTCATTTGGAATTAGTTTAGGCCGAAACACAATGTCGAGTCGGTTCAGTGTCTCATAAAGTCTCAGTTAGCTTTAAAGGACAGTAGCTTTAAAAATAAAACTAGAAGAATTCTTAGGGTTTTGACATTAAATGATTTCTGTCCATATTTGTGCCTGGTTGGTGGCCTCATGATTTGAAAATGGTTTGTGGTAAATAAGACAGATGATACTTTTGACAAACATATGACCTGAGGCCGGTCCTCATTGGCTACTTTAAGCCCTGAGGTGCAAGTTGAGTTGTGGCCAATCAGAAAATTTGATTGTGTCTCTCCTGTATAATATCTTTTGTGATTGTTTTTTTTTCTACCTGTTAGTCAAAATAACAGCGCGTCCATCAACAGTGCAGCACAAACTCATACTTCCAGTGGAGAGATTTTACAAGATGTTTACTTGAAGAAAAAATGGGGAAAGAACTGCGAAAATTTAAAATGGAGTCCAACAGGATCAGCAGCAGACAGTTGAGTAAAGACCAACAACCAATGATAGTTTATCTCCCTTGTTTCAGCGCCACGTGACAGGCTGGGGTTCAACTTTAGCATCATCAGGTAGCCAATAAGGAATCGCTGAGCAACAAATGAACAATTTTCGTCAACTATGTTCCAAAGTGTTTGTAAAGAATGATACAAATTAAATATGAAACACTACCAACAGTGAGTGTCCACGCTGTCGAAAGACTTAATGCTACTGTATTCTATTGAGTATATATTTCTGTAAAGAGTCTACCTTACAATCAAAACTACAACAGCACCCAAAACTACAACTTTTATCAAAAAAAATTTAAATACCATAAAATTCTACATAAAAATATGTAGAATTCAATGCATCATATAACCATTAAAATTCAACTGTTGATTGTAAAATGACTACAGCACCACACACTTCCCCAACGAGCCAGTTTAAAGTGTATGTGAGTTTAAATTTATAAAAATAAAAAATATTAGATGGTTGGTAGATAAATTAGGAAAACATGTAATCATGGTGAAAAAAAAGTCATTAAACAGTACATGCAATAAAGCTAAAACAATGAAGCCACCATGTGATCTCTGTCAATTCAAGTCTATATCTATATATTATTAATATTCCATAAACCTAGTAGCAGCCTTACCTCGACTAAAATGCTAAGCCAGTGGTTGCTCTCGTTCTGAGATTCACTCAGGACTAATCTCAGCCCGGAGCAGCCTTTTTAGTCTCTTTATTAGATCAGGCTAGATCAGGTTAAAAGTCTGTTCATAATACTCACACACTCAAATAATACATCACACATGCAACTTTCTCATCCTTTCAGATTGTAAACTTTCAAAATGCAGTGTTTAAAATGTTTGTACCGACAGTTGCAACAAGACTAGATAATAAATCAGATTCTAAATGTTTATTGTTTGTAATGCTGGTGAATTCTAAACTAAATGTTTAGGAACTATTGAGTTGAATAAGAAACTGTTCATACAATAATAAAATATGTCTTCAGATCCATTCATCTGCACTCGCCTCAGAGCTGTCAGACAAAAGCATGACTCCGTGTCGAGGCGGACCACTGTTTTCTACCTCACACTGACCGGACAGAGGTTGCTAAGCAACTGTTGTGCAGCTTTCTGTTTTCTTGTTGTCTTTACAGCGACAGTCGGCTGTGAGTCTGAGCACAAATACGACCAGAGCACTTCTGACAGGCCTCAGCAGCAGCTTTGTGCAGGACGCCACCCGCCAAGTCCAAAAATAAGAGTGTGTGTTCTCAGGTGTGAAGCCTCATCCAGTGTCATCGACAGAGGGAGGCTACGGTGGCCCTGAAGCTCATGTCACTACAAAACACAGCAAAAACAGCCCTTTGTTTTAGACCTTGTCATATTTAAAGTGTAACAGAATATTGAAATATAAAGTCACCATGTCCTGTTTTATTACACTATGCTTTTTATTTAAATGAATGCATTTATCCTGGCCTTTCATTCAGCTAAACATTAACACATCCCCTGAGGAGATTCACAAATTACTCTCATAGGACTGCTACCTGCCAGACATACAACAATTTCTTTCAAGCATAAAAGTAATAATATGAAACACAGGCAGAAATGTAGCATTAGTAGCAACAGATACATTTATAACTTTCCAAATGATTTAAAATATTGTAACATGTGTCAAGAGATTCCAGGACTCTCTGACAGGACATGGGTGACTTTATCTTGGCTTTTCTCCCAATTCTAATCTACAACTTACACTACTGGCTACTTGTCTCAGAGCGGACAAACTAAGCACTTTTACAAGAGAAGCACATTTCCTTTTCAAACACAGTCCTGCATGAAGGCTTAGGACTGTGGTTCCCAAACATTGAATCAAGACCCAAAAATAGGTGTTACGGACCGGCGAGACAACCCAAATGCAGACACACAAGTAAAGGAATATAAACAGATTTATTGAGACACAAAGGTATGACAGGTTCTTCTGGGGTAAGAGGACACAGGACAAGACCGGGCTGGACTGGAACTGGATCGAGGACGAGACTTGAAGGTACAGGAACAGACGAAGACGGAACAGGAACAGGACATACGGCAGGACTGGACGGGTCTAAGACGAACAAAGGCACAGGTAAGTAATTTAATAAACAACACGGCAATAGCAAGCTAGATGCATAACTGACTGGAGTTAGTATTACGATCTGGCAACGAGGAGCATGCTGCGGTGCTTCTTATTCTCTGTTGATTGCCAACTCGGCTCAGCTGTTCTTGCTCCGCCGGCGTTCCCGCACACCTGTTTCTCATCTGCGAGTCTGTAGGGGCGGGGGAGCCGGAGGCAGAGGCCGCGGCCAACTGATCAGAGTCCTGAGCGACCGTGACAGTACCCCCCCCTCTATGGACGCCACCTGGCGGCCTATCCGCTTCTCCGGATGACAATGAAAAATTCTCGAATAAGGGAAGGATCGAGAATGTTCTTCTGGGAACCCAACACCGTTCCTCAGGTCCATAACCCTCCCAATCTACTAAAACTGACGGCCCCGACCCGGCGCCCATCCATAATCCTCCTCACCGTGTATGCAGGCTGATCGTCTATCATCCTGGGCGGAGGCGGGGGAGGACAGGGAGGGATCAGGGAGCTGGAACTGACCGGTTTGATTCTGGAAACATGGAAGGTAGGGTGAATCCTAAGAGACCGAGGAAGCTTCAGTCGAACTGCCGCAGGGTTGATGACCTTCTCCACTTCAAATGGCCCGATGAACCTTGGTGCCAACTTAGAAGATTCCACCCTCAAAGGCAGGTCCCTGGATGACAGCCAAACCTTCTGCCCTGAAGAGTACCTAGGGGCAGGGGTGCGATGGCGATTAGCTTGTACCTGTGACTGGGTAGAAGCGCGTACCAGAGCTGAACGGGCCCTTCTCCAGACCTGATGGCACCGGCGCAGGTGCTCTTGTACTGAAGGAACTGCCAGCTCTTGTTCCTGTTCTGCAAATAGGCGGTTGATAACCATAACAACACTGGAAGGGAGACATACCTAGAGAGGCGTTGACCAAGGTGTTGTGGGCATACTCTACCCAAGGCAGATGGACACTCCAACTCGCAGGATTAGCTGACGACGTGCACCTCAGTGCCACTTCCATCTGTTGATTTGCCCTCTCTGTCTGTCCATTGGTCTGTGGATGGTAACCAGAGGAGAGACTAACCTTGATGTCCAACGCCGAACAAAAACGCCTTCCAAACCTGGGAGGTAAACTGTGGACCTCTGTCTGAAACGATGTCCCAAGGAAGGCCGTGTAACCGAAATAGATGCATTACCAGAAGATCCGCCGTCTCGAGCGGACGGCAGCTTGGGTAAGGGTACAAAATGAGCTGCCTTAGAACCGGTCGACAATTGTCAACACCACCGTGTGTCCTTTAGAAGACGGAAGCCCAGTAACAAAGTCCACCGCCACATGTGACCATGGCCGGCTAGGAATCGGTAGTGGTTGTAGCAGACCGGCTGGGGTCGATTAAGTGTCTTATTCTGAGCACACACTGGGCATGCCGAAATGTATTCTTTAGTATCCTTGTCCATAGTGTCCCACCAAAACCTACTGCGCAGGACAGCCAGGGTGCGACCAATCCCGGATGGCAAGTGAGGCGGGTCCCATGGGCCCAGTGCAATACCTCCGACGAACGTTACTTGGCACGTACAAGGCATTATGTGGCCCAGTACCAGGATCAGGATGCTGACGCTGTGCAAGCCGGACACGAGCTTCTATCTCCCAGGTAAGTGTAGCCACAATGCGAGACTGGGGCAGGATACTCTCTTCTTCTGTAGATTGCCGTTCCGTGGTGAATACTCTGGATAAGGCGTCTGGTTTAATATTCTTGGAACCTGGGCGATAAGTAAGGACAAAATTAAACCGATCAAAGAATAGTGCCCACCTGGCCTGTCGGAGTTCAGCCGCCTTGCCGTCTGGATGTAAGTCAAATTCTTATGGTCTGACCAGACCACAAATGGTTGAATGGATCCCTCCAGCCAATGACGCCACTCTTCTAACGCCAACTTAACCGCCAGGAGCTCTCTGTTACCCACGCCATAGTTCCGCTCTGCTGGAGAGTTTGTGAGAGAAAAAGCACATGGGTGAAGCCTTTCATCAGTAGCAGATCGCTGGGACAGTACTGCTCCCACTCCCGTATCTGAAGCGTCGACCTCCACCACAAACTGTAACTCTGGATTAGGCTGTATGAGCACCGGGCAGAAGTAAAACGATGCTTAAGGACATTAAAGGCTCCTTCTGCCTCCGGTGTCCAGGCAAAGGTTTTGCGGTAGACGTGAGAGTCGTCAAAGGTTCTGCCAGCTTACTGAAATTTCGTATGAAATTTCTATAAAAGTTCGCAAACCCCAGGAATCGCTGAACCTCCTTACGGTTGGACGGGGTAGGCCACTCCCGTACCGCCGTAAGTTTCTCTGGGTCCATCTGGATCTGTCCCTGAGCGATGATGTATCCCAGAAAGGTAACAGGTGCGTGGAACTCGCACTTCTCGGCCTTAACGAACAGTTTATTCTCCAATAATCTCTGGAGAACCCCCCTGACATGTCCCTGATGTTCCTTCAAATCCTTAGAAAAGATCAAAATGTCATCCAGATACACAAACACAAACCGACCAATCATGTCTCGTAGTACATCGTTAACCAAATTTTGAAATACAGGAGCATTCATAAGTCCAAAAGGCATCACCCGATATTCAAAATGTCCTAAGGGTGTATTAAAAGCAGTTTTCCACTCATCCCCCTCCCTAATACGCACCAAATGGTATGCGTTGCGGAGATCGAGTTTGGTGAAAATCATAGAACCACAGAGAGGAGTGAAAACTGAACTAATCAAAGGAAGTGGATACTTATTCTTGATGGTGATTTTGTTCAGGCCCCGAAAATCAATACATGGTCTCAGACTCTTGTCCTTCTTATCAACAAAGAAAAACCCTGCACCCACCGGAGAGGACGAGGGTCGTATTATCCCTGCTGCCAACGACTCCTGGATGTACTTCTCCATTGCCTCATTTTCTGGCCTCGAGTGTATAGAGACGGCTGCTGGGCAGAGGAGCACCGGCCAAGAGGTCGATGGCGCAGTCGTATGGTCTATGAGGTGGCAGCGACAATGCTTGATGCTTACAGAACACTGCTGACAAATCATGGTAGGTTGGTGGAACTGAAGACAGATCTGGAGGTTCAGGTGCCGAGGTGCATCTAGAGGGAACAGGAGGTAAAGCAGACTGCAGACAATGTAAATGACAATATTTACTCCAAGACAACACTTGGTATGCGGCCCAGTCAATGTGAGGGTTATGAATCTTCAGCCAGGGTAACCCCAACACTATAGGTGTGTGAACACAATCAAAAATGTAAAACCTAATAGTCTCTGTGTGATTACCAGACAGAAGGAGTTTAACTGGAATAGTCTGTTCACCTATCTGGGTCAAAACCTCACCGTTCAAAGCCTTTACTTTTAAAGGCACCTCCAAAGGCATAGTCTGTATACCCAACCTCTTAGCCACCCCACGGTCCAAAAGGCTCTCATCTGCTCCAGAATCGATCAGAACTTCCAATGTCTGGTTCTGATCTGCTAACATAATAGTTCCTTCCATACGCACAAATGGGAGACGAGCACCGACTTGGCTCAGCAGTATTTCTCCCATTACCGCCGAGCCCACCCTTTTCCCGGAAGGAGCGGGCAGGAAGCACGAAAATGTCCAAGTCCTCCACAATAGAGACAACTCCCTGTCTTGACCCGACGAAGTCGCTCCTCCTCTGTCAAATGGGTTCGACCCAACTGCATGGGTTCAGGTGCGGCTGGTTGCAGTGTACGACCCGGCGAATCTGTATTGGAACTGAATGAGCCTCTTTCATCGCCCCGTCTGTGTCCACCAACCCCGGTCCTCTCGTGGAGACTGGGGAAAACCCCCCTGATATGCCGGGAATCCCGAACCAGGACTAGTGGAGGATTTCATTGACGCCTGTAAGCCAGCCTTCTCCCTCTTACGCTCCCGAAGGCGATTATCCATTCTAATAGCCCCGGTAATGAGTTCATTCAGACTCGTTGGAGGCTCGCGCCGCCATCTCGTCCCTTAAGTTCCTCAGAAATCGCATTTAAAAGGCTCCATGAAGAGCTTCCTCATTCCAACCGCTCCACGGCTAATGAACTAAACTCCACGGCAAACTCTGCCACACTGCGATTCCCTGACGAATGGAAAACAGTCTTTAGTAGCCTCCTCCTCGAACAGGATGATCAAAAATTAATTTCATCTCCTTGATGAATGCGGAATAAGAGAAACACAAATCCTCCTGCTTCTCCCAGACAGCGGAGGCCCATTGTAAAGCCTGACCCCTTAGACACCCAATTAAAAAAGCAATTCTTGAACGATCACTCTTATAAGTCTGTGACTGTAGTTCAAAACCAAAGAGCACTGGGTTAAAAAGCACCACAAGAGCCGAGATCTCCACTGTATGGAGCAGGTGGCGGTACAAACGCTTCCTTGTAACCTGGAGGCGGGCTTCCGTAGTCAGCGAGAGACGGCTGGAGCGCTGGTAGCCGGCGGTGAGTTCACTGCAGTCAACTGGGCACTCAGCACGGAGAGACTCTGCGAGAAGTCCTTCATGTGGGCCATGAGAGCCTGGAGAGTAGCATCATGCTGCTCCAGAAGCGCGGTCTGAGCAGCGACAGTCTGCGGAAGAGTGTGCGGCTCTGCTGGGTTCATTCTGGCCAGATCGTACTGTTACGGACCGGCGAGACAACCCAAATGCAGACACACAAGTAAAGGAATATAAACAGATTTATTGAGACACAAAGGTATGACAGGTTCTTCTGGGGTAACGAGGACACAGGACAAGACCGGGCTGGACTGGAACTGGATCGAGGACGAGACTTGAAGGTACAGGAACAGACGAAGACGGAACAGGAACAGGACATACGGCAGGACTGGACGGGTCTAAGACGAACAAAGGCACAGGTAAGTAATTTAATAAACAACACGGCAATAGCAAGCTAGATGCATAACTGACTGGAGTTAGTATTACGATCTGGCAACGAGGAGCATGCTGCGGTGCTTCTTATTCTCTGTTGATTGCCAACTCGGCTCAGCTGTTCTTGCTCCGCCGGCGTTCCCGCACACCTGTTTCTCATCTGCGAGTCTGTAGGGGCGGGGGAGCCGGAGGCAGAGGCCGCGGCCAACTGATCAGAGTCCTGAGCGACCGTGACAATAGGTCGCGATAGATCCTTTTTGGCTTGCCATAAAACATTCCAACTCCATAAAAACGATTTAAAAAAAAGTTAATTGTGTTTAATAAATAAAGCCAATAAAATTAAAGGCTTTCTATATTTTTTTTACCTGTGTATTTTATTTTTATTAACGTAGATACTATAAGAAAAAAATGAACAAAATAGCATTCTCTATATCTCAAAATAGCATTAAACAGCAATAGAAAAAGTAAACTGAAACAGACAACTAAAGACAAAACCTCTGCAAAAATATTTCAAAAGTCTTTTGAAATATGGGTAATCTAATACATTTGGCTTAGTTATAAAGTCAATAGGTTTTTATTCATTTTAGTGGATTTATTTCCACTGGATTTGTACAACAGCATGTCCCTGTGGGGCTACCATAGGTGCTCACAGACTAAATGTAACAGAAAATATATTAAAATTGACCTAATAATGGTTTTAAATATTAACATAATACAACCAATAATACATCCTTTACAAAGAAATCCATCCAGTTCATCTGTTGTGCTGTGGATTTCACCGACGCAGCCATTTACAGTCTCCTGGAGCTGTCACTTTACCGCCGCATCACAAAACCCTACATTCATTCAACACAAGAGATTTCTCACAGTAATGGCTGCCAGGTGCGGTGACAAATAGGGCTTGGCTACAACATGTGACAGCGGCACGGATTTGAAGGAGCGACAGACAACGCTGCGTACAAAGGGAACACAAAGCACTGTGGGTAATTACCGCTCTGTCACCAGGCTTCGTTAGAGATGAAGCAGGCCTAATGTAAGCTCACACTCGCTTTATGGATTATTTGTAGACACAATAACACCGGCGCTGCTCCATTTGTGTCGCAGGGCCACACGATCTGCCAAATGCAGTAAGTCTTTCCAATGATTACAGAAAGGTGGACATGTAAAAATACATTATGTGCTTTTTTTCAAAGATTTGTAGTGTTAGATGATGATGGCATGAGACGAGAAGAGTAATTATTCTAAATAACTTAAATAACTGACTTAGTTTTGTTAGGGGGCCTTATTCACAAAGACAAGGACCCTGTAGTATGTCTGCCAGGCCAGTAGGGGTGCTGTGAATGCTGCTCTTGCTTATGCTACAGTCATTGTGGACAAAAAAAAATGGCTAATATCTGCTTCAAGACCTGACAGACAACTTTTTAAACCTGGCTTTTTCTGGAGCTGCAGCTGGATTCTGGAAAGATTTATAAGTTTACAAACTCACGGAAATCTATCTTGAACTGCTCCAAGCAAAGTATTGACACAACCAAACCCTGGCTTTAGCGTCTGGTTGTGACCGATGGTGTAGCAGCATTGACAGGACTGGGTGTGTTTTTGGTTTGAAGATGCAGCGTGCCATTACTAATGTAAACATGGCATTGCTCGGATTGGATAAAACTAAAATTACTCACTGATGATAAATCCATTTGGTGCTTTTATCCAGCTGTCAGTAAAGAGAGCGGACCGGCGACTAGTGAGTAAAACAAAGATTCATTTCTGCAGCCTATGTATGAGTCCAAACTATCAAAAATATCACACCACAAATGAACTAGACCTTCAGTTTGGTCCAAACCACAGTCCACTGGAGCTTTCTTTTTTACTTTAAGCAGTGGCAACATATGGAAGGATGAGAAGGTAGACCGAGAGTCGTGTGCAGATGTTGTAAACTAATCGAGCTACAAACCTGCAGAGCTGTGAGAGACGCTCTAAAAGAGACATAAATACTGCATACATCACTCCTCACAGTGATTATACATGTCCCTGTTCAGGAGCAGTATAAATAGTAAAGCGCTGCCTCAAATTGTGGGATTGCTTTCTGTGTTGTAAGCCCCGAGGACACAACAGCAGCAGAGTGTGAAACCTCACAGACTGCACCACAACACACTCATAACTAATGCAGGTCTTTATTAACACTGACAGCCCCACCATTATTATTATTATTATTGTTATTATATTAAATTATCAAATCAATGTGAATTAATTAATTAACTACCAGTCTGTTCATTTGTAGAGTTATAATCAGTGGAGACATAAAGAATTACATGTAATTGAAATATGTCCAACAGCTAAAGTCATTATTAGACAAATGAATGATGATATTTACATTGACACAAGCAGAAAATACCACAGTATATAGTTTCAGTTTAGGGGTCTCTCTTTATCACATTGACCTTGAAGCTGAGGCACTCAAAAAGGTGAAAAAATTAAAAACCTTAATTGTAACATGGCTTATTTCATTAAAACCATGAGGCTGCTTCCTCTCAATGGGATAAAGTTGAGCACTTACCCTAAACTTACCCTATAGCTTTATTGTCATGTTTTGAGAGTTTTTTTTTTGTTTCTCTATTACCTCAGGTGTAGTCTTACCTGGTGCTTAACTGGATTCTTTTTCCCAAGCTCCTTCTCGTCCTGCTCAATATATTGCAAATGTATCATTATCGCGATATTATTGAAAGTAATACATGTATTGTAAAGAATGTCTTGTACATCACAATAACGCTATACTCTTCAATTTGATGATTTTAAATGCAACTTCAAAAAGTTGCATTTAAATGAAAAAGTCCTGGGTTAGACCAGGTCCATTCCTACATTTAGTCCCAGTTTAGACTTGGTTTAGTCCTGGTTTAGTCCTGGTTTAGTCCTGGTTTAGTCCTGGCATAATCTTTGACTCCTGCTTTAACAAGTGCGCCAGAGCGTTCTTTTTCTTTTTCTTGTAAAAGAGCATTGAAATAATGAAGCTCAAATTGTTATAGGGATATTTAGAATAGTTATTGTATATTACACATTTATCCAATATTGTGCAGCCCTAATGTAAACGTAATGGCCCTGCTCTGATTGGATGAGATGATCTGGTGATGGGCTGTTACCAACAAACAGTTTATCCAATCACTTTCATCTCAAGAACTTGCTCTTCACGTGGAAACCTTCCAGATGGTTTTACGGGGTTCATTTGTTTGTTACAGGGCTTTGTTAGTGAAGTGCTCAGATCAAGCGTATATATTTCACTGATTATGACACATCTGTAGATAAACAATTGTTAATTCTTGAACTATAGCAGCTCACCAAATTACCTGACAGTCATCCATTTTTCTCATTCATTTCATCATGAGTAGAAAAGACACAGGGCATAAACAGTTGATAACAGTGAGAAATATATTTGGAAAAACAGTCAGTAACATGTTCATATTTGTTTTACACATCTTAAATACCGAGAGTTTTATATATTTAGTAAAATAAATTAGGCAGAATGAACAGATTTGCCTGAAAGACTCTCTCCAAAGGCTTTAGTAGAGGATCATACTTCATTGTTGTAACAAGCCTGACTTATTGTTCCAGCTTTTCACTTTCCAAAACTCTCTGGTCTCTATTTGTCCAGAAACTGAAGTCCAGTAAAATATAGTCAACGGTTAATGTCGCCCTTTGTGACAGCAGTCGTCCTTTTAACCCTTAAGTGTCTTGAAAACATCTAATAGCCTTGTCCCAATACTTGCACTACGCTCTATAAGCCCTTCCTCAAACTATGCATTTTATGAAACTGCCGTTAAGTTAAAGAATTGGGACAGCCTTGTTTACGCCACTCTTCTGTGTAACTTTCATTATGATCAGAACAAGGTTAAACAGAAAAAAGAACTTAATGCCGTCTTTTGCTGGATTTATCAGAAACTCAACAACAGATAGAAAGACACATCATTTATGCGTTGTTGTTGTTGTTACCGTCACAACAGGTTTATTTTTTTGATTTACTGATTTTTTTATGTGTTTGAAATGGAGAATTGGGACACACTACGCTCTTGCGCCTCTCGATGGGAACACACACTTGAAGGGCACAAGTGTGGGTACTGGGACAGGGCTATTTTCACTCTCCACAAAAAGGACCATTCGACCAGAGGCTGTCAACCCTTCCTTTTGCAGAGATTTCCAATTGTGTCCAAAGGCAGTTTATTTTTCGTCCGTTGGTACTGGTTTATGGCTTAAGGAAATCTATCACAACAGATCCACAGAGACTTTTTATTTTTAGAAAAAAAAAAAACTCTTGTAGCACATCTGTGATGTGTTGATGTTGTCCAACTCAGTCTAAAATCATAACTCGATGTTCCCTTTATCTTCTTGACTTAGCAGAAGCATCTTAACTTGTGAAATCCTCTGTCTGGAGCAGAAGAACGCGCACACACACACACGTCTCAGGAGTCTGTTTGTGCCTTGTCCTGTCGCATGTGCGCGTTCGGCTGCTGTCATGCTGAGCTTAGAGTGTCAAACCCGCAGAACTTCCACCGTTTCTCCAGGTTTGCCCCGACGCCGCTCAGCTCCTGTTTGAACATCGAGGGCAGACGCAGCATCAGGCGCTCCAGCTCTGCCGCCGTGACCTGGAACAAAGATGGTTATTACATATAAAACAAATCATATATATTTTTAAGGTCAAAGGTTTTGGTTCAGAAAAGCCAGGAATCAAACCCACAACCCTCTTGATGTGAGACGACAGAATGACTCAGGAGACTTTCACACATGCGCTGTTTGGTCCCAACCTTTGGACTTTCCCCTTAAGTCTGAAAAATAGTTACCTTTGAGTCCAGTCTCTGTATGTACGACCACAGATACTCGAGGTTGGCTCCAAACGGATGGACGTGGAGGAAGGTGGATATAATTCCTGCAGAAATAAATGAAAAGATCAGTGTATTGCAAATGATAACATGGTGCAAGGCTGTCAGAGGTTCATGTTAGGTTAGGTAAAAAAAGACCTTCCCATCACTAAACTTCATCATGTCCTGTTATGGTCTGGACTAAAAGACTATAGTGTTCACATGCTTTTGATATTCCAGGAATTAGTCACTCCATTTTGTGATACTGATATTTATTTTCAAACAGTGTGTTTTTGGTCTGATTCAGTAGAATGACTGTTGAATATAATAATTTATCATGTAACAGTGATATAAATAACCATGTTCCTCTCTGTGCAGGTAAACTTTATATGCTAAATATGGTCATAACAGGTCACAGGTCATGGTCATATATCATGATGAGGCTTATCATGAGATGTAAACACACACTGTATGTCCACTCAAATGTGAAATCAGTCTGCATCTTAACAGAGCGCTACACAATAAACAAAAAGCCCTTGAGTCAATCACTGCTGAGAGGAGCTGTGGTGGCGCAGAGGGAGGTGGAGGAGGGTGGAGTTAGAGCGTCCTCCAGAGGACCCACACAGCCAATATTTATTTCCCTGATTTATGTGGCGAAACGCTGGCGATTACAGACAGGCCTGATTCAATTCCTCGCTGCTCACGTGGAACACTAGGCCCTCGGTTTGTGAGAGATTCATTTACATCTGCGGCACTGGGCACCACCGCAGTAGAGCTTCAACAACCATATTGTCTTTAGATGGTTGTGATTATGTCCATTAAAATCTGCCACTGACAACAAACCTAAACTACTGAGTCTTTGTTTGTTAAAAGCCATTTTAGTAACATAACAATGATTTCTATTTTGAACATACAGCTGTTTCAGACTTATTTTATCACACTTACTTTTCATTTATTCAATTTTAAAGTTGTTTGACAATTGTTCGAGGCTATTTGGGGCATACGCCAATTGAGGTAATATGTGTAATTATAAAACCCACTTTAAATAAGGACTGTAGTTCCCAAACATTGTGTCAGGACCCAAAAGTGGGTCGCAGGAGATTTTTTTGTTTAGGTCACACAAAACATTTTAACTCAGTAATTAAAAAAATCTGTTTGGAAAACACTTGTTTAGGATATACAGAAATAAAATCCTATATCTTTTGGTCATTCATCATTAATTACTCACAGCATAAAATGACATTAACTAAGCTTTGACAATAACACAGATTGTACAGATTGTTTTTTTTGTTGGGGCTTATGTTGGTCATTTACAAACTGGCTTTGGTTGGTGTGTCCTTAAATGACCTTTCCTACAGGAACCAACCCCCACTCCATTTGGTAATTACTTTAGGGGCTTTTATATTCATTTATATGACAAGGATATTAAATCTTCCTCAAAGCAAAGCCATTGTGTAACCGTCTCTTGACTTAATTCATCCATTTTCATTTGGTTTAGAGACAAAGAAAGAGACTGGGTCAGACACAAAGGAAGACAGATGAGGACCTGGGGTTAAAGTGAGGAAGGTGAAGCTAACTGTTTGAACCTAGCATCAGATTAACATCAGTTACACCTTTACAAAACATGACAATTCAATGTAGGTATATTATTTTCAGTGTAAATAAAAATGAAGATCCAATATGTTTTATGTCACGTGACATGTTTAAATCTCAATGTCAGGCTCTTTCTGGGAATGAAATGTTATCATTTGTGTTGAGTATTGGTTTTAACTCTGGTAAGTTCAGGTTTAGTCAGGCTCTGAGGAAACCTGCACTGTTTGGTCTGGCCTTTCAGACTTTTCCATTTGGTTTGAACCAAATCTTCAGGTTGTTCAGATCAAACAGCTGTTCCGATAGTTTGGACTTTAGACCAAATGCACGAAGAAGAGCAAACGGAGAAAGTGAAAACAAAATGGGATATTGGTTAGGTTTAAAAACACATAAAATGCATAGACTATGTTGTTTTGTTGTTTTCCATTTTGTATGGCTCTATTTTTCTTGCTACTCTACAACAAATGCCTTCTGTAAAGCCAACTGTTTACTAAAGAGTGTTCTAGAGATTTAAATCATGTCTTAAACAGTGCATTTGAAGTTTTGGTTTGTATTCTAGTATATTTTAATAGCGACATGTTGACCTTACTCCAGTCAGATTATTGTATTTCTCCTGTTCAACTGTAAAATGAGCCTCTGCAGAGACAACAACGTAAACACAGTGTCCGCTTTTAAAAACTGTAGAGTAAAACCAAAAGTTACAGAACGAATACTGCGTAATAATACGTGAGTATTTAGTGCAGACTTTCAGGAGAGAAAACACCCTTAGTCCAAGAGACCTGTTTAGTCCTGGTTCGTTCTTTAATATTGACTTTGACGAGTGGAATTTAGTCCTTGTACTTCTTTATACTCTTATTCACTTTTTACTCAAAGAGCAGTCAAATACAATATAAATACCTATTAAAACAAAGGTTAGATTGTAATATTTAAAAGCTACCTTACTTGAAATGGCATTAGTGTTCATCTATTGTATTATTCAGGTTTACATCAGTGAAGCCCCATATGTAAACAGTATATGTGCGTTTAGCTTCATTTTACTGCCCACTGTGTACACCACACACTCTAAATGTACTGCAGCTCCCTTTGTTTACCTGTTTATTTGTGTTAAAAATGAGGCCGACATGTGTTTGGATTATTTTGTTCAAAGCTATCCGGCTGCAGATTACAGGCGGCTGCTGAAGACAGAGAGGCTCGCCGGTGCACTCCTTCATGTTTGGATTTTCTGTGGGGCGCTAAGAGAGATAAATGTGCTGCTGCTGGAGCCGTGCTGCTCTGGACACGGCACCCAGGCACATCTCAACCACGAGGAAGACTCCACAGCACAAATACACAAGAACATACTTAGCTCTTATGAAAATGATCGAGATAAAGACATTTAGAGAGGTCTGTATCTTCTGAACAAAGAACCGAGAGCTTACATACGCGCCCAGTGAGAGCTGTGTAAAATGTGGATTTATGGAACAGAGAGAAACAAAAGCAGCTGAAATGAATTTGTCGCCTGCTGCTGTGGGCCGTGCTGCGCAGAGACAGAGCTTCAAAGACCAGAGAAGAAGAAACGAGACGAGCCAGAGCAGAGCAGAGGGACAAAGGCAGAGTGAACAGGGTTTAGGAGGGCAGTGACACAGAGACTCTTCTTAGATTCACAGTAACAAGTGTGTGTTGATGAGAGGACAAAGTGGTGTCTGGAAATGTTACCATTCAATGTTACCAGGCATTTACACGAGGTCTAAATCCCGTCGGAACCTATTGTAAACATGGTGAGTTTTATGCAATGCGACAAATTTTCTTCATTGATTGTATGTCTTTAATTGCGTCCAGAGGCAGATTTATTTTAAGTCAAACAGAGACCAGACATAGAATAGAAAATGAATAGGATGGCTGGCCAGACTTAATGTGGACGATCTATTTTTTAAGGAATTGTTTGTATTGTGTTGTCTTTATTGTTACTGTATATACTGTATATTTCAATATTAATTAAAAGTCTGATATTTGTGAGCTACAAAATATAAACACAAACAATTATGATTAAACTAAACTTTATTTTCTTTTATTACTTTTTATTTATTGCAGAAAATACAGATATATCATTAAAGTAAATGTCTAACTTTGTTGTATGTCCATTTGAATTACGTTATAAGAGCAGCAGGAGACAAACAGTGCAGAAAACTATTTAAAAGTTTAGTTTAAACTGTGATGTTACAGCTGGAACGTACCCAGGAGAAGAGCCTCTTTTTCTGAAGCGATGCCTCCTCGTTTAAGACTGTCCCCTCTTCTGTCTCTGGACGGATACAGAGAAGGTACACAGCCGTTTATGGCCTGTGGAAACAAACACATCCCATAATGACACATGCACATGAAACTGAAGTTCCCTTTTGGGAGTAATAAAGTTTAACTGAATGGACTTGATGGGTGTAAACAGAAGACTAAATATATTGTCAAGTAGTGACCAACTGTTGGGAATGGACAAAGTCATAAAGCAAACATAGCATTTTGTTTTCTTTAATATTTTAAAAACAATCCACTGATGTCAATGGTTTTAGGCCCACAGATTTAGATCCACTCCAGTTTGTGTTAAAAGTGTATAGATCTATAGGATCTATAGGAAGGTGTTGTGAGATAAAACACATCTGGAACATGTGTGCTCTCTGCTGTTCGCTCTAATGTTAACACCCTGCTACCCTTCAGCTTTGTGTTCTTCTGACGCAGTTTAACCTCACATTTAACATTTCTCTGTTACGACATGTTGAAGTGAGTATAATCACAACCACAAACATTATCAGAAACTAGTGACTGTTTTATAAGTAGAAATGCGTTTTTAGATTGTGGTTGCCATGGTTACTTTATTATTTATTTAAACGTATTCCCTGTAAACACGAGTTAAGTTCAAATCAAAATTTATTGAGTTAAAATTCATCCAGATGTTCTTCAAAGTTGAATTTCTCTTGTTTCGATCGAAGGGAACGCTTAACTTTTAATTAATATTAACTTTTTTTCAATGAGTATACTTTACTTAAAATTTTAAATTACTATTGACTCATTGAAAAAACACTAGAATTCCAACATAGTTTCTGTTTGATTAAAACAAAATCAAGTGAAAGAATATTTTGTATTTGTCTGCAGTGCCAAAGATAGAGCTGAAATTAAACTAAGCACGTGTGAGAATTAAAATATGTTGCTTCACTGCTGCAGGCTGACAATGAAAATCAATTTGTCAGTTGGATAAAAGTTTACAAAAGGGCCAAATGTGCCTCCTGGGCTCTGAGTTGAATGCATATAATTGACCTTATCGAGTTTTTTGTTTGGATTTTGTATAGATTTAAAAGCAAGGTGTGTAACATTTTGTCCTTTTGCCTGAAGCCTCAGTTAAAGCAGTGGAGATTTTACCTTTTCCTGCAGCTCTCCATTGGTGCATTCCACGGCGTCCCCATTGTTATTCAGCAGCTGAGGAGACAGAGAATGAAAGGGTTTGGTCACAACAAGTCAAAAGGACAATTTCCTCACTCCATCTGAGGAATTCAGCAAACTAAGAAGTCTGTCTTTGTTTTATTTTGTCATTTATTTTGTTTTGTGCCATTGGGAAAG
Source organism: Perccottus glenii (assembly GCA_024416835.2). Taxonomy (NCBI): domain Eukaryota; kingdom Metazoa; phylum Chordata; class Actinopteri; order Gobiiformes; family Odontobutidae; genus Perccottus; species Perccottus glenii. The sequence continues at coordinate 25,023,280 of CM044560.2, forward strand.
TTTAAATATGGGAGTAAAATGGTGAAGGTTGACTCTAAAACTAACACCCAATTTTGTTTTTGCTGACTTAAAACAAGATTCAAACAGACAATATACAAAATTAGTCAATTAGAAACCTGGGTGTACAGTTAATCTGACAACAATATAAGACTCAAACAATATTCTACTTTTTAGCCATATTGCCCAGCCTTATTCAAAATCTTGTATTAAAACTAGTCCCACAGCAGTAGTGATTATTAATGCCATGTCCATGTGGTGTGTTAAAACCCAGTGGACTGTTCAGAGTCTAACACAGTGTTTAAGCCCAGTTCAGTGGCTGCCGACCTCAGCTGTGATGAAAATAACTCTTTAAAACATACATGACCAAGTGACCTATTTCCTGGCTGAACGGCTCTTTACAGAGAAGCCCGTGACTGATCTGTGTGGTTCTGACGGTTCAATGAGTTTAAATAATGACTACTCAAATAATTACAAATATTATCTTCTCTCTACTTTTTATAAGGATTCACAATGAATTTCTAGACATTACTAAAAGCAGAGGTAATTTTAAGACAGAAATATCCAAAGCCCAGCCAAATGTTACAGGTCATTCAAATAATCAAGAACACAAGATCTGAGATATGTCTGTGCTCATTGGTGCTGACGTCTGCTGGCACTGACGGAGTTTGTGTGTGTCAGGTGTTAGGCCGGCACTGTGTTGCACTAATAGTTTGCGCTGCTCAGGTTACAAATCTATGGAACAAGTGTCGGCTTCGTCCAACACAGAGACTGGAGGGTTTACACGAGGCAGGAAAACACCGTCCCGTTCTGGAGTTAAACCTGTGACTGACTGGACCCAACCTGAGTCTGCTTTAAATAACACAAAGGTCTGATTTAAAAGGGCATTTTGAGCCATACATCCCAAAAAATTCAATATTTAAATTTATGCTTTTGAATTGAATGAAAGGAATACAGTGCTCTAAGTCATTGTTTCGCAGTGTGTTTTAGGAGACCTATAACATGAACTGTTATTTTGATCAAATTACTAATTTCCAAAAGCAGGGTTTTTTTTTTTGTATCAAATGCCCATAAACTTTGAGATTTATCTGACTTAGATTTCTCAGATTCTTTATTATTTTATTATCATTATGTTATTCGGACAACCCAAATAAAATCTTTTGTGACTCACGTTTGAACCCTGACCCACTGTTTGGGAACCACAGTGCTGCCACTGGTCACATTAATGCCACTGACTTTTTCCATTTTATTAAAAGCTCTGATTGACCTTGATTTAGTTGCATTGTGCAACCCTACAGTCGACAAGCATCAGATTAAATAACACAAAAACATGAATGATTAAAAAGAGAACGTGCTGTACTAGGCTGTTTTTCTCTCAGTGTCCATGTACACAGCTGGAGGCCTAGACAAACACTATCTCAGCCCTGAGATAGTGCCTGTGATGGGTCAAAACCTGGTCGCACATAAAGATACTGTGCAGCCTCATTCTAGCTCCAGTTATTTTTTGTAATCTTCCTACGGTGCCTGAACACAATTAGAAGCACTCACAATCAAACGTACGCTGTGCTAAATGTGCTTGAGCATCGAACAGATTTTGTGTGAGTGCATTTGACTCAGACTTTGACTTTATATTTTTCTGACATTGTCTCCACCAGCCTACACTCCTCATCACACTGCCTTACATTAGTCAATCACCTTTAATATTTCATCATACCCTGTTGGTGTTTTCCTGTTGTTAAAGGGCCGAACCCTGCAGCCTGAGCATTTACTGGGATCAATAAACCCACATTACTTTTTAGAAACATATAAAGCAGGGAAACAGTGTGTTGTTAATGGTACTTTGTGGGTTAGTAGTGACTTAGTAGAAAAAGGGCACTCCCACCACTGATGGCCTCCTCATTGTGCTCCAACCATAGACTGAATTATGTTCAGTCAAAGATATGAAAAAGTGAAGTCAAAATACCAGGTTCAGAGAAGCGGTTATGCCGAGGGCCTTCAGTTGTTTATTCTCCATTTTACTGTCTACCAAAAAACTGAAAATGTAAAACCTGTCTCACACTTTGGGCCACTATACCTTCACAATAAACCACTCCAGGTCTTTTATAGTTTACAACCAGCAACTTACCAAAATTAATTTCTTCAACTTAATAAGGATTAAACAACAAAAGATGTGAAACTTTCAAATGTCTAGCTGTAATCTTTCTGTTTGATATTGCTCATATTCAAGACCTATAATTTGACAAATGAAGTCAAGAAGTCTGACAGCGCTCGGACCAAAAATGTACAAAGATTTTGTGTTCACCCCAAATTTAAACATCTCCCGAGTAGTTTTTTGACAAATATACAGTAAGGAAGAGCCTCACCTTGTCTCTGAGACCTAGCACCTCTCCTTCCAGGTAACGCTGCTCCTCTCGGGCCTGCTCCAGCTCGCCCTCTCTGCTCCTCAGCTGCTCCTGAAGACCCAACAGTTGCTAGAAAACAAACACAATGAAGTATGAGTTAACAGTAGCCAACACTGTCAGTTTAAAGAAACCAAACAATGATGATAAATCTAAACCTTTACAACACTATTTCACATAATGCCACACGTTCAAACACTGCAGTAGACTTTTACAGCCTTTGGGAGTGAGATCCTGAGAGGTGCTGTTACACTTTAGATGTGGTTAGTGTCACAGTTCACCTCATGAGAAGAGTCCTTTCTCTTTCTCCTCTGTCTCCATTTTGTCCTCATGGTGTAGGCCACATAAACCACTGCGTCAGGCCTGAGCTTTCAAAAGTAATGACTGTAGATGTAGACATGATGATGATGATGATGGCCGTCTATAATTAAAGCAGCCCTCTTTTAGCCCCAAAATATATATTCTCAAACTCATGCTGATGGTTCTTAGAAGAGATTAGTGAGTTTAGTGAGTAAGGCTCTACCACACGATGCATCTAATAAAGAAAACAGGCCGATACACTGGACCATCCACCACCCCAACCAGTCTCCCTGTTATGAGAAAGCCCTTTTGAGAATATTTATTTTTAGATATCTTCCACTTAAGCACTTATTTGCCTGTCACGCTCTTCTGAACTGAAGCAACAAAAACAACAGCTGCTGACAAATGAGGAGTGACAGTCGGCGTTCGCTCACACTGTGGGGAGTCGAGTAAGCAACGCATTACAACAACTCCAGCAGGGCACTGTGAGCGAGCGAGGTAACGAGGGAGGGAGGGAGAGAGCGCCGGGTCGGGGCTGGTGCCTCGCTCTGTCACCGCTGTCACTTCAGATACACAGAGACAGGAAGTCAAATCAGCGAACGTGCTCGGAGCTGTAACGAAGCTTGGTTTGTGGAATCAGTGGAGTGAGGGATCATGGGAGGACAGAGTGAGGGTGAGTGAGGGTTTTCCAGTTGCACACTTCAGAACCTTTAGTTTAACATACAAGACATTAAGAACGGCTAAAGGAACAAGCATTAATGGAAGCCTGTATCACACTGACTAAAGTTGGAGGTTGGACAAAATAAAAGATTTGATGAAAAATGTTTCTTCTTCTTTTTGTTAAAAACCTCAAAGTTACGAGATAAAACTTATACTGCTTTAAGTCAATGCCTCATTTGCATTTGTAGTGAATTTACTCATTGATTATTGATGAATACTTGGAGGAAAAATATGTTTGTTTTAGATGCATCCGGTTTTCTTTAAAACAAAGTAAAAACCTTGAATGTCAATGTGAACTTCATGTTGCGCTGGAAAAATAAGCTACATGTTGGGTCTGAGCAACATGTGAAAGTGGATTTTAATGATAGAAATAATTATAAATCATAGTTTAGAGACCAAAACTTGAATAAGAAACACATATTTTTCATAAGTTGTGTCAAATAAAAACTAAAAAAGCAACATTAGAAACACAAATGTACATTAATCACCTTGTCATTCCCATTCAGAGACAAACTGCAAAAACACATTCAGTCGGCTCTCTTCAGTCTTCTTAAAACTAAAAGGTTAGCACAAAAGTAACTAATAATAAATCACTTTACTAATAATTTGTTAATTTTAAAATTTGTTTTTTATTTTCCTTTAGACTGGATTGATTTTCAGCAGTTTTTACTTAATAAATCAATCAGTTCATTTCCTCAATGTATTTCATATTTTGTATTTATAACTAGTTCCTACATCTTCCTACACGCATGTTCTACCAGCACATGCACAGGAAGCACACCTTTAGGTTTCTTTTAAAAAAATCGAATATTTAGCTTTTTTGAATCAAGACAGTAACAATGCAACAAAATTAAAAAACTATTTCCCATTCATAAAGACTACCATGTCCTATTTTTAAAACAGGTCAGTGCTGCCAAAATAAAACTTCTCACCTGTCTGTTTTCAGAATAATGAGTGTTACTGCACATAACCAACACGTCCCAAAGCTTATTATGTAAAATCTGTCCCACAGTGACAACACACCATCTGTCAGGAGGACTTCCACATTTGAGCAGAAATACAAACTCAGACGGATGCATATAAATGAGACACTCAGGTGTGGCTCGTACCTGCTGCATGTTGTGCATGCTCTGCTGCAGCTGCTGGATCTGAGCTTCTGGGCTGTGGGAGTGGGTTTGAACGAGCGTCGTGTGCTCCTCGTCCACACGGTTCACTCGGCTCTGCTCTTTCCTCAGCAGCTCCACCTCGTTCCTGTAGGCGTCCAGCTGCCAGCGCAGAGAGTCGTTCTCCTCCCGCAGCGAGGCCTGGCTCTGCTCAAACAGCCCTGGAGCAAAGCATCCACACAGACCAGACTAATGCTTTGTATAAACTAGAACAGGTTTTAGATGGATTTGAACAGGTTTTAGTTGGATTTAAACAGGTTTTAGATGGATTTGAACAGGTTTCAGTTGGATTTTAACAGGTTTTAGTTGGATTTGAACAGGTTTTAGTTGGATTTAAACAGGTTTTAGTTGGATTTGAACAGGTTTTTGTTTGATTTATTTACATTTAGTCATTTAGCAGATGCTTTTATCCAAAGCGACTTACATTAAGTTTCCATTCACCAGAGTCACAGCTGGAACACCACTGGAGGCAAGGTGGGTTAAGTGCCTTGCCCAAGGACACAACTGCAGTATGAACTGTGGGTAAAGCGGGACTCGAACCACCAACCACTCTACCACTGAGCCACGGGTAATAGTCAGAGATAATACTATGCAAAGAATAATTTAAATTCACTAATAAATTAGCTATAAAATCAATTAAGAAAACGAAGAAAATAATATCAAGAACATAAAATGACAGTAAAACAAACCAAAGGGGGGTCAGGAATCATTTGTTCTTTTGAAATATGGGTCTCCTGAATGAAAGTTTAGGAAACACAGGAATAGATGTCCAGGCTCTATTATCTAAGTGTTATAGTTCGGCTGAAGCAGAAGAGACACCACAGTCAGTGCTTGAGGTCTAAAATACATAATCCTCTTTATGAACACAGAACGAGAAAGAGCCCACAGTAAAATATTGTTTGGACAAGAGCTCTTGTACCGTTTTGCTCAGTGCGCATCTTCTTACACGGGTTTTCATCAGCGTCTTCGTCTGACATCTCCATCTCCTCTTCTCGACGAATGCCCATGATTTCTTCACTGTGAGCATTTCTCAGCTCCTGGAAGATAGAATTAACCACAAGCAAAGCACAAAACAGACCTCAAGGTTTTACAAAGAACACAGGCCCCATAAATCTGTCTACTTATATAAACGTGATCCACAGGTCATTAAAAATAAATAAATAAAATCAAATACATGTATGTTGCGTGCAATTCCTTATAGCCTATGTTAAATATTTGGGATTATAGGCCTATATTTTATGATAAGGTAACCCTATGTAGCAACATAACTTGTGTGATGTCCTCTAACCTATTTAATAAGAAGAGAGAACTCCTTGAGCTACTGTTCTCCATCACTGCTTTGGTTAAAATGTAGAAATATAGCACTTACTTCTCCTTAATTATTGGCCTTTGTAATCAGACCAGTGTTACTCTCTGCTTTATCCTCTTCTCTAATCATCAGATCTCATTATGCCTTCATTCACGGCTGCACTTTAACAGCACATTTGTGAGGTGACGCTGCCCGTTTACAAAAATAAGTGGTGCTTTTATAAATGCCGTTGCCATAGAGATGCAGCAACTACAGACGACTTACCACATACTAACCACAGAAGGGCTTTCATTTGAGCCGAGCTGAGCTGACTGTGCACTGACGGCTCTTTCTGCCTCTTACCTCAGCTTCAAACAAAAAGATATGCAGTAACATTTGTAATGCTTTGATAAAATAATAGATTAATAATCGTGGTATAGACTCAACATGTGAAACTCAAAGCTCTGGGACCAGGTCTAAGGTCTGTTGTCTGAATGTATTTTTTGCATCATGTTCAATAAAAGTTAAAGCAATTGTTGGATAAATATGCCCCATTGTTAAGTGAAGTCAGAGGTTACTGAAATAAAAGTACTGTTGCTATACTTACTACAAGCAACTGCCAAAGATATGGTTTAGATATGGGTAGTTTCAACATTTTCTCTTTTAAATTGATCTATATTCGGTGTCTTCTGTTTTATGATCATAGGGATTTTAAATTGTCTTTGGTTTTCATGAAGAGGTTTGTAGTCAAAATTTAGCATAAAAAAGTTACTTGTGCATCTCCTTGTATGTGGCTGTTGCACTGTATTTGAATTAGTTGATGTTTTTTTATTTATTATAATACCTAATGTGAACTGACAGAACTATTTTTTGTAATCCCTCTGCCAGTGGGGGTATGCTACAGTAACAGAGTCATAGCATTATTGGTTCTAATAACTACCTCCCCCTCACAGAAAAATCATGCACCGATGAATCTGTTTATATATATCTGTTTATAGAATACTTGTAAATGTATATGTAGTATAAAATGCTAGTAAAATACTAAGTACAGCTCTACTTCAAAGTCCTAACTAACAACTAAAGACAAGACTGGCCAGTCAAACCCATTCCCATTCTTTTCAAAGTGAAGTGGGTCTGGAACCCACACACACACACACACACACATTCAAATCTATTTCCACTGAAATCAATTTGACCAAACTAATCAAATTTTTTCTCTAAAATGAGGCGGCCTTTATGCAATGCTGTTTCTCTGACTAGTTGTATTGTTTTATTAAAGTCCAGAGGCAGTTTATTTTGTGTCTGTTGGCACTGCCCCTGAATTCTGATTGGTTGTATGTCTATCCAATTATTCAAAGGTAGTTTAGTCTTGTCTATTTGTCTAGCTTCCTGGAAATCAAACTCAAATTGACAGGGACCAGGATAATTCTTTGTATAGAATAGAAAAGAAATGTATGGCCAGGCTTCCTAAAGACTATTTCAAACTTACAGGTGAAGTGGAAATTGCTGTGAAGGGATTCCTAATGCCTTTCACTTTGCAAAGTCATTGGGCAGGGCTACTTCTTGCACTTTTACCCACCTCCGTCATTTAACCTTACATTCAGCCCTTCACATGACTCTCAGTGTGGCCCTCAGTGGTTTTGAGTTTGACATTTCTGCTACAGTCTGACAAAACTAGACCCCAGCCGAGCACCAGGCTCTGCCTCCATGTGGTGTTGTTGTTGGTTTAGCTCAGATCGCTGACAGGGATGAAAACCGACACATTTTACACACACAGTATTCCCTCGTTCGTCTGCTGGATATGACACCAGATAAATTATTTAAACTTAACCCTGGAAATCACAGTTGCCATAGCAGCAATTTTGAGGAAGCATTTGGTTTATACCGAGAGAAATCCTACAGTCGAAGGCGATCAGAGGCCGCTGCCTTACTGTCGAACTGTCTGTTGTGTTTGTAAGGCTGCAGCATCGAGGCAAACCAACAAACACTGCACAGCTGTCTGTCAACTCCTCCAAGAAGTGACGGAGGAGGAGGAGACAGAGAGCGCTCGGCTGGGACACGAGGGAAAAAAAAAAAAAAAAAAACACAAAAACAGGTAGAAGTCTGTACCAACCTCACATTGCTTGCGCCAAATGTCTATGTTCTTGCGCTGTGCTTTTGAGAAATGGTCCCACGCCTTTTGCCTGGTGGCGGCGGTGAAAACACCACAGATCTGCTCGACTTTGGGACGGACAGGGAGGAAGAGGAGGAGGAATAGGGAGGAAGGGGGGGTCAAGACAAAACAAGCCATTTATGTAGCGTTGTAGCCCTGAGGGAGGCTGACAGAAAAGAGACCCATGTAATGACCCACTCTGAAGCTTAAATAGAACTCATTTCAAATAAACTAATATTTTGCCAGAAAATTAATGTACAGCGTCTTTAAAAAATACTTATTATTGCAGTCCATCCAAAGTTAATGACTCCAGACAACAGTTGTGCCCTGTTTGGAAGAGTCATATGAGCCTTATTGACGATTAGCCTTCTATTCTATTCAGGTAAATTACTCTCATCTCTGTGGATTTAAGGTTTCCAGGGGAAGTACAAACAGATGGAGAATAAACTGTCTTTGGATGCAATTGGATGAACATACATAAAAAAATATATATACTGTGAAACATTGTGTAAATCCTTCCCTTATTTTAGATAAACAGTTTTGATTGGATTTTTTTCTCTGTGGAAATGGTTTTCAAGGGATTCCAGACACATTTCACTTTGCAAAGTAAACGGTTGGTCCGGCTAAACGGCCATTACTTGCCATAGTGGAAAGCAACAAAGGAGTTTAACACTGTAATTTTACAGAAATGACTGTAATATATTGTCACAAGGCGACACCCTGCTCAGGATACAAACCCAAAACACTTAAAACCCTGTGTCTGGAAGTATCTGAGTGCTAATTGAATGTTTAAATCCAACGTCCAATCAACAGATAAATTGTGCCAAACAATACAATTCAGGTCTCATCTCACTAGAAATTTCCTTTAACTCCTGAATAGTTCATGTTTGACCAGGTCTCTCTCTGTCAGTGCTCTGTACTTACATCTCACCACCTGCGCTCTGTTCCTTTAGGACTGACAAAGGCAGCATTACACACAATCACTGGATACTGTAGAATCAATTTAACTAGTTTATTCAAAAGAAATGAATAACAGATGGGCATTTATTGTGTGAAGTGCAGTTTCTGTGAACACAAAGGCAAAGTGTTTGTGTGGCAGTGGCTCAGTAGTAGAGCGGTCGTCCTTCAACCAGAAGGTAGGCGGTTCGAATCCTGCTCTCCCCACTGTTCATACTGTCGGTGTGTCCTTGGGCAAGACACTTAACCCACCTTGCTTCCAGTGGTGTTCCAGCTGTGACACTGGTGAATGGAACCTTAATGTAAGTCGCTTTGGATAAAAGCGTCATCTGTAAAATGTAACACTGGTGAATGTAAGTCGCTTTGGATAAAAGCGTCTGCTAAATGACTAAATGTAAATGTAAAAATGTAAATGTGTGATTGTGTGTAGAAATGCTGCCTTAGAAAATTGTCTACAAATGAAATAACTACTTGTAAAAGTAAAATAAAGCTTAACTAAGACTGATATTAATAGAAAAACGCATCAAAACATAATCTTTAGAGTCTTATCTGTCACAGAGGGCCATGTGTATCCAACACGTTGTCAGACTGACTGGTCTGGACTGACTGGACTGGACTTACCTTTCCAATGTTTCTTATTTCTAATTCTTTCTCTAATCTGAACAAAGTGGCTCATAATGAATATGTCCAATGGATATGTCAATGTTGAATAAAGAGTGGGCGTTGATATAGACATGAGAAGTTTGGAAAATTATATTGCTAAATCAGTTTTTAAGTGAATGTTTTTTTATCTTGGTGAAACCCCTGTTGTCTGTGTGTTGTTGTATTGTTTGTTATGTGAATAAAACTCTGCTCGTAACTCTCTGAAAAAAATAAATAATAAAATTCTGGTTAAATAAAGTTAAAAATATAAACAGTACGGGGCTTAACAATGAGCCAAGTGGGACTCCAGTAAGACTATTTTTATGAGTCACTGTTATTATATGTACTGTAAGAACGATTAGGTGATAACACAAACAGAAGCCAGGACTAAACCAGGACTAAACCAGGACTAAACCAGGTCTAAACCAGGACTAAACCAGGACTAAACCAGGTCTAAACCAGGTCTAAACAGGACTTAACCAGGTCTAAACCGGGTCTAAACCAGGACAAAACCACTACTAAACCAGGTCTAAACCAGGACTAAACCAGGTCTAAACCAGGTCTAAACTAGGTCTAAACCAGGTCTAAACCAGGACTAAACCAGGTCTAAACCAGTTGTCATCAGTGTTTTTGTTGGATTCCTCTCAGAGACCGTCTCTTGAGCAGAAGCAGAAGCAGAAGCCTGTGTGCGACTGACCCCACCCTGACACCGCCTCACAGCGAGCCGGAGATAATAAAGCTGATGGTGAGACGGATGAGAGCGTGTTGTCATGGAGACGGAGCTGAGATCCTCGCTGAGTAAATGACTTGGATCGAGGAGGCAGGCTTGGAAAATAGATGTAGAGAAAGAGGGCTTCGTGGTCTGTACCTCTGTAATCTGTGTGTGCAGCAAATGCCTCGGCCTGAAGCAATGACGCTCTGCAATCAGGATAAATTTACATCCACCTTTACAAACACACAACTGGACACGGGGAAGGTGAGGTGTGTGACTGGAGCGACTTAAACGGGCAGTAAGTATGCAGTTGTTTAATGCATGCAACAGCAGACTGTAACAGGAATCATCTGTGAAAAAACAAGACCTTAAGACGCCATCTAATCTTTATTATAAAGGATTTTGAGACATGATAATTATCAGTCCTAAACGGGAGCTGGCCAATAACAGCTCACTTCTGGATAAAGAAGAGCTCTCATTGGTCGACAGTGACGTCAATAAGGAAGTAACTGCTGGTGAAACAGAGAAAGTGTATATTCAGCTTTTTTTTTTTTAACAGAGAGAAAAAGAAAAAACTGAAAAAAGAGAGGCAACTTTGACTTCAATAGCGTAATGTTTAACGAGGAGGAGATAATTATTGATCTGACACTGAAGTCAGAGCTAAAAGTTTACAATCAGTTTGGTTTAATGTATTAGTATTTTGTGGCGGACAAAATTGCTGCTGTTGGGGAAGTGGCGTCAGATTTGGGGACAAAAAAGAAAATCAGGTATTGCCATCTACTGTATGCTTCTTAATGGTCTCTGTGCTTCATAATACTGTCATGATCCTACCCATAATCCATCAGCTGACAGATATATTTATGATGGCAGATCTTCCAATCTCGAAAAACTACAGAAGTCAGAAGGTTATTTGTTGGGTTTGTCAATGCTAAATGTCACTTTTTACAAATATCTCACTGTATGTGTCCATAACGTTGGTCAAATCCACTCTTTACTCTGGATTAACGGACAAATAAAACATTAAAGCTGTGCAGATGAAACTTTCTTCTACAACACTTACCAGTCACTTACCTTTTCAGGACAGGTTTCCAAAATGGTGGCCTTCTGACTGATTACGTAATGTGTGTAAAAATATAAATCCTCTTACATTGAGTTAAAATGGCCACCAGAGCGTTCTTGAAGATCTCTTTGGCGCACTCCAGCTCCTCCTCGTGCTGGGCCTTGTCGTTCATCAGCTGCCGGATGTGGCTGTTGGTCGACTGGATCATGGAGTAGAAGAGGTTGGCATTACGACGGTTCACATCGCCGCGGTCGATCCATGTCAACAGCACCGCCGCCGCCTCGCAGAATTTGTGGTCATCTGAGAGTACAAAGAACACAGATATGAGATTTATGGTGTCAAAACAATTTAAAAAGCTTGATGACTTACAATTTATAGAATTGAGGCTGTTTAGTTTATTGTTAACTAGATTATAAGAGCTGATAATATATTCTAATTTTGAGAGTAACTGTCATGTCTATAAAGCTAAATTCACATTCACTATAGATTTTCTTAGCAGGAATCACTCCCCCACAAAAATTAAACCCGAGTTTTCTAAACATGGCTTCTGACAGGCAGAGGACCTGTATCCTATTGTTTTTATGTTGTCCACAGGTGATCCTTCTTTCTGGAATATTACTATTCACACACTATGTTGCTGGTTGTTATATTTTAGAGTTTACCAGAGTCAGATTTTGGATTTCTTTCCAATTTGAAACTGAAATTCTCATAAGTATGACTTTAGCTAAGATACCTGATAACAGATAAAAACTATTATTAACTATAATCAACAGTACAGCTCAGTCTTATGTGAGCGACAACTCATGGAATGCATTTTTCTGTTCCCTTCAGGGGTCGTCCACGGGAATCCTCTGCCTCCATTTTGCCCTATTCTCTGCATCCTTCGTGTCCTCCTTCACTACATCCATAAACCTCCTCTTTGGTCTTCCTCTCGGCCTCATGGACTCATTCCAGATCCTGTCTGTCCTCGTCACTCCAAAAGACAACCCCAACATCTTCAGCTCTGCTCCCTCACTGTCTCTAAACCGTCCAACGTCACAGGTCCCACCACCGTCCTGCACACCTGTCCTTTTCATTTTGCAGGTTCTCCTTTATCACACCTCGCATATAAAGTAAAAAAAAAGGAATCTGGTCCAAACGGTGCAGTCCAGACCAAGCAACGCAGGTGTAAAACTATTACTATTGATTGAAATATTACAAACAGTTTATTTTCTTATTTTCTTCCTGTTGGAAAAGCTTATTTTTTGTGTTTATTCATATCTATTCAGCTTCTCCAATGAATTTCTCCTGATCTAGTCTCAGAGTTGTTACATGAGACCTTTAACACTCGAAAAGCTTCAGACGCTTCAAACCTGTCCTCTGGGGGCGTTCACTGTTCATGGCTCTACACACTGCTCCAGAGCAGCTCAAAACAAACACAACTTTTTGATTTTCAACTTTCCATCCACTGCACTTGATGTGACTCACAGCTGCGTCTCTATGGGCCTCGGTTTAATGCCTTCTCACTCATTTGAATAATAATCGAACGATGCCACGGACAAACGCTGCACTGAGCGAATTAGAAAGCACTTAATGAGCTCAATACCCAATGCGACACGAGCGGTATGGAGACACTTTCTGAGCGCTGATAAAGGCCCATTCAGCGCCGCAGCAGATTACAGACACATTACATGGAGCACAATGAGCCGCAGCTCCACACAGGAATAATGGGTTATATTCTCCACCGTTAGAGGTGAAATATGGATTCAAAAAGGTTACGTAGAGAAAATGGTGCTTGTTTATCTTAGTATTATGGTATTAGTGCGAGAATGGGGAACTATAGCACTGAGGCGTGAGTATTTAGAAATGTGTGAGGGAAAAATGTTTGGGAATGGGAGAATTAGAAATGTTTACAAATGTTATTGTTGAATTACTTTGGTTAGAAAAACTCAATTGGAAGTTGCTACCACTTTCTGTGAGTTTTTGTATTTAATTTATGACAATGCTTTGTCACGCTGATGTGAGACAGAGACAGGACCTCATTCACGTCACTATTCAAACTGAATATAAATGGCATTTTACACACAGTTCTATTTATATCATCTCTTTAATATTGTATTGTCTCTGACAGCTCAAAGCCTGCCATTTTAAGGTTTTGCAATAATGTTTTATAGTTCTTGAGTTATACTTTGCTGAACTGAAATAGTGAAAAGAGAAAGCACATCACAGTAAACTGCACACTGTCTCACTCTTAATTCAATTTTTAAAGAACGTTTTGCTTTTATCTGACCTTCATCAGCTTTTATACTCACCAGAGCTGCCTCCAACAACACCGTTCAATGACAGCACTCTGAGGTCACAACTCCAAAGCAAATACAATAATCAGAATATCACACACACTCATCTTATTGTGACACATCTATTAAAATCATGTCAGCATTTTTATCCACATTTTTATTTAAGAGTCTTTGTCCTGTGGTTATTGCGTGTTTGTGTTGTTTTATTCTTTGCTTTAGTTTTCTTGTAGTTTTTGTAGTGAGTATTATTTCATAATTAATGAAATTACTCACACAGATAATTAAATAGACTACATGTACATTAATAATTTACTGGGTACATTATTTTAAGGAATTAAATAAAGGTAGTAAGGTTTCTGCAACCTATTACTATTTACAGTTGTTGTGGTTTTGTTTCAGCCAATCAGAAAATAGTATTGAGCCTGACTGGTATTAATATAAATCTGTTCCTTTGATATAAAACTAAAAACTCTGCCCTGATCGAACAATGTCTGTTATGTAACATTTAGTCGTTCTATTGAATAAACTTAGTGAGAAATGAATGATATTTAGTTTGAGGAATAATGAGATGAAGTAAGTATGAGATGTTGTTATGAAAAATGTTGTTTATGTATCAGCTAGAAGTCACATCTGTCTCCAGACAAACAGATCCAGATGTGTTTTATGGAAATACTATCAGCTGTTCATTGATTTTACATTGTGCCGAGAAAAAGATGTTCTACCTCATCGGAGCGTGATCTGATTACTTTTGATGATCTTTAAACAGATTAAATGGCTCGGATTTTTATTTGATCTGAAAACATTGATGTATGACGCCATGTTAGATTAAAGAATTATTAACTCTGATCACTTTTTAATGGACTCCAGTCGTCCTCTGTGTTTGTTGCTGCTTTTTAGTGATGTGTGTTTACATCAGCTACAAACACAAACCACATCGATAATTGTGCAGGTTTCTCAGCGGGAAGACTGCACGAGTGGATTATACACACACTGAGCACAACAGCTGCATCCAGAGTCAGGAGAGCTGGAAACGCTGACCTCTAAAGCTGATTTGAGGAGACGAACATGATTTTGGAATTAATAAAAATAAGTGATATTTGATCAAACACCTGGAGACAAAGCTATTCTTAGCAACAGATGAACAAGGACACAATCTTTTTAGTGTGTCAAGGTAAATAAGGTCAACATGCTTTGGGATAACACTGTAACATCATCTTTTTTTTGGAAGAAGACAGAATGTGAGCTATGAGAGCAACCAACCCTACTGTGAGACCTGTCTACACTAGTGACCTCTGACCTTTGAGTTTCTCTGCCAGCAGTGCCGCCTCGTGTTCGGAGTAGTGCACTATGGGAGGAGGAGACGGCGGTCGCAGGAGATCCTCTTGGACCTTACGTCGATGCCGTTCCTCTCGGGCCCAGAGGCGCTGTTTACACTCCCACTCGTACAGGTCGTCTCGAGCCTGAGCAAAGTCCACGTGGATCTTTCCTGAGTCCTTTTTATCTGTGCTCGAACCAATACGCATCCGGTAACCTGAGAGGAAGAAGAAAGAAGGATTAGACAGACACAGAATCGGGCCCTGTCCCAGTACCCACACTACGCCCTGTGTAGTGTGGGTACTGGTGGAAGTGCACTTTGGTGGAAGTGTGCAAGAAACAAGTGTGCAGAATTAGCAGAATTGGGATTTTGTCAGATCTTGTAAAATTTATTTTTACTTGGTTAAAATGTGGCAGAATGTTTTCTATATTTTTTTCTTTATTTTGCTCATCTTGCTGCACTCGGTCGGGCTAGTTCTCCACCTTCGGCAAAGTCCAATTCCATGTGCGCTTACTGAGAGTGCATCAGGGGCACAAAAGGGGCGGGGCGTTGAACTGAAATGAAATGATTCTTATTTACTTCCCTCTTTGAGTTTGAGACCTTTCATTCTAAAGAAACCATTTTGAGTGTTTGTTGTCAGGTCATGTTGACAGTTTATACCAAAAGCTCTTGTGTGCACGTGTAGCCAGGGGCTAAGTCCGATACCAGTCCGGTCTTTAGTCTGGTCTTTAGTGCGGTCTTTAGTCCGGTCTTTAGTTCGGTCTTTAGTCCGGTCTCTAGTCCGGTCTCTAGTCCGGTCTTCAGTCCGGTCTTCAGTCCGGTCTTCAGTCCGGTCTTCAGTCCGGTCTTCAGTCCGGTCTTCAGTCCGGTCTTTAGTCCGGTCTTTAGTGCCGACCTGAGAGGTAGATGGCCTTGTCCACCATGAACTCGTCGCTGAAGCGGATGTGGCAGAAGTTCTTCTTGCTCTTGCGGATGGCAGTGATCTCTCCGCACTGATCGAACACCTCTCTGATGATGTCCTCTGTGGCGTTTTCTGGCAAACCTCCGACGAACACTGTCCTGCAGCCTGGGGGACGCTCTCGAGTCGAGGGAGGGGGCAGGTCTAAAACAGCAACAAATAACTATCAGTTTAATTTAATGTAGTAAAAAGAATAACTGATCTTTAATTTGGCTCAGCCATCTGTGCCATCTGTCTGTTTGAATAAAGAGAATAGTTGATGAAACAACCATTTGCAAAATGTTTGTTTATACAAAGCCGAGTTCAAAAAAGTTGGGACACTGTACAAATTGTGAATAAAAACAGATTACAATGATGTGGAAGTTTCAAATTTCAATATTTTATTCAGAATACAACAACGATGACATATAAAATTTTGAAAGTGAGACATTTTGAAATGTCATGCCAGATATTGGAGCATTTTGGATTTCATGAGAGCTACACCTAGTTTTAGTTCGATTGGCAACATGCTTGGGTTTAAAAAGAGCCTCTCAGAGTGTCTCTCAGAAGTCAAGATGGACATTCCCCCAATGCTGCGGTGAAAAACAGTGGAGTAATATCAGAAAGGGGTTGCTCAGAGAAAAAATGCAAAGAGTTTGAAGTTATCATCATCTACAGAGCAATAATATCATCCAAAGATTCAGAGAATCTGGAACAATCTCTGTGTGTAAGGGTCAAGGCTGAAAAACCAGACTGGATGCCCCTGATCTTCATCACAAACAGGAATACTACTGTAATGGAAATCACAACATGGGCTCAGGAATACTTCCAGAAAACATTGTCAGTAAACACAATCCACCAGGACCATGTCCAGATCTTACCCATAGAAAACATTTAGCCCATCATAAAGAAGAAGATACGACAAAGAAGACCTAAGACAGTTGAGCAACGAGAAGCCTGTATTAGACAAGAATGGGACAACATTCCTAAACTTGAGCAACTTGTCTCCTCAGTCCCAGACGTTTGCAGACTGTTATAAAAAGAAGGGGGCACACAGAGGTAAACATGGCCTTGCCCATGAAATTTAAAATCAACTTACTTTTCCCTTATTTGTACAGTGTCCCAACCTTTTTGGAATCGGGTTTATAATAGCAGTTGGACATTTTCTTTACAATATTTACAGTATCTTCTTTAAGTATCTATAATTTCAGTCTTTGAGCTACAATCATTAAGATATTTTTGTCTGTTTTGTTATTGTTATGCAAACTTATGGATGTTTTTACTGGGGTTTTGGGGGAACAGGGTGCAGCTCCCGCAGTGGATGATCTCTTTAATGACGGGCATGTCGGGCGGAGCAGGAGGTGGCGGGACCAGACTGATGCCCGCCATCATGGGGTTAAGGGGCGTAATGAGGCCCAGGCCGTGGTCAAACCTCTGGATGCACAGCGGCTCTGCAACAACAAAGAAAACATGACATGAACACAGTTTGTGCCATGTGTAAAATAATAATGTTCATCACAATATATTCTCCAAAGTCAGTAAACTAAGAACTCAGGGTCATTCTGCTGAGACCAGGGCAACACAGAGTTTCAGAAACAGTTCAGCTTTTATCACTGGAGCCAAGAAAAGAGGATTCACCACAGCAACTAAGCTTAATGAATCTAAATAAAACCACGTTTATTTGAATGAAGAAATGAATTATCAAAGAGCTCCTTCAGTGTGTTAGAGAATACAAAACCTGCAGAGACCAGGGAAGGATCACAGTGTGCCCCCACATCAGTCTCAGAGTCACAAATACAGGTTAAAGTGAGAGAAATAGATGTTGAAGGAAGCCGTCACGCAGCAAACCACAAATGGCTCACAGTAATTACTCAGAAATGAATGGTTGTGGAGCCGCTCAGGATTGATACACTGCACCGTTGATTGGGTCTGAAAGTGTTTACTCGGGCTGTTCTCTGTGGTTAGATCACAAAACACAAACCCCTCATGAACTGCAGCAGCACAAACAACCAGGAATAAAGGCTACAGCAGGGCTTTGACAAGGATTCCCCAAATACCTTTTGTCCATTTTGTCCATTATATAATCATTTGAGAACTTCTGTGTCTTTGGTTTATTTTGTTTTTCTGATGGTGATATGTTGAGTTGGCTTTTAGCGAAGGCGTGGACTTGTTCATCGGCACTGTGACCCTTTTAGCCACTAGAGGGCGCAGACCCCTCTACAGACTCGGTGTTACGACAGAAGTGTAATCTTCACTGACGTCAATCATTTACGAATAGAGACTCTCCAAGCGGCAAGTTTGGAAGAAAGAACACATCTTCTGAAACATTTTAGTGTATTTTGTAAAAATGTAACTCTGCTGGGGCACAGTTTTTTTGCCCCTTTTATTTGAGCCGTAAAGTGTGTCACTCATAATCTTGTAGAATGATGAACAGAGTTCCAGGAGGTTTCTGTTCAGTTCTGAGGACACTGTGTTAGTGACATAGACACGATTCTGCTGATCTCACGTTGAAGAACCATTCAAATGACTTGAAAACAGATTTTTGGGCAAGTCTGTTTGGAAACCTAAATCGGTAAAACTAATAAGTACTTTAAAGTATAAAAGTGTAACACATTTGTCTTGTTTATTTGGACGTATTTATACAAATGACAGATTGTCTGAAATGATTAACTGTAGACGGGACTAACCCTACTACTCCAGGCATGGTTTCCAAAAAACAAGAAGCAAAAATAAAAATGCTATTTATAAATCGAAATGTTTTTATTTTTTATAATGTTTTTTTGTTTGTTTTTTTCAAATGAAGCATGTCTTGTACTTTTGAAAACAAAAAAATGTATGAATTCAATGTTAATAATGCTGGTAATAAACCAGAGACTTCTTAAAAATTGTCTGCTTTGCTTAACTTAATCAAATCAAAATTTCTTAAAAAAATACTGGTAAATAAAGTGTGATATGTTGATAGTATTCTGCTTCCTTCAAGTGAAAGTGCACTAAAATGGAGCTGAAGAATGTATATGATGCAAATAGAAACATTTATCAGACATCAGCAGGATAGAAAATGGGCATCCTGATAAATCATCACATTTGTAACCTTGGTTTGAGCCCAGATCCTTTAGGTCTTAGGAAAACTCATTAAAGTGTTGTCTGCGATAGCCCCGACAGGTAAATTACACATGTACGTGCCATACATTCATCATAATCACAAAAGGCCGTCTGCCGCAGCCTTTTCTCTCGGAGCCAAAACGATTGGAGCCAGACTCATTTCTCTGGCTCTGAGCTCGGCTGCGTCTGCCAGAAACACACACCGAGGAGAGAGATACAAACCAAAAGCAGAGACAGGGACGAGGGGAGGAAAAGGACTATTATTCTCTTTTAAATGGCATTTGTATGGGTCGAGAAATCCAGGGTGATGTCTGGGTCTAATTAGGGTCATCACTGCAGACACATAACACGCTTCCATAGAATATAAATGTGGCACAAACAAAACAACTTCTTTTATTTTAGGAAAGAGAAATTAATGCTTTGACAAAATACACCTCAAGAGAAAAACTAATGAGAATTTTACTGATCTGAGCTCACAGAGGTATGACCAAAGACAGTTCAGTATTTCCCTTTTCACTTAAATCCATCTGTTCAAATATTCAGGGCTTAACAAACACAAAGTTCTGCTCCACAAATCTCCTCGCTCTCATTTAATAAACTCTTACCGTTTACAAATACTCTGCGTTACAAAGCTCACGCAAATCACCAGGTTTCACAAAAAGATTTAGATAAAAAAAAACAGGTGAAATGAGGCCAGGCAAAGAGACAATGAAATGGAGTTAATACATGTGCAGCTTTGTGTCGTTTTGGTCGGAATAACAGAAAAGAGCAGTGCATTTGGAGAGCTGCCATGTTGCACTCTGGTTACGATGAAAAACACATTCTAGATGGGAGTTTCTGATGAACACAGATAGGTTTCTAGGTTCACAAAAGGCTCCAAAGAGCTCTTGAAGGGGCTGTATAAGTTTGTGAGGTGAGGTGTATATGATATCCAGATGTTTGCTCTGGTGAGGGTTTTCCGTCTCGGTCTGAAGATAAACTGGGTCTGGCTGCTAACTTTACAAGCTTTGGGTTCAAGTTCAAATACATTACTTGGTTGAGACTTTTGTGTTTTGTCTTATTTCTCATATGAGCTTTCTTAATCAAAGCAAGCCTACTGAATAACGCAGTAACATCTCGCCTGTGGCTCTTTGTATAAACAAAAGACAGACGAGAGAAGCACAAGAAGAATGTTCCCTCATCTTTTGGTCAAATGTCTGCCTTTCAGCTGCATATTTCCCCATTTTCTGACAACAGCACAGTGTCATAATCTTAAGTTTAGATAAGAGTGTGGCCATTTTTTGCTGATTAGTTTGGAATCATTGATGTTTTTTTTACAATCACAGGTAACACACACATAACAAACGTTTAACACATTTAATTAACAGCAGATGTTATTATTTCTGTATTGTTACATTAGATCCACATTTATTTACTTCACTTTGGTTCACTTCCTGCATTTGGTTCATTGTTTGGTTTGCTTTTCCCCTCGAACCCTGAGCCGGGCAGGGTGCACTTGGTTTATTTGCACAATTACACTTTCTCAAAGAAACTGGACTGCATGAGCAAATAGGCCAGAGTTTGATTAAAGCGGACCAAACAGGGCTGAATGTGATGACTTTTAAAAAGATCTTAAACAAAAAGAATCAAGTCAAAGCTCTTAACTTTAAATCAAAACTGGTCAACATTATTACATATATCTTTACAGTATATATCAGGGGAAGTGTTAAAAGGACTCAATAAATCTCCATGTGGTGAGTTTGAAGTTACTTAGTTTAGTTTACTATTATTTCATAAAGATCTGCAGCAACCACAATCTTAAAAAGTACTGCTCATTTATCATTCTGTCTCTTTTATGTAATACAAGAGTTCATTTCCAGTAAACTGTTTCTAAGTCTTTATTCCTGGTCCTTTATAACCTACACTAGAAGGCCTCCTAACGCCAGGTGAGTAGAGCTCGTACCTGAAACCAGCTGCTGCCCGTTGAGTCCCACTGGAACGATGCCCATGTTGTTCATGGCTGTGGCCCAGGCTCCATGACCCGTCACTGGGACACTCAGATGGTTCTGCTCAGGGCCCACGCTGCCAACACCATCTGCTGCTGAAAAAACACAACAGGTTCAAGGTTTTGGAGTTGTCAGATTTGCAAAACAAAAGGTTTAAAAACAGTAATAGTGACACCGATGGTGAGTGAGTCAAATTGTTTCCTTCTTTTTCGTACCACTAGCCATAGCAGATGAGTCTCGGCAGTCCTCTCATCAGAACGTCCTCCGACCGATGCAGTAATGACGAGATGAATCGAGGAAGACGATCAACAATGGTTCATCCAGGTCACGCACCTACACAAAGATACGGACACATTTTTTGATTGATTTGTATTGACTTTTATTCATGTTGATATAGAAATAAAATATGTGCACAATAATAAATGAAGACCTCTAAGAAAACAACACACATTTTTCTCCTTGTTGGTTCAAAAAAGCGTGGGCATCTTGC
This sequence comes from Perccottus glenii, assembly GCA_024416835.2. Lineage (NCBI taxonomy): Eukaryota > Metazoa > Chordata > Actinopteri > Gobiiformes > Odontobutidae > Perccottus > Perccottus glenii. The sequence continues at coordinate 25,044,775 of CM044560.2, forward strand.
TTCCTTATCTTTGTCCAGTCCATGTTAACCTTTACTGAATTTTATTTAGCATGCACACTACACTTAAAATGTGGTCCCTGTTTTATCCCCTTTTATCTTAATATTTTTCAAAGGTAATAATTAACCCCAATAAAAAATAAAAAAAACAACGCCAGAGAAAAGAATAAACAAGTCAAGTACAAAATATGATATTTGGTTGTCTGATAATAAAAATGTTAACCTTGTTGTTCAGTTATCATAAAAAAGTGAACGGACACTGATTTCATATTTATTCCACAATGTAGTATTAAAAAAAGGTCTTTTATTTTAAAGACAGCGCAGTCTAGTCGAGTTTACATGCAACTGGAGTTTTTGCATTAGGAATTTCTCTTTCCAACCACGTAATCAAGGCTTGTTTTCCAGCTTCAGCAAAATATCAGTTGGACTCAAGTCTGGTTTTAAGATTTAAAGTACTGTCCCACAAATCAAACACCAATTAAGATTCAAACTTGTGATCCCAGCTGGGTGTTCGACTTTGAAGAGCTGTCATCAGCAGATGCCCGCCCCTGAGCTGCGCCACATTACTCCACTCTGTCAAGAGCCACATGCAAACCATCAGAGAAACCCACTGACAGCACTTAGTGACACCAAACAAATCCCCCAGTTCTGTCTGACGAGCCACACAGGACGTGTATATGAGACCGTACACCTGCCGGAGATAAGAACAGTGCATAGATTAGATTATTGTGGAACATATTGGTCCAGTTTCAGAAATAGGGCAGGCTCCAGTGTGAAATAGGATCATTGTGATGGATTAAACTGGGGCTGTCTCTTGAGACGGAAATCTCCTTTTCCAAAGAGCCCGGCTTTAAAGGACGAAGAATGACACTGCGACAGTCACTGCAGAATGAATAATTCCAGAATATAAAGTAAAAATAATGGTGTATTCAGGCTGCAAGAAGAAATGAAAGGCCCTTGCTTCCTCCTGAGAACAAAGACAGGTCTGTATCAGTGCTTTTACAGCAGATTTTCTCTGCCTAATGTGACAGATCACTGCTGCAGATCTATCAGTTTAGTTCATTTATTTCATGTCTATTTTGCCAAAAAAGCATTGAGTGTCTTTACATGCTCCTGAGTACGTTAAAGTCTGTTAATGTCTCTGAGCAAGAAACATCTTATCCTGGTTTCAGAAAATGAAGTAAGCCCATATTCCTGGAAACACTGTCAGTATCAGATTACTGCTTTGTCAAGTGATGCAAAGCGAAACAAAAATGAGAACAATCATTTATTTACAGCAACAGAAAGCCAACTTTCAAAACAGCCTCCTGTTAACAACCCTGAGTCAAATTACAAAAAAATGAGCAAGACTATGTCCACTTTCATGTTTAAGGTTGGTTGATTGTTTCACTGTTAACAGATGTACTCGCCACACACTGTTTATTTCTTTATCAGTTACTTCCTCATTGACATCAGTGTCGACCAATGGGAGGGCTCCTTTCTCCAGAAGCGAGCTGTGATTGGGTAAATTCTCATCCATTAAAATCCATGATAATAAAGCCTTGAGGTCTCACAGATAATTTCATACAATATGCTGTTGAACAGTTGTCCTCAAATACAAGAAAAAAAAAGCATAACCTTAGAAGTGTGTCTACAACACATTACAAACACTAATATCACTGGAACGTGGTGTAAAGTCATCACATGATACGCCGATGGTTAACCCATTATTAACACAGCGAGCTTAATTCACAAACAAGACCTTTTATGTCTATGAGCAGTAACTCAACAGAAATCTTAGAATAATTACAAACACATCTTCTCCGAACTGTCAGGAGGATCTGTTTAAAACGGCTGCATGTTAAACCACAACTTCCCTTTGATTTTAACGCTGCTGTATTAATAATGCATCACAGAGGGAAGTCGTGTGCCACAAGGCTGTCAATATTTTATCCCAGCCTCACTTCTCAGACACACAGAGTTTCACGAGAGTGGACTGTATGAAGTTTAATGTCATAATATAATAGTGCTGGACATGTCTCTTCTCGGCAGTAATCACAGCCGCTCACATCTGACTTCAGGACATCAGCCCGAGCCACGACACGTCCCACTTTAATTAAGGCCCATTCATATCAGCGAGCCTCCATTAACGACAGCCACCACATCAGAAACTGCCAGTCCAAGGCAGGTCTAACAAAATGTCTTAATTGTAAAGGAAGGGCTGGATGGAGCGTGCTGTGGTAAACATGTTTACTGTAGCTGCAGGGCTCTCGGCAGATTATTCCTGTTTGTTTCACTGGCGTCAAGTCAAAGATGAGGCAATGGAGAAACACAGCCAATAATACATGGTTGATTTAGTGTTAGGAGGTACACAAGTGATGAAAAAATGTAAATCTAGAATGATAAACATATGATGCATTTTGATTTTGAGAGATACTATAGAAAGAGCTAGAAAAAATAACTTTTACACTTGAGCTGCATTATGCAAATCACAGATAAGATCAGTGTTAAAGGAGTCATGTGACCAAATATGACAACACAAGAGCACATTGATGAGTGACAGCTTCAAGGACAGAGCAGAAACACAATTATGTCTCTGTATAATGTAGCATTGCCTCAGCACAGTGAGAGATAAGTGTCCATGTTTACTGTTGATGATGAGTGACAGCAGTAACCTGAAGCAGTAGTGTGGTACAGTGTGAGCAGAAAACAGAAACAGACTGTTCTGTGAGCAGTTCAACGTGGCAGAGTCAGGATATACAACCATAACCATCACACCAGCCGTTAGGGGTCACAGGTGACTGGAGCCTATCCCAGCATCTTTGGGCCTGAGGCGGGGTACACCCTGCACAGTGGCCAGGTAGTCGCAGGGCTAACATTTAGAGACAGACAGTGACCAGTTGACCTATACATTCTTGTGTTTGGACGGTGGGAGGAAGCCGGAGAGAACCCAGGGTAACACGTGCAGGACATGCAGACTCCTCACAGAAAGACTGGAGTTGGCCGAGGTTTTGAACTCACAACCTTCTTGCTGTGAGGCACAGTGTGAGTGACTGTACAGTCTTATGGCAGTCAGAAGGAGTTCTTGTGGCGTTCTGAGTTTGTGAACTCCCAAATGTCTCGAGAATCCAGGTGCAGCACAACGTAATACATTCACAAAATTGAAACGTGAGCAAAAAAAAAAAAAAAAAATCAAAGTCACTCAATATTTGGAGTAGCTACCCTGTGCCTTCAACATAGCAACTCTCCAAGTCCTCTTTCACACATTTTGAATATTTGGAGTTTTACCAGAGATCTGTGAATGTAGGTCCTTCAAATCTGTCTCTTCATTTTAATCCCAGACAAACTGCATGAGGTTAAGATCAGGGCATCATCACTCACGCCGAGTTCCTAAAACTGTATGTTTAGTGTACCTCACTTAGTACCTTTTTGTCTTTTCTGACACATTTATCCAGGTAGAGTCACGAGTGTAATGTGCCACGGCAGACATCGTTACAGAAATATCCACAAACACCTCCAGCGACTGTCTGCTTTCTTCCTGTCATGAAGATTTTCCTGCTCAGTTTTCCGTATGATACACGTGTGTTTGTTTGTGGATGTAATGTACCGTCACACAGTTTTCCTTTCCTTCTGCAGTGGCTCTGAAAACAGGCAGCTTTTCTTCACCTCTACTGAACAACAGGCTAATGTCACATAGTCAACACATAATTCCACTGATTCAGAATCATCCACTTGAAAAAGGCTGATGAACTCTCACTGATGAACCACAAGGAACACTATTTAGTATGAGTTGTAAGAGTTGTTTTGCCCAACAGACCTTTCAGAAGGTGTCCCTCAAGAAGAAAAGCTGTGCCACTGAAGTAATACAAGCAAACAAACCACACAGAAACGCAAAATGTAATATAGCTGCTGTATTCAAGAGCGTAGGAGGCGTTTGGAAAGTGCAGAGAGTTCTGAAGAAAATAGGCTGCTCAAAAACTGCACGACAAAAACTGATATTAATTTGGATATGGCGTTAAGATGAAGATTAACTACTGTTGTATAACCGCAGAGGACAAAGAAAGTGCAAAAATAAAAACTCCTGGGTGAAATCTGGTCATGATATATGAGCCATTATGAAATATGGACACAAGAATGAAAATCTGGAAAGCAGCACTGCCAGATTAGAAGATTAGATTCCATTTCCTTCTTTTTGCACAGACTGTAGCCAAAACCGAACTTGAACCAAGATCCATGAAAATATAAAGTTAAACATATTAAAGTGATTTATAAAGTTGCGTTGGTGGAAAATGTGTGCAACTCTTTTATGTTTGCAGGATATTCTAGGTCACATAAAGAGGTTAATATTATTCAACGAGACTAATTAACATATTCATGCTAAATGCCACCCACTGTGTCATTTGTTTTCTATACCACATTACACACGACTGACTTTTGTTTGACCATTTTAACGTTGTTTGGTAGCACTGTTGTACAACTGTGGAAACATTATAGTGCATTTTATTAAAAAAAAAACAAGAGCTCCCCTTTCTTCTTGTATTTATCTGTTTTGGTCCTGCCCATCTAAAATGGTGACGGCGCTGACGTATCATAGCAACACGTCAAAGCGGCCAGTCTACATAATGTCTGTGACCAATACCAGCTTTACACATTTCCCTTCACAAACTCAACACACTTAGCCACTTGCCCAAGTTTCCAATACCTCAGTAACTGCAGTAATAACTTAACTTTAGATTTAAAATCAAGAAGTGGATGTTACTATGGGAACCAGGTCTATAGCTGCTAAGCTTGTGGAGATCAACAAACGTTAAGCTTGCTCCTAATTTAGACACCTTATTTCCACACTGTCCTTCCTCGACTTAAAACTGGTTGAGGCCAAACTCCACCGAGTGTTTCTGCTCACTTTCACGCACCATGAAATATTCACCGCCGAATGCATGTCCTGTTTATTATTCATGAGCTCACTTGACATCTCTGAATGATTCACACGCCACTGCATCTGGAGCACACACACACACACACACACACACACACACACACACACTGAACTCTGAATCAGGAACAGTGGACGTCACACGCAGCATGGGTCGGACAGGTTTGAAAATGTGAGCTTAAATACAGGTCTCTGAAAGTCTAACAGCTAACTTTCAGAGAGTACAGTCGAGTGATCTCTTAAAAGCTTTGTCGGTGCTTTTAGCAGTCATCTGTGGTTAGGGAGTTGGAGTTTGTTTAACGTTTTTGTGTTGGAGTCTGATGGCAGGGAACAGGGTCAAAGAGAGGTCCTTTTAGTTTAACAAGGCAACATCAGTCAAGACACAATCAGGGACTAAATGTAGTAAGAAATTTCATAAGGCATCAACTCAGTTCATTTTTATAGTTTAGAAGTTTAGAAAACCTCTCACAAAACAACAGCTACCTTTTTTTCATCTGAAGCTAATCTCTCAGTCACTTGGCTTTAGATGTGGTTCTTCTTTTTTTTTTTTTACTTTATTACTTTAATGTAATATTGTCCAATATTATAATGTCACTGGAGGCAAAGTGGGTTAAAAATGAACTGTGGGGAGAGCGGAAATCAAACCGCCAACCTTCCGGTTACAGGACGACCGCTCTACCACTGAGCTACTGCCAAATCGTGTCCAAAGTCTGGGCTGGGGGCCATTCATGGCCCAAGGCGAGAGTTAAAGCGGCCCCTCGGCTTTATATAATGTATTGTGTATGGGCCCAACAGCAGCAGCTGTTCAAATTCAACTAAAACCTGTTCAAATCCAACTAAACCTGTTCAAGTCCAACTGAAACCTGTTCAAATCCAACTAAAACCTCTTCAAATCCAAATAAAACATCCATCCATCGTCGGCCTTGAGAAATATTTCTCTCATCAAATGTGGCCCTCTTTGCAAAACGTTTGCTTTAGCTCCTAGACCTAAGTGTGTTCTGCCGTACTGACCCGACAGTACTTGGTGGAAACAAGGCTATAGAGTTTTTAACTCATTTCTTATTGTTGATTTTTACATGATAGTTTGAGTTTTACCTTCTAGTGGCTCATGGAAACACTTCATATGCATTTTCATTCAAAAAGTGTACTTAAATCACATACATTCACATTTACAGTGAATTTGGGCAAAGTATTAACCTCTACTTCTGATGATGCTGATGCCGAGGCACAAAGACCGTGATAGGTGCATTTTTCTTTTTAGGCACAAACAATGGTGATGCTACAAATGGAATAAACACAAGAGTCACTGACCTCCAGCCTTAGTGTTCAGTTTAGTTTAGATAGGATTAAATCATCACATCATGAAGGGGAATAGGTATGCGTCATGTGTAACTGTGCATATGTTTGACACATCCGTGGTACTAAGAGGGTTGAGGGGTTGTCACCATGTGGCCTAACAGCAAGTGTTACTCATGAGGATGACTGTTCTGTTTTAGAACAGAGAGTGTGCAGTGATACCTTCAGGGCTTTCATAATGTAAATGTATTTTAATACCACCCCCTGTAATTACGTTCATATTTTTACCTAATATCGTTATGCCTTTGGTCGGGTAGTTGTGTGCTTTAGTAATACTGTTTCTTTGTAGCATGGCATTATTAGCAAGAATACTGTAATGGTTTACAGCAGTGATGTTAAAATAGACTTAATACAATGATCTTGTCCAAAGTAACATAATAAAACATGAAATAACATGTCATTACGTTTGTAAAATGTGTTGGATCATTGCTTGTGAGATCCCATTGTGAGTGCAGTAGTGAAAATGAACAGTTCAATTGTAATTTTAGCTCAACAAATTTAAAAATAATCATCGCACCAGTCTGAACCATGGCCCACTGTGGACTCTAGAGACCATGTCTTAGTCTTCAGTAAAACAGATATTTACAGTGAACTAAATATGAACAAGACAGAAAGTGATTGGTGAGTTTGGGATCCTGCTGCTAAAACATAGCTAACATTGCTAAACAGATGCTAAAATCTTACTGAACAGATTTTTTTTCTGTTTTGATTTGTAAATTAGCTGTTAAAATCTGAATTGGCTGACATTTGGTGGCTCAAAAGCATGTACCACATTAAACAAAGTGATCCTGGTTTGAGTCCTGGCTTTGTTTATCTTTACATAACTTGTTCTGTTGTTGTTTTTAGCACCCCCTTTTCTGATTATTACATATTATAAACTGGCCACAAATCCTATTGCCTCCTTTTTAAATCTTTTTATTAACTATTTTATTCACAATTACCAGGGTATTTAAGTTGTGAAATAAAACGTTTAATTATTAGTGCCTTGGAGAAGTTTAATGAAAAAGTCGAGTCACGTCCAAAGACATTTCTGGTTTTAATCACAGAGCCTTGTCACGTCACTCTCTGTTTATTCCGTCCTCCGTGTTTTCAGGCTGCAGAGTGCAGTCCAAGGCAGAGAGCGAGGCCTGTCGTTTCCACTGAGCCCGGGACTCCCCATCGACCCTTCAGCCGAGAGACAGGGTCACGGCCTGCGTATCAGTCAGCGCTGCGCAGCAAATTACTTCTAATAAAGCCTTTAGAAAAGCACCATTAACCACAGCCACACACAGATGGGCTGCAACTGTGGATGCAAAAGCAATCAGCTCCAATCAAATCACAGCCCGAACCTGGCCAGCGCCGAGCCATAATCAGCTCCAAAAAGAAGACTAGTATTTAGTATTTAACGTCCAAACAGCCGTCAGTCATCAGTCAGTGGGCGGGTCAGACACAAGATGTGTTGGCGGGTTGTCAGTGGCTCATTAAGGACCACAGCTGGTTTTAGGGCTGTTCTCTACTTTTGGAGACACAACTGTGCTCAAGAAGTATTTCAAGTAGAAATACAAGAAAGACTGATTGATAAACAATATTGGTAATTATCAAGATACATTATACGGTGGTTTCCATGAACATTTAAGAAACTGTCATAATAAAATGGTTTATAGAGGAGAGATTTTAAAAGTCAGTTCAATTAAAATATATATAAAAGTGCATTGTAGGGTTGTGTGATATTCTATTATATTAGATTGTAACTATTTGAACAAAGCTGACAAACGCTCAAACACAGATGTAGGTAAGAGTGGCTTTTAACCTCCATCATCTTCTGAGTAAGTGACAGACAGATGAACCAATCACAGTGAAGTGTGTTTGAGGACACAGCCCTGTCCAATTTACTTGAATTACTGGATTCTCGCAAGACGTTTGAGTTTACAAATCTCACAAGAATCCATCGTGTACTGCTTGAAGCAAAGAGCCTGTGTCCCAACTGGCTCACAGGCTGTAGAAAGGAGGTGGATGAAATTTAACAGTAACTACTGCACATTTAAATAGTGCCAGTTAGAGCATTAAAACTACACTTTGGGGCAAGTCACATATTTGCTTTATGCTCAAAAATAAGATTGCTTTCTGTTTCATATTTGCAGTTTTAAAACCTAGTGCACTATTAGATAACGTTCCCAGACATTCATGTAAAGTCTGTGTCAGTGTTTCTGCCGAGTGAGCCTCTGAAAGCACCTCATGCATCTCACTTACAACGACGCTGCTCTTGAGAGTCTGAATCAATTCACCAAGGATTGCTTAAAATTCCAGAAATGCCATTAGCGTAGCCGCGGCTAGTGTTTCAAATCCATTTAATCCACTTAGGGCCCGAGAAGCGGCGGAGATGAGCGCGCACAGGGAGGGTCACAGAGGAAAAGGAACAAGGAAACTATGGGAATAAAAGATGACTTAAATCTGACTGAACATGACAAACAGTGTAGCATTTGTAAAATAATGCTGGACTCCATTGTTTAACAAAGCCAGAGGGAATACAAAGAACAACATTTGATTTATTTAAATTTATTTTAACCTTGAGACAGTTTTCTTAACCTAGATTTTGTCACTAATAAAACTTGATAAACATAACAGTGAAACTTCATAAATCCTTTTTTTTTTCAGCAGAACATGAGCTAACAGAATATACGTGCTGTAAACAACAAATCCAATAATCGACCAGGTATTCATTTAAAGTACCTGCCCTTTTGCAAAGAGCCCTCAGATGGTTCTGTGGAGCAGTTCTATTTGGAAGTGTCAGGTTAGAGCCCATAAAGACTAAAGAAAAATAACAAACAAAATAAACATTTATTGAAAAAGGATGTTATACAATTGAATGCGAAAGAGTTTTGAGCCTTTTTATATGGTTTGAAGCTGTTTGAAAATAGATTAAAGATTAGACAGATTGTGCTTTTGATAGACTTGGGTGTGCAGTAAGTCAATGATACAGTAACATATACAAAGTGGGACAATGTTACAAAGATGTAGTGGTTCAGTCTCACATTTTTCTATAATAAGGGCTGGGACTATACCTCTTCAACAGCCAGACATTCACTGCACCAACAAACATGAACACAACAGCCCTGCACAGAGCCACACAGAGCTCCAATCCTCTCACACAGGCGGCACTTCCTCCTGTCACACAGCTCCTGAGGCTGGGGATTTGAAATGTCACTGTCTGTGTGTGTCGTGTGGGTGGCCCAGCCCGACAGCGCTGACTCACACACAGTGACCAGATGGTGCTAGAGACAGACGCAGAGAGAGAGAGAGGACGCAGAGCGGAGGAGAAGCAGCGACACGAGGACAGATAGTGTTTTGTAGCTTGTCCTTTTCCTCCAGCCCTCGCCGCTCGGTGCATTTTAAATACCTTCCCTCCTGCTGCCCACTGCTCCGGCTCTGTAGGACGGCGGCCCAATTAGGATGGCTCTCACACAAACACACCTGTTCTTATTTTAGCTATAACCACTCGGATATAAACATTGGCCGTACATTATCCTGGCACAATGAAAGCACTAACAAAAGGTGCACTTTGATACAGCATTACTAGTGTTCTATAGACCTTCAGAGCTCCATATCACTGTAGAAGGATCCATCTCTTTCATTGCCTTTGGTTAATGATTGTAAAGCTGGATAGAAAGGCCAAACTGAGCACTGCTGTTGGAAAACTATTCATGCGTTCACAATATTAAGGCCAGTCTTTGCAGCTGCTAATCTTATTCCGTGCTTCCATTGGAGTGGTACAGAACAACTCAGAATGGCACACTTTGTTTAAAGGTAATCAGAGTAGATCCTAGTGCGCAACAATGAAATGTTTTTACGACAACGAGGTGAAAGCCGTGCATTGCAGACTCTAAAACCAGAAACAGACATGGGACCCTTGTCCGAAGCTTTCTCAAACTATTACAGTATGGTACACTTTTAGGGGACTCTTACCGGTTTACTGACCCAAACTGGGATGTAATGCTTAAGTGGCAACTCGCCAGAATCTGTACTTCCTGCCTATGAAGCACATATTTTGCTCAAATATTTTCTGAATAAGCATAAAAGCAGCTTCCACATGTATTTTCCAAACTTCTTGTGAATTTACTCAACAACTTCAATCACATGTAATCGACTGAAGCTAAAGTCATGAAAACAGTACAGTTCAAAAGACATGCCTGGCCAATTTCTGTCACCCTTGTGAGGTTTTTTTTTTCTTTTTAAGGCACTCCAATTTAAATGGGACTTTTCTGGTTTCAAGAAAAACTTTTGCTGTTTTAAATTTGTGTTTGAGAGATTCCTAAATAAAAGAGAAACAGGTCGAGTGATGCTAACGATGACAAAATGAGCCACGTCTTGTAAAGCGGATGAGTGTGTGTTCATTTATGTGATGGCAGTCTTGTAATATATCCACGCTAAACGGTCTGATTGACAGATGCAGCGGGCTGGAGCACCACCGTCTGTTCCCATCCGCTCTAATTACAATCAAGGAGCAGCGAACGTGGCCCGATTCATCAGCGAGGCTCCTCTGTCTCCGACGAAGACAGCCACAATCACAGTGACTGGACTCCTCAAGACGCTCGGGGGATTTCTGATAAATGCACTCAACCTCAGTCGACTAAGGCCATCTGTGACCATTGTCAGGTTTTAGGCTTTAAACTTAAATAAATTAGAAGCTGGTCACTTTAAATCCAGCAGTGTCAACGTAAGCCTGTATAATTATAATAAGTTATTTCCATGTTGGTGACAAATTCTACTGGTTCAATTTTACAAAGATATGGTCAAAAATGCTTGCCATTTACAACTGGTCCGTTTTGATTTCTATTGACTGTTTTTTAGAAAAGATAATGTGCAAGAGTGTAATAAAACTAGCCTGTTGTTTCTTTTTGTATTCTGTACAAAGAATTAGTCCCTCTCGATCTGAGTTTGATTCCAGGAGGCGGGACAAATGCAGGTTAAACCAATCAGAGGAGAACAAAACTAATGTCAGTGAGACCAATCAAAAGGATTTTGAGAATATATATATTTTTCGGCAAAAGGTTATGTAGGGTTGGTTTACACAGCATTAGTTTCAAATTTGAGATAAAGTCAGACAATTATGGTCTTTCTTTAGTGAATTAAAAACAATTACATTTATCTTCTATGTCACATCAAACAGAATTAGAGCTTGAGGCGTTAAATAGGCGTTACTTCCTAACACACGTCACAGTGAAAACACAAGCCTCATCAACCCACCCCGTACTATTCAGCTGAGTCGAAATGTGCTTCTGTAAACTGTTTATTCCTCCATTTCATTTTCCTTTTTGCCGTCTCCATTTGCTGACGCTGCAGAGGAGCCAAAGCTTTACCAAAACCAACATCAATAAAGTGGAATAAAGGGAGAGAAAACAGATTAGTGCTTCATCACTGGTTGCTTTTCTTTCTAAAGAATAGCCTACGATGGAGGAAGCACAGCGGGGAGAGTGCATTTCTTATCACCGCCAACACACTTTTCATTCTCAGCAGCGAGAATCCTGCTGCCATCTAAAAAAAACACTGCCAAACAATAACATTTATTTAGCTCCGTTTGGAACGAGGTGTTGTATCTTCCCCTGAAACAAAAGCTGCTCTTCTCTAAGCATCTTTACTAAACCTAAGGGAACGCTCTCATACATCAATGCTTATAAACTCATGCATATTTATGAACGCATAGACAGATATATACAGCCACGTAATGTTACAGGAATAAAACTGGGAGGAGTCAAAGGGTCCTTGTTCTGCAGCTTTGTACTGACACTAGCAAAATGACAGCGGAATAAACTAAATCAAAATTTGTCAAAATCCAGCTTTAGAAGATTTCTGGACATTAAAACCCAGTGTTATGTTCAAGTATCATACAAGCAAGACTTTTAAGACATGAGCAGTAGTGATGGGTGATGTAGGGTCGCATTTACGCCATGATAGAGCAAGAAACTTTGTGATAATAATAAATGACAACATGAAAATACTAGACAACAGTGTTTAGATTTAATAGAGCTTTTTGATTTCAGCAGCTGCAACATATATTTGTTCATTCGTTACAAACAAAACTGGTTTACCACTGACCACAGTCAAGTTAAACACAAGGGGGCAGCACCAAACATTAGTGACAGTGACAGTGTGAACTCTTTTTGAGGGTATTTATTTGCTTATCTTTTCTCTCAAGCCACGATTTGTTTCTTGCAGTAGATGAAAAGAAACATTTATAAAACTTGTGTGAAATAAAGTCTCCCTCAGACAGAGACAGGACGACAGCAGCGTTTCAAAGAGCTGCTGCTGACACAACCTCTCTGTCTCCACTGCAGACTGTTTGGAGGAAACTAAGGCTTTGCAGTCAGTTTCTGAGACACTACAGTTCAGAGGGAACACACTTTTCTCTTTGAATCCACTGAAGCAGTCGTTGTTTGTGTCTCAGTGCAGAGACAGAGACAGACAGCACAGTACTCATTTAGGACTGTTTTATTGTGCGTCTTTGTGCTTTACCTTTGATATGATATTAATGAGAGGGTCGTTATTTTTTTATTTTTATCAGAAAAATGATACTGATATTATCATGGCCGATGTGATATGGCACAGACCTAGGTCAGGTTGCTTTAACAAATAGGATAATCCAGAGCCACTACGATTAAGCTTTGTTCCAACAGTAAAGGAGGTAAGGTTATTTATAAGGGCGGCAGTGGCTCAGTGGTAGAGCAGTCGTCTTTCAACCGGAAGGTAGTGGGGTCGATTCCCGCTCTCCCCACAATTCATACTGTCATTGTGTCCTTGGGCAAGACACTTAACCCACCTTGCCTCGTATGAATGTGTAAGAATGTTGAGTGAATGTATGTGGTGATGGTCGGAGAGGCCGTAGGCGCAAAATGGCTGCCACGTCTCTGTCAGTCTGCCCCAGGGCATCTGTGGCTACAGTTGAAGCTTACCATCACCAGTGTGACTGTGTATGAATGAATAATGGACGGACTGTAAGCGCTTTGAGTCCCTTGGTCCCTCGGGAGAAAAGCGCAATATAAATCCAATCCATTATTATTATTATTATTTAAAGGTGGAGTTAAACCTGATGCAACAGTAAACAACAGCAGAACTTGTGACACAATCCAGTCGATCCCTAAAATGTGCAACACCAAATTGTGCCATGGAGCTCTGTGGAAGCATGCCTTAGGTGAGGAAAAGGCAGTGTAAAGCGGCTTATTTCCCATCTGATTCACACCAATTAACAGCCAGATGCCTGTGGGGGAGGGTAGAGGATGAGAGAGGCAGAAACATACCAGCAAACGGAGCGAGAGGGGGAGATCAGAGGAAGCATCGCGTAGAGAGATGATAAGGCATTGTGTTGTAAAAGGCAGCACATATACAGACATATACAACCAGTGGTGCAGAACTGCATTGTCACATCCTGTTCACAACTGCTCCGAGCCAATTTGTCAACAGGACGCATGAGCAGCAGCAGCATTGTGACTTGATCAAAGAGATCGCAGAAGGGAAAACATAATTTTATATAAAAAAGAAAGTCTTTCAGATCAGCTTATGATCTCTGTATGAATAACAATATTACACGTGTCTCTGTCAGAGAAATGTGGAGTTAATTCTCTTCAGTGAGCATCAGATATAAGATCATTATTGTGTCAAAGTCACTAATGCACTAATAAAATGGAGGGGTCCTGAGTGAGTATTCCTAAATTGGGTTGAGAGATGGGTGCAGTATATTGTCAGATGTTTGAAGAAATCATTTCCTTGGACTTTCTCTTGACAAATGTGGACAGGACATTTCTCGTTGACGACAACAATATAACACAATTAGCTATAGACCACCTATTGTTCTTTCAATTAATCAGGGTTTATGTATTATTCTGACTATTCATTTCTAACATGTCTAACCCTCCGGGATTCCACAGAAAGCCTTTGTAAAAGGCACGTACTTTAGATGAAAACATGGGGGTGATTGGATAAACCCCCTGTGAGTAACTGCATAACCCAGCCATTTTATTTAAATAGTTGCTTTGTTGTTGAAACCGAAAACACAGACATAGATGTGAGAAGTGCAACACCATTGACCTAAAATGCAGCAGGTTGGAAGAATTTCATGGGGTTTGTGAACTCAGTAAATCTCTCCAGAATGTCGCTGCACAAAGTAAAATCTTTTCTGCTTCAGTTTAAACACAATTCGCAAACTACAGCTGCTGCTTCAGAGGGTCAAACTTCAAACTACAGCAGCTATAGAGGGTCAAACCTCAAACTACAGCAGCTTCAGAGGGTCAAACCTCAAACTACAGCAGCTTCAGAGGGTCAAATCTCAAACTACAGCAGCTTCAGAGGGTCAAACCTCAAACTACAGCAGCTTCAGAGGGTCAAACTTCAAACTACAGCAGCTTCAGAGGGTCAAACCTCAAACTACAGCTGCATCAGAGGGTGAAACCTCAAACTACAGTAGCTTCAGAGGGTCAAACTTCAAACTATAGCAGCTTCAGAGGGTCAAACCTCAAACTACAGCAGAGCTTCAGAGGGTCAAACCTCAAACTACAGTAGCTTCAGAGGGTCAAACCTCAAACTACAGCAGCTTCAGAGGGTCAAACCTCAAACTACAGCAGCTTCAGAGGGTCAAACCTCAAACTACAGCAGCTTCAGAGGGTCAAACCTCAAACTACAGTAGCTTCAGAGGGTCAAACCTCAAACTACAGCAGCTTCAGAGGGTCAAACCTCAAACTACAGCAGCTTCAGAGGGTCAAAGTTCAAACTATAGCAGCTTCAGAGGGTCAATCCTCAAACTACAGTAGCTTCAGAGGGTCAGAACTCAAACTACAGCAGCTTCAGAGGGTCAAACCTCAAACTACAGCAGCTTCAGAGGGTCAAAGTTCAAACTATAGCAGCTTCAGAGGGTCAAACCTCAAACTACAGCAGCTTCAGATGGTCAAACTACAGCAGCTTCAGAGGGTCAAACCTCAAACTACAGCAGCTTCAGAGGGTCAAACCTCAAACTACAGCAGCTACATTGTAATTGCAAGGTAGTACAGGGACTTTATCTTGTTTCTTGTGCACATTTGTCCAAGGGCGAAAAACCAGTCGAGAAGTGTCTGATGTTGTTTCTCTGCATGACCACGTCCCTGACTCTGACACTGCTGCCTCCATAAAGAATTAAAGAGACCGGAGAGGAGATTTCCAACCTGGGAAACACAGGTCTTTTGCGATGGGGTACTGTCCTGTCTCTGTAGTGAGTGTCCGCAGAAGGAGTTGTTTATGTCGACGTGTATTGTACAGCAGTGATTGTTTGAAGGTATCGAGCTGTGACAGATGGAGGGTGTGTCGTCTGAGGCCGTCATAGATCTTTCTCTTGTGTTGTGAGTGTTCAGATCAGAGGGCATCTCAAGGTTGAAGCTTGCATGGTTGTAAATTATTCACCAGCTTCACCGACACTTATCTCCTTCCACACGGCGCAGAAGGTCACAGGCAAACAATAAATAACCTCTATTCTTTCTGAAAAACAGCTGCATACTTATGAGTGAACAGAACCCATAGTTTTGATAAAATAAGGGTTAAATAACTTACTGTTCATAGAGCTGCAGACGTGAATATCCACCAGAAAAAGTGACTTTAATTGTTGCAAAACCTAATAAACCTGATTATTATTCTATATTTGATTATATGTATAAAAAGACTTGTGAGCCCTGACTGAACCTACACCACACAGACATTAACTATATGAACTATGTCAAACACAATCCTTTGTAGCTACTGTAGAAGAGTCAGTAAAGCAGCAAGACATGTTAAGACATTTAAGGTTATGTAGGTAAAATGAAGAGATATGAATATGATGGATGTATTAAGTAACTAACCTGGTCTAAAGTGGTCACTACAACCGAGTTACTGCAGGACCCGATCATTCAGTTTATCTACAGTATATTCAACCAAGTAAAAAATAAATAAATCAGTTTTTCTTTTCTCTGCTCTCGTTTCTGGAGTCCACTGAAAACAACCTCATACAACAACATATCAACAATGTTACAGGAGACAAAAACATTAGTTTCTTACTAGGTTAAAGTAAACTATCTATTTAGAATTAACAATTAACTTTGACTTGGTATTAACAACGTTACAGTGGAACAGGGACAGACTACGTCCTTGCACTCCTTGATGTAATCGTGCATCTGAGAGGCACACGTTTTCAGCAGTGCCCCTGATATTTCTTCGTCGGACAAGACAAAGAGGTCGAGAGTAAAAGAGAAGGTGAGACTTGGCAGTGCTGAGTAAACCTCGTAGCTAATGTGGCTAAGTAATTTACCCTCAAAGACAAATAAAGAGTGGATAACTAATGGCAATTTAGTTGCTGGTATAAAAGGTATTTGATACAGGGACACATTATAAGTTGTGCAAATTAAACAGAAAAGATTGGTCAGAACAAAGCCTGGAAATGGATACAGTGCATTTGAGAAAAACACAGTCCAGACTCGGCTCAGTGAGCACCAGGTGACTGCCACAGCGCTGACAAATACACAGCTGAAACTTTCCATTCCCATAAACCCACAGCAGGCCATCGATCTGTTTCCTCTCAGCTCTTACAGAGGGCAGGAGCAAAGACGACATGTCAGAGTTTCCCTCAGCTCCCTCAGACAGAGCTGTATGAGACACAGAGAGGGGCAGGTGCAGCAGGATCTGAAGCACACCTGCAGTGAACAGACAAACTGAGCACCGCGGGAAGTTTTTTATTAATGCTTTTGACAGGAAACAGGTTGAGAGAGGACGACCTGAGCCAGAATCTAACCTGGGTCCCCTAAGTAAGTGGTATGTGCCCCAGGACAACTAAATGGATTTTGTTAGAATCAATAATAATTCAGATTAGAATTCATTATCTGACCTTTGTCATTAACAGTTATTCATAGACAACACTGTGTCCCTGCAGGGCAACCGTAGCTGCTCAAGAGATGAGGAGAATAAGATGGTGAAAAACTTGGATTAATGTATGTTCTAGTTTGCCTGCAGTAATATGTAGCATGTTTGGGTGATGCTGTGCTAACATCAGTAGCTACAGTGCAGATTTCATGCTTGCCTCCATAAACACCATCCAAAGCTTAACAATATCACTCTCCTATCTTTATTTTACTCCATCCACATCCTGCTCTGCTCTAATGATTGTGTTGAGCTCTGCCACAACAGCTTCCCCTGCTCTCGCCTCCAATTGTGTTTTTCTTACTTCTCCTTCTCCTACCTCTCTTTTTCCTTGCTCTTTCCTCTCCTTCCTACCCACAAGTCACCGTGATGAAGTGGCCAGTGAGCAGCCGTCTCTGCCGGTAATCACCAAGCTAACTCATGGCCGCGCCACGGTGCCGGCAGTGCGCCATCCATCACCGCCTCCGCCGCTGCAGCAAACGGATACATCAAGATGTAAATAGTGGTGCTGCTGCTCCCGGAGAAGGGCACAGGGGAGAAACAGGGATGTGAGGAAGAGGAGAAACGATACAGCAATGGAGGACAGAGAGGATGTGTCAAAAAATACAGAAACTGAGCTGTATACTGTATATAGCTGCTGTTAAAAAACACTGTTAAAGGCAGTTTAACACAGTGGAATACCATGTTTGACCTTTATTTTTAACCAGGAAAGTCCTTGATATTGCTAATCTGTTTTTAAAGAGAGGTCTTACCTCTCTTGTTGTCCATTTGTTGTGGATATAGACATGTGGGAGTTATGTGGAAATGAGGGACGAAGTAAGAACTAGGGCTGTGCCACAAGAGCTTTCTAAGCTTTCTGGTCAAAGTGAAAAGCTGTCTGGTGATGAGCTGATGGAGTGGGAGGGGTCTACATTATGGTTTTGCTAGTGGAAATCAGAAGAGGCAAAAGAGCGATGTAAACTTTGTAATGAAACAATGACATAGACAAACACCAGCTCTAAGCATAACCACAGCTTTCAACCAGACACGACTGAAACAGTGAAGAAATCTCATCTTGTTTCCAGTTCATTTCAGACAATCAGGATATTTGTGAAATATGTACAATTAATCTGGTTTGCTGATATATAATAGTAACAATCACAGATTTGTAATAGTTAACACATTTTATTCCTACATAAAAATTATGGTTAGTTATTGTTATTTATTATTGACTTTAATTACACAATGTGCTGCTATTAAGTAAAAACATTATCTGATCAAACACTAGCCTTGAACTCATAGTTAGAAGCACTTTAGCAGCTTTATGTTTTAAACAGTTAAGTAAGTTGCAGTATTTTTATTGTATAGCACTCAAAATAATCCAGTACAGCTTCAGTAAACATGAATAGACCTAGATATTTGTATTTGTTTGCTAAATGGTGTTTCATCTTAATAAATGTGGGAGAATGACAGTACTAGCAGAGTTTAAAAATAAAAATGGATTTGTGATGCATGACCTGTGGCTGTCATGAAGTAAACATGTTCAGGGGTGAGCAGGTTCACACAATAGCTGCAGCCTCCCATCATTGTAGCCTCCTTGTTTGTGTGTGCGGTGGGTCCAGAGCTGTTCTGAAACACCCGTCTGATTTACAACATCCCGACGCAGCAGCTGGGATGCACTGACCTTTGTAAATAAAGGCTAAGCAACAGAAGTGAGACAAAGGCAGTAAAACGTGTGTGTACTACAGCAGCAGCGGCGACACTCATCATCTCAGTGACAGTGATGAGAAGCAGCAGCCAATCACATCGCTGGCTGCTCATTTCCAGCTCAGACTTGTAACGCTAACGAGGGCTAATGCTGGGAAATGGGACTGAACAAAGACAAGTGCTGTAGTCTAGTTTATACTCTTATACATGATGCTCTGAGTCCAAGTTACTTTTACTAGGCTCCACAATAATATTTACAGTCTGGATATTAATGGGTTCGTAGAAAGCACACTTCACCAATCACTGCAGCATCTCACTTTAAACCAGTGCGCTTCTCTCAGGGCCCAGCTCAAGGAATAATTACTTGTTTTAAATGTATTAACAATAAATGGATGCAGTATATGAGTGAAATGTTAAAGCTATAGTGTAATTTACATTTTCCTGCACATTTTATATTGTTCTTAGGTTAGAATCTTAGATTGTCTTAGCTCAAGCTAATGAAACATTCAGCTGTTTTTAAGCAGGTTCCTTTGCACTTATGAACAGAAGGGTATGGTCTCTTTACAGTGTCGATGTAATGAATGTGAATGATTATGTGTTTTGTCTCTGTACTGTTCAGCAGCTGCTCATAATTCTGCCTTAGGACAAATTTCCCAATACAATGTTAGTATAATGTTCTGCTGCACTTTGTCTGGTCGAACAGATTCAATGAAACAATATTTTTGTTACATACTGGAATGATTGACTTGAAACCTATTGATGCTACTTTCTGGAAAGCCTAAGGATAAAATAAAACGTGGTCCTGAGGCAGTATTTAGCCATTTCACCCAAAACCTTTTTGATGTTTTTTAAGTTTAAATGGACTCCTGGAATTAAGTGAAAAGAGAAAGTAAAGATCTGTCACAGACACAGTCGTCAACAATAGAAGATGGGATGCTCATTATAAACCTCGGTGACAGTGAGCAGTAGTATTTCTTCATGCATTGCAGTATACTTTAGGCACTCTCTATTTTCGGACACAACATGTTTTTTCTTTGTGTCCTGTTCTGAGTAGGTCCCACTTTTACCATCTGTCCCCTGGCAATAAATCAATCAATACAATCAATAGAGTAACCCCTTTAGTCCAACAGACAAGGGCTCACTCACAGCTCAGTACAACAACACAGTTATTAGAAAATAGATTTTAAATGAGGCATTGAGGACCTTTATAAGAGCCGATTTTTATTTTTTTTAAAATTGAGGGCAGTAAGTAATGAGTGTTTAGTGTTTATTGAAGCAGCGAGAGCAGAGAGGAGCTGCCAGAACGGGCCAGATGGTGTTGGTTAGAGACACACACAGCAGGACTACAGACCGGACCAGAGGACTAGACCAGGACTGTGCTACTGGAGATAAATCACATTTAAAGAGAAAAAGACCAAGTTTGAAGCTTTAGAGGACGCTTGGGTTTATTATTGAATCCTTCTAGTTTTTTAAATCATCTGTTTGTGGTCTTTGTTTTATTTTAATGAGCTGGACCTCAATGAAAAGTCAGGTTTTTTTTCATCCAGCGTTTATTGTCAATGACTTTTAATGCGTTTGTTTTGCTCAAAGTGAGTCAATCACATGCTCTCTCTTGAATAAGGGATGCTCCTAGTGTTCAGATCTGACACTGAACTCAGAGCTAAAACTTTAAGGTCAGCGCTAAACGTTGGCTTGATGTAAATTATTAGCATTGTTTTTGCTTCAGTACATGGATCAGTACCATTAAAAATTATCTGTACAAAAGTCCATTTCTCTCATATTTTTTCTGTCTGTGTCCCATTTAAATATATTAATTTATAAAGCTATTAAAAAAGAGGTCCATGTCAACATTTATCCAGGGGCCATGAAGCTGTGTGGGTTAAAGTGAATGACAGAGACCGTGAAAAGAAATAACTCTAAACACTGTGGAAAATGCTCCTCGTTGTGTCTGCTCTAATTAATGCTAATGAAAACTAAACAGAGTGAGTGGTGGTTGGAATAAACCGAGAACAAAGTGAAGTGTGGGACTGACACCGTTTAGCAGCGTTAGTCAGAGCCGTCTGAAGAGCAGGCGAGCTTTTAACCCTCTCTCTCGAAATGGACCTGTCTCTTTATTCCTGACGCTGTTTGGCTCTAATTTTCTTTCACTTGTGTTGCCTCCAGCTCCTGCGTTTTATCTCGTTTCAACTCAGTCATTAGCGCTTCAACAAACCGTCCCATTTCTTATGCAAATGGAGAGGATAAATCTGAAAATCACTAATGTCTCTTAAACAGAGTCTAAAAGCACCGCTTCAAGTTCATGCAGAAAAAAACAGTATCATCAAGAAAGCTGCTCTGTTTGCTCCAGACTTTCCCGTTTGGTTTTGAAACAAATCTTCAGGTGTAGACCTGCTCTTAGGTCTCGGTCTGGAACCAAACTGAACCAAGGTTTTCATTTATGAAAGAGTGTTTATATATAAAATAGTAATATACTAGTACGTATAATTGTCCGGACTTTCGGACCAAATGCAGGAAGAGTGAACGTAAGGAAACACAAAAAATAGGTACACATATACACATAGGTTATGCTGTTTTACCTTTTATATGGCTCTATTTTTCTTGCTACTCTACGACAGAAGCCTCCTGTGAATCCAACCTTTTCCTAAATAGTGTTCTAGTGATTTAAATCATGTCTTAAACAGAGCGTTTGGAGTTTCATCTGTTTGTATTAATCCTATATTAATACTTTTGGCCCTACTCCAGTCTGATTATTGTATTTCTAAAGTTCAACTATAAAACGAGCCTCTGCAGAGACACACTCACCACAGTACAAGCCGTCTACAGGAGGCACGCCTCAGTTGTCATGACAACAATGAGTCCGGTTATAAAAATGATGGTGTGAAAGCAAAAGTGACAGAACCTAACAAATTCTGAGAACAATGTGTGAGTTCTAAGTGCGGGCCTTTCAAAAGGAGAAACAGTCTTAGCAAAAGCAACACAATGCTTTATCAAACAAACAGAGGCTGAAAATAATATAATAATAATAATAATAATAATAATAATCTTTATTTTTATATAGCGCTTTTCCACCTACTGTAGTAGGCACTCAAAGCGCTTTACATACAGTAGATTAAGCTATTTACCAGTGTTACAGAACACTCACTGGAGGCAAAGTAGGTTAAGTGTCTTGCCCAAGGACACAACGACAGTATGTGGGGGAGAGCGGGATGTTATGATGTTTTGGGATGTTTCGAGCTGGTCTCGAACCACTCACCCGCCGGTCGAAGGACGGCCGCTCTACCCACTGAGCTACTGCCGCCCTGCCGCCCCCAAATAATGCTAAACAACACCCTTTCACACAAACAACTGTATCATTACTCGTTAAAAGACTGAAACATTTTAACAGAAGAGTGATTGGAAAAAGAGGAGGAAGTGATTTTAGTGAAGTTCTTACAGACAACCTTTCTGATGCTATCATGCAAATGCCAAATGCAATAAATAATGCTAATTAAAATAAATGATAATACACTGTTCCTCTGCACATCGCTCTGTTTCACCCAAGCTTCAGGGCTAAATAAAATTAGCCCTAACTGTCAGGAATACAAGGGGCGTGGCCTCACACCTGTCAGTCACCACATCATGAAGATGATTGGTGCTGAGATACCGTGGCACTCAGGCTCTAAAAATTATACCCTTTTTGTGGCATTTTAAAGACAGCCGTTGGAAGTGGGCTAAATGTCACCTTTTTGAGTTAACTGGAGTCAAACTGTGATGTTTCAGCTCAACACCACATTAAGACAAGTCTCAGTATCTTCTTGTACAGATAACCGTTCTCTGCTGGGACGACACACGTCTGAACAGGTGTTTGTGCTGAATACTAAACACAGCAGTCTTTTCCCCTGAGCCTCTATTCACTGTTCACCGCTCTATTGTCTCCAAAAAACAAAGGCCACAAACAAACAAATTGTGTGTTTGTGCGGGTCTGCTGTTTACGGCCGCTGCAGTGTTTGGTGTTGATCAATCATGGCCGCCATGGAGGAGCTGGGCAAGTGGAGAAGGGCAGGCCGCCGGTTCCACCTATTGGCACCAGCCATGTTTAGAGAGGCCCTCAAATAAATCACTGCTAATGACACGGGACAAGAGAGGAAAAATCGCAGGCTCAGAAAAACTACGTGGGGGAGGGGTAAAGAGAGCAGCCTTGAGTCTAAACATGTAGGGTTTAAAAAAAGAGCGGCAAATGAGCTACAGCTAACCTCCTTTCTGAGTCATACAGACTGACCTTTCGCTTGAAGACTGGGTGTTACCATTTACTCCTGACCACAGACTTATTGTAAATGGATGGCAATGGGTTAGCTCAATGGCTACGTAAACAAACGGATATTGACAAATTACCCCAAAGCCATGTTTAGTTTGGTTTAGTTTTTCCTGAAGATGCTTGTGTTTCCTCTCAAAGAGACCCCTGCTACAGAAACAGTGACATCACACACGAGCAACAAAAGTGGTGTTTCTTTACAAGATCATAAATCACATTTGAAGCGGACGTTTAAAAAACAGGATTACAGTGCGCCTCAGTGGCTCACCTGCATAACACAAACTAGGGCTGTGCAATTGATCTAATTTTCTATTTTAATTTTGGCTCCCAACGATCACAAAACCTATGTAATCGAGGAAAAAAACAATTATTTAATTAATCAATCAATCATTTATTTATATAGCATCTTACAACAACCACAGATTGACCAAAGTGCTGTACAACTTCAAAACAATAAAAACCGAGCAGTGTCATCGAGCCGCTAAGTGCCAAAAGCCATTCTGTCACGGCAACACTTGTTTTTCACAAGATTGTGGAAGTGCACTAGAATATTGATCTTATTTATCTTCATTATTGTTTTTGGTTTATTTTCTGAGCTATTTATTTAAATATTTTATTTATTTTATGGAGTTCATTGTTTTGTTCAATAAATCCAACATATTTCCAAAGTCAGTGAGTAATCGTGTAAAACCATGTGAAATAATGTTAAATAATGTAAAATAATGTAAAGTAATGTAAAGTAATTGTGAAAATGGACAGTTAGTCGCAGGGCTTATTTCTGTTTTCTGTTTTTTCTTTCCCTTCTCATTCTCACTACAGTGAGCTTTAGCTAAAGTCCAATCAGGAGATTCCAGTTCAGGTCCAGCTTTTCGAAAGCAGTGGTAAAGCGGATGTCTTATAACCAGAAACTTGGCAGTTCGATTCCAGCTCTCCCCACAGTTCATACTGTTGTTGTGTCCTTGAGCAAGACACTTAACCCACCTTGCCTCCAGTGGTGTTCCATCTGTAACACTGAATAGAACCTTAATGTAAGTTGCTTTGGATAAAAGCGTCAGGATAAATGTGTCTTTACTGACCCGTTCTGCACAAAGCTAATCAGACGTAGTACTTTTATAAAAAAAAAGAGTAATCTGATGAATATAACACCTTTTTTTCCCTGAATGTGTCACTAAAGTATTGCCAGAGTCTATTAGTCCATTGTCAACAGAAACATTGGCGGTTGTTTTTAGTCACAACTGTTTGAGATTATTTCAACTCAGCAGCATCATTTTAAATTGCATTATCGTGGATTCTCCTGACACACCTCCTGTGAATGAATATTTTCATATCAAATAAACTGAATCACAGCCTCAGTCGAGACTTAATGCTTCAGAGCGGCCATTTGAGCTCAAGGCCATGTTAGTCTGGGAGAGTCTGAATGAAGGTTACCAGAGGAAAATCGCTCAGATCAGGGTTTTTCCGGCAGCACAATGAGGACAGACAGAGAGAATGATTTGATGTGATGTGTGGAGAGAGGCTGGTTTGCTGCATAAGTGGATATCCAAATGTTCTGCTATTCTCAGAACAGCCCTGGCAGCGCGACGGACCACATGGCTGCTTCAGATTAGTCTGGAAATAAGGCCCCGGGTCTAAGAGCCTATAAACTGTACTGAGGAAAGTCCATGTAGACACAACAGTGATGATAGAAAGACTCAATGATAGCTAGTGTTAAACTGGAATGTTTAGAAAAGCTGAGTCATTAGCGTCCTGAATTTTGTTTATTTATTTATTTATTTGGATCCCCATTAGCTTAGCGTCCTGAATAACAGCGACTAATAGTGAGTCAATAAATATTTCTTCATATTGGTTCTTTTACCAGTTTCCTATAATCCTATTTACTGCTTCTTTAGCTGTGGTAACGTTCACCATTCATGACATTCTATGACAAAGAAATCTGAACTACTGAGGATGTTCAGGCCCTGTCCCTGTCACGTTGTGTAAATTAATTAGTAAGAATGGCCAGAATTGGATTCGACCTGAGTCTTGGACGCCTGTCACTCTGTAGGAATAGAGAAACCGAGTGACTCAAACACAGGCATCCTCAGTGGGAGTCATTTAAAAGAAATAGAGTTTGTAAAAAAGAGAACAACTAGGTTTCACTAATGCAGAAAGAGCTGTACTATAGTCGTGACAGGATTCTGTATTATTATTATTATTGACACTGAGATATTTGTCAAGGGGAATCTTTGGTGGATACATCTGTAATTCTGTCAAACTGCAAAACCAACATCCACTGAATCAAAGGCACAACCTACATTTTTGCCACAACTGATTAAAGGCTCATCAGGGAGGGCTACAAATGCACAGGGGCTTTAGTCGAGCTATAGCACGCCTAGATAATGCAGTTCATGGACAGGCTTTTGCTTCAAGGATTATGGCTTAGTGGGACTGGAGCTGGACTAGGCCTCTGTCCTGTTCCATAGTTCACTGCACAAAGAGTCTAACAGGAGAAAAGGCACGTGGCCTGATCCACAATCAGATTTTTAGACCAATAAAAAACAGCTTATGTGACCATGCCAGTGTCTAAGCTTTAAAAATGTTGGTTCTTTTGGTTTCTGTCAAAAAGAAAATAACATGTAAACTCATAGAAGGACAGTAACTGATTATTGCTGATCTAAATATAGTGTTGTCTTTACACTTCCCCTCTTTCATTTACATCTGTCCAAGAATCATAGTTCCACTGTTTCAGACACAGTGCTTCTTTTGCCACCGATGACTCTCTGCCTTTATTTCATTTGTAGAACATCTTTGTTTTCTCACGAACACAAGACACAGATATCTTACTGAGCTGCTATAAAAAAGAAGACATTGAACACTCAATAGCTATATGTATGTCAGGTGTGTG
Source organism: Perccottus glenii (assembly GCA_024416835.2). Taxonomy (NCBI): domain Eukaryota; kingdom Metazoa; phylum Chordata; class Actinopteri; order Gobiiformes; family Odontobutidae; genus Perccottus; species Perccottus glenii. The sequence continues at coordinate 25,070,785 of CM044560.2, forward strand.
AAGATAATGTTGGAAGAACCCAAGTGTGCAATGTTTTTTTCTTCATTGCTCCATCTTTTCTCGACACAAAATAGAGTTCACTTAAGACCGAACCAAGTAAACGCCTCATTAATAAAATTCTGTTCTATATACCATTAAATGGCTGTAAGGTGAAAATGTTTAAATTGAAATAATGCCAGAAGAATCTGCCAGAGCAAATAAAACCTAAGCTCTTCGTCTCGTCGGGTTCTCAGCCTAAAGCACTCTGAAAAAGCAGTAGGAAATTATTGGATGGAAAAGGGGGAGATTAAAATCATCCACATTCCTCGAGTCAAATAAATCCCAGTCAAATAATAATGCTTATTCTCCTCTGAATGTGGGTTTGTTTTACTCGGTCAGGGCAAGAGATCTAATTAAAACGACGTGCTGTCTACATCTGCACACACAGTATATGTTCTCCACGTTCTGAAGAGTACGACAACAGCCGTCCAATTATTCTCCTGTCTGGACATGAACATGATTATTAATGCTTTTGTTGATTTTAGAGATTGTTTAGCTCTTACTATTGTTAAGGAAGACAGCACCACTTTATAATAAGGCTCCTGCACTAAAATAAACAAACAAACAAATAAACAAACAAATAAATAAATAAATAATAATGTCTACAGTGGTTATAGGTTTTTGATTGTAAGATATATATACGAAACATTACAGTGCACATTGAGTGAGTAAATAAGTTTTTCTTATGACGCAATCCTAAGATTAACAAAAAAAAAGAAAGGTTAAAGCAAAAGGCCTCACATTTCTTTTACTTTAATGTTTTCTTCAAGATGACCTGGATGACTGAGAACATTCACAGACACATATAATTCTTATAGTTTTATTATTACCAGTAAATATATTTGCAGGTAGAATCATCACAGCAGTTACTGTCATGTGATATTAAAATAATTTTCTATTTATTTTACCAAAAGGAGCTTTTTAATGGTTCAATTATACAGTATATATAACATATATATTTTCCATTAATCTATAGTATTAAGTTCTAAACTGTTTTTGTTTCAGCTACACATACTATTTAGGCTTTTACAGGTATTCAGTGTTGCCTTTTTCTTTTAACACTGTACAGTGTTTATAACAATGTCATTAATGCAGTTATTAATACACCTATTGACTAGATTTGACTCTTTGGTTTATTGGGCCGATGCCAGGACAGAATATACGGGCAGCTAATTTATCATGTGTCAAATTAAAACCAATCACAGCGCGTTGAAGAGTCATGTTCACAGCTCAATGCGGCGCTGACTTCAATCGCGTCCAATTACGCCCATTTTTCCGTCGCACAAACATAAATCACACAGACAGGTATCATAAAAAACACCAGCTTTTGACTCAAATTCAATTGTGAAATAAGTCATCACTGGTTATTAGCCTCCACGAGACACAGCTGATTATCCTGAAAGCCTAGAGGAAGTATTTCTGCCTGAGAACAAAGAAGATTTCACACACATATGCATTCCCTCGGGACGTCCACAGAGACTCCCCCCAATAAAGAGGATTATAGATTTTGCCCTGTGCAACCAAGTGTTCCCAATGAAATACCGGCCTTCTCCTGCGTGAGTCATTAAAATTTAAACCATCCCCCTTTCAGCCGAATATCACTGCACTGCATGCATTAGGAAAATAACTCTGCTCTGTGTGTGTGGGAAATGAGAAAGGGAGATAAGAGGAAGTGTGAGTGAGAATGGGTTTATCCTCAGTGTGGCCTGAAGGCTCAGTGGCTGGTTTCAGAAGCCTGATGGTTGAATTGCCTTGCTTTCTGCGATATTATATGTATCAGGTGTGGACTGGTCTATTCAAGAGAGTTTAGAGAAAGAAGACCAAACAAACATCTATAGACTGTTTGTAGAATTAAAAACGGTCAAACAGCTCTTTGTTCATAACCTGAAAGAATGCTGTGCCTAACACATTAAGTATTACAAGCTGCATGCATTCAGTTCAAACTCACAGCTCAAATCCCCTTTTCTGCTCTGACCTATGTTTCAAATCCAGCTGGGTGTGTGCTGTTGGAAGCCTGTACTCATTTTTCTGACAAAAACTAAACACTAAAAGCTCAACTTTCTGCTTTATTCAGAGCCAACGTTGGCAAAAATAAAAAACGGCTCCAGTCCCGTCACCTGTTTTTGGATTTTCCTTTGGACGATGCTCGGCGGTTTTGGGGGATGAGAACACGGAGTAATGGGTGGGATGTCCCTGAAGACTTTTGATTTCTGGTTTAATGGGAGCCTTGGATCAGCACACATCCTGAGAACAGTCTGTGTTTACTTAGCTGCAGCTGCAAAATGACTTCAACCTGGGACTTTACTGGATCATATATTTTCACCTGTGTAAAATTTATTAATAAGGTAAATGAGGCTATAGCCATTAAATAGAACTAATACAATGGTCTTACATAAATCTAATGACTTACTCCAGCGTTTTCAGACATTATCCAGGACAGTTAATCAGTCTGCTGGCAGTACCAATGGACTGGACAGATATACAACCATTCAGAAAAACAAAATAATGCATAAAGTCCACCCTGTTTTTGAAAGTTACAATTGGACCAACATGCTTTTTGACTGAGTGGAAATCCCTGCTATAGCATGGCCAGCCGGAATCATTTACTTTCTATAGCTTTATTATGTAATTAAGGATAAGAATGATTAGCAGGATTTTGAACAATCACAGCTCACTCCCAGAAAAAAAGAACACTCCCATTGGTTGACACTGACGTCAACAAGAACAAAATACTGGTATAACAGAGAAACTGGTTGTTCCTTTGCAAAATATGTTTTTTTTTACAGCAAAACTGCAAAAAGAAGAAACACAACCAGCGAAAAAGGGCAGTACAAATGTGGTTCAATATTTCCAATGATTTTACACAATGTTTAACAAGGAGGAAATAATTATGGGATGCAACAGTATAAGAGCTAAAAGTTCAAGGCTAGTGCTAAACTTTGGTTTGGTTTCATACATTTTGTTGTGAAAGAAAAGCAGGAAAGGTGAGAAAGACGAGATCAGGTGGTGGAGCTTTAAGGTCAATGTGAGAGGGAATGACCGTCTTCAAAAGTGTTGCCCTTCCACTAAGTGTCTGCCCCCTGCTTCACACCGAAGACTGCCGGGACAGGATCCAGCCCGGGGTGTAGGGGATTCAGGAGAAAATGTGAAATTCCTGGAGTATGATTCCTAAAAGCACTGCTGCACCGAGCCCTGTGTTGTTTACTGCTGCTCACTCTATCGATCGGCCAATTAGAAAACTCAAGTGACACACACTGGTCCCTCTTCTGTTGCTAGGCGACCAGGTAACTCAAGAAGGCCACTCATGTAAAAATACCTCCTGCTTTAGTTGCTGCTGAGAGGACAATAAAATCTCCTGTTTGTTTAGTCGGAATAATCAGACAGGTTGTGTTTACACAGACGTGTGTGCTGCAGATGTTTGTGCATTCGTCTGGAGTAAACACCTGAACCCAGCTGCAGAAAGCCAGAGTCAAACAGATACATTTTCTATCATCTATAAGAATAGTAATAGAAAATCAAATTAAAAACAAAATAATGTCTACACAAAATGAGAATATAAGGTATGTATTTAAGATGTTAGCATCTAAACGCATCAAAACTGCTGTTTGTTTACTAATAGAGAAAAGAGCTTTTACAATGCACTTCCCAAAAATGTACCTTTGTTAGATCAATGTTCTGCTTCTTCTCCTCTTCTCGTCTTATTTTCATGTTTTAATAAATTACTGATGGGATGTATGAATTATGTCAACACTCAGATTGTGTTTTCCACACTTCCCATCACCGCTTTCTGCAGCCTGTGAGAAGCTACGGCAGCCCCGGAGGGACAGTTTGCTGTGTATAACCAAACAAGAGATGAGTTCACTCTAATAATATAGAAACAAATTAAGTTTGGTTGATCAATTCAGTCCATTGTTTGTTTCCTCTGTGTAGGAACAGGAAGTAATGAAACTAAAATATCTCAGTTGAATGGTTTTTAAACATATAAAGTCTTGTGGTTTTTAAAGACCAGCCAAGTACACAACTGGATCATTAGTCCACAGCTTAACTCAAATGTACCCTGTGTTTTACCAAACCCTGACGACTCTACAAGTTTAAAGTAAGCCTGGACTTGGATGGTTCCAACGTTTCCTAAACTAATATTATCGGTCTTCTCTTGGTCTTGATTTTCTCACGTCTCGACCACCACAGCACCAGACTGCTGTAAGATTGTAAATAAGAGAGCATTTAAAACAGAGAGAGCCAAAGTCTGGAGGTCTCGTCTAGTGGCTCGTGTCCTAAAAAAACTTTCATAAAATGATATTTGGGGCATCACATGACCCTGAATATGACGAGTGTTCTGTGAAAGAGAAGCATTTGGATCTTTGTGTGTGACCTCCATCGTGTCCTGGAGCTGAACAGTGAAAGGATACAGAGACGATTCTTAAAGGCAGGGGCATCAGGAGAATGTAAGCAGCCACACGTTTGTTGAGATTTACTGATCAGCAGAACGTAAACCTGCTTACTTTGCAGAGCTACAAACACATCCACAGAAAAAGATATCAACTTTTTCATATGACGTGCTGAAAATGGATCCTGGTTTGATTTTTTTGAATATATTTTCATCGACAAAACCATAGCTTTCATGAAGACATTGCTGTGTAAAAGGCTTCATTGGCAAACCACAAGAGACCAGCTCTGCAGTTTTCATTTTTTCAGGCGATGTGGTGGATTTTTCCTCTTTTCCGAGCAGAACATGAAATGGGTCCAAACTGCACCAGATGGCAAAATCTCAAACCACGTTTATTAGTCAGAAAGAAGGGAAAGTAACCACAGAAGAAAATAGTAACGAAACTGACAAAGCTGGCCAATTTTTATATATTTGTTAATTAGTTTTTTCTTTTTATGCAATATTCTTTTTCTTCAGAAACATATTTTATTGAACACAACCAGATAAACCAGCATTTTCATAAATTGTCAAATAATCTTTTAATAATTATTTGCTTTAGCTGAAATTCAGTCAAACTAAACTTGAGTAGCTTAGACCAGTTAGGAGCACAAAAATGAATTTGGGATTTGAATGCAGTTCTATGCAAAGAATAAATGACAAGCTTCTGTCGACATTTATCTGTTTGAACTCTTCATAAACTACACACTTCACTGTCAGAGCAGTCAGTGCCAAATTAACAGATTAAATTTATTAAAGAGCATGTGCACTAAAACAATTCATTGAGTTATGTGAATTGATAAAACTGGATATGATTGAATAAACTGACAGATGGAAGTTCATGTGACTGACATTAGTTAATGACAACGCGACTGGATCTGAAAAAAGTTGGATTGGTGCGTCCCTATTTATGACAAAAGTTGATAATCTAAGCTGTTTAAGCTAATAAGACAATGTTTGAGAAAGTTAAAGAATAATAATGTGTAAACAGAGAGTAAATATCTCTAGTTTCCTTTCCTGTTTCTAATGTGACAGATGTTGTTCCAAACCCAATGTGAGCTGCATCTAACTCCACTTTGTTGAATCCTCATGCACACAAACACCCCCCAACCTGCAGCAGCCGAACGCAGTCATCTATTTTATCTTTTACCTGGAGCTGTCTCAAAATAACACCAGAGAGGACGCTTCCACTGAAAGCAAAGGCACAGGACGGGACATTAGCCACGCACTACATAGCACAGACAGAAAGCTCCAGTAGAGAGTAAAGACGTGGCTTCTTTAACCTTTGTGTTACCGCTTCATCCTTCAGGCCTCACTTCAGCATCATTCAAGACACAACATGGAAAAAACAAGCTCCCAGTGTTCTTCTTCTTTATGTCTTCAACCTGAAAGCTGTATGTTTGAGGTCAGGCTCCATTAGTTTCCAGATCAAGCAATCAAATGGAAAAATCAATGGGAAAAATGAAAATGGCTTCACTTCCTGTCCTGTGTGAAGTCAAGCAGGAAACAGCAAAACAAAACGCTGAACAAAACAAGGGGACGTCAAACTTTTAAGAAAAGGTTTATCTATTCAGCAAACAGTTGTGTAGATGAGAAAAAGCAGCAACTTGAAGCAAAAATGAACTGCTCAAAATAAAGGATTTCAGCTGAATATAAAGGTCACGGGACAGGTTTATTTTCTGTAAATGTCGCAGGCAAAAACGCAGGCTTACACTGTAGGGCTACACAGTGTCATTGTCATTGTCATTGTCATAAGTCAATGTCCGAACAAAGCCTTGAATCAATCTGTGGTGCGTCCTATTGAAGAAATCCTAGTTTGGACCTGCTTCATAGAATAAGTGCTAGTTTAGCCTTGGTTCTGCTCTTGCTTTGGAGAGTGGAAGTCGGTCCAGAGCCTTTTAAATTCTTTATATTTTCTAAATGAGTTAAAGTTGTCACTATGTCAAAGAGCATTTATATATTTGACATTTTTTCGATATCGTGCAGCTCTGTAACACTGCTTACACTCGCCTCAACTAACAACAAACATGATAAATACACTGGGTCCATTGTCCCGCCTCTCTTCGCTGGATGCAGTGGTGCTCGTGAGTCACATGAGGCTGTTGGAGACGTGGCGGCTCATGGAGGCGGGCAGTAAAATGTGAGTGTGTGAATGTGTTCATCAGGACAGAGCCGAGGGGAGGAGGCTGCGTGTTGCTGTCGCTGTAGCAGGGACTTTTGGCAGGCGGCGGCGGCTTGTTCCCTCTATTGTTCCCAACGTCGGAGGGTGTAACCATCCGTCTTCTCTGTCCGCGGCCGTCTGCTCCGTCGTCAAAGCTCATCCCTCACTGTCCTCGACTGTCCCATGGCTTCCATACAGAGAGCACCGCCGCACGGACAAGTCAACACACAGGACAGTGGTCATGGTAGAAGGTGTGTCTACTGCACCACACTACTGAATATTATTATTATTAATATTTTTCCCATGAAGACAAGTAGGTAGTAGACAATCTGCTAACATTGCACAACCGCTGGATTTTTGTAAAATCTGTTACAAATTTACAAAAATCCATCTTTTACTGCTCTTAACTGCTGCTGCTGGTTCATAAATACATGACCAGGCTCTGATCTGAAGAACCTGTCCTTTGCAAAAACACTCACAGACACAAGCTCGTAAAGGTAATGAGGTAATTCAAAATCAAACAAGCAGACCGGTTATTAACTATGAACACAATATAATAACATTATGTCTGTGGAGGTTTTAGGACTTCTGGACGTAGGTTTGAAGGTGAAGACATTTTGTTTCTCATCCAAGCCTAAAAATATATATTCTCGTAATTATTTAATGGTTCTTAAATATGAGAAGAGTAGAATGATGTTAATCCCTCTGACACAGTCGCTGGACAGAAACCTCCAGTATAAATGATATATACCTGTCACCTGCTGGATGAGCAGACCTTACGTGTGTGATACACCTTAATAATGTTCAAACAGAAGGAGAAGAAATAGGCCGATACACTGGACCCTAGAGTCGTATTTAATCAAAATACATTAAAATGACCTACAGTTTAAGAAGACATGTTTTTTTCTTCCAAACTTGACGGTTTGAACAGTTTCCTCTCGAAAACAAACAACGTGTAACAACAAAAAGAGTCTGTGGAGGGATCCGCGCCCCCTGCTGGATAAAAGCTACACAGGCCGCTTTAATCTTATCTTATTCATATTGTTTCAGCCTGCTGCCTAAGTATAAATGGTTCCATCCACTTATTCTATGGTCCCCTGACAATAACTTTAAATTACTGTACCCACGTGCTATTGTTAGCTGACACTGAATAATTATAGTCTTAGTTTCAACAGCGCTGTTATTTACAGTTGTTATGGTTGCAACGTACCACACAAAGTATTTACCCAGACATGGTGTAAGAGACAAAATAAGATGGCCATTTTAAATTAATTTAAATGATCACCTCTCTCTAAATACATCACATAATCATACATCTCTGATCTGATCTTTGGACATGTTCTAGTGTCAGTGAATCTAAAGTGGCATCAGTGCTTTTTTCATGAGATAAGACGTGCCTCGAGGAGAGAGGCATGAGCAGAGTCGCTGAATTCATTTAACATAACATTTGCAAGAAACGCAGCTTCACAACGGCGACACTACACGAGTTATTCAAATGTGCCCTTTTCTCCAGTGGAGCATTTCTGAAAATAGTGACGATTGGAAGCTTCAGTGGAGCTAAATTACATTAGATTTGTAAATGCATTGTGTTAACTTAATATGTAGAGAGAAGATCACCATCACAGAATATGATATGATATTATATGATATTTATATATATATTATATTTATGGAATATTTGCTAATTGAAGCTAGTGTTAGCTTTGTAATTTCTTTGCATGAACATTTAGACTTCAAAAAGAGTGGATGTGAAGTGTAAAGCCATTATCTGACCTGAGAGTAATACAAATATTTAGGATAAGGACAGAGTTTGGGAAGCATACATTGTGATAATGTGTAAAAGGTTACATGTTTCTAGCTCTGAAAGCCACCTGAGAAAAAAAAAACCTTTATGAGAAGTAACTATTATAATCCAGCTACAAGCCAATGTACTTTTTGTGCCAGTCCCAAGCCCAGATAAATAGAGATAGTTGTTTTGGGAAGGACATGTGGATGAAAACCTAAGCCAAATAAAATATGTGGCATCCCTTGAAGGGGACAGCCGGAAGGAAAGATAAAAAATAATTATTGTCAGTGAACGCCTGATCTAGTTAGGTCTCCAAAAGCGGGTGCCATAATATTGGTTATAAGAACATTTCTTCAGTTTCTTAGGGCTGCCCCACTCCCGACACACTGCTGTCTGTGTAAAAGCCACATTTAAACACGTATTCAGCACTGTTAGAATTTCAGGAGAAATGGTAAATGCATTTATATTGTGCTTTTCTACCGCCACAGCTTCAAAAGCTTCACATCAAACATTCCAGCCACTTTCGTGCCACTGTTGCTGCAGGATGTGAGACAGATTTGACACCAGCTGCAAAGGCTACTGTTCAGTGGAATATGACTCACAGACAAGGAAAGTGTTGCAGGTAAAGTGTGGCTCTTTGTTGTCACCAAATTTACCCTGATTTCATATTTCTTATAACCTCATCTTTCTATAAACAATGTTATGTCCTCTGCAACAGTTTGCACATGCCAGTCCAATGTGTCCAATTTTAACTTTTTAAATTTTTTTACTCTATGCAAAAAGAATTTATTCACATTTTCTCTGCCTTGAATTTTGTGCCCATTAAAAGAAAACACCCCATTTAAGATCTTCACTGAGACACTAGAGCAAAAACTGTGATTAGGCTGTGTTCTAGT
>CM044560.2:25085089-25357342 GCA_024416835.2 Perccottus glenii
TTTAAACTTCTCATGCCGATGGCAATTGACCAACCTAGGTCCCTTAAAGCTCAGGCAAGTTATTTCAAGACTTCTGTACCTTAACCACATCATGCTCACATTTACTCAAGGCTTTTAAAGAAGCCTTTTTAACACTGACAAGCCTCTTTGCTTAATGATAATGTCCAGCTCAGTGCTCGTGTTCTTCTGCTGTAGACACCTCTCTCGTTGGGTGTCAGGTCACCGAGGCGACGTGTTACCAAGGCCCTCCTGTTTTTCACTCCGAGTCCCTCTGCTACACATTCATCAGCCTCGACAGCACAAGAACAACACAAACAGCCGGAGCAGGAAAAAAATCATACAGCTGATAAGATTTGCTGCTGAGACTTGAGTTTTTCAAAGCCTTCTGTGATGCATTGTTCAGCTCAGGAATAACTGGATTCACTTTAGTCCAATAAGTCTTTGGATATTTGACTTTTATACATGACTTCTTTTAACGTCTTCAAAGATACAAGTGTTTCAAAGATAGACTGGTTTACTTACAGTTAACATCAAAATATATTAAACCAGGTCTAAACCAGGTCTAAACTAGGTCTAAACCAGGTCTAAACCAGGTCTAAACTAGGTCTAAACCAGGTCTAAACCAGGTCTAAACTAGGTCTAAACCAAGCCTCTCCCATGGAACCTCTAAAATGGTCCTCGTTTAAGGGCGCCGCCATACGGTGATTTTACAGCAAAATACAGCGATATACATCCGTCCACCAGAGGGCAGGCTCCAAAAGCGGAAATATAAGGAGAAACCCAATGGCGACTTTACAAGTGTAAAACTCATGTTTACAGCCTGGTACAAAAGATGGCTCCGGTCTCTAGAGCTAAGTTTTTACTACGTGACAACTCTGGGGGGGTGAATTTTTGATTATTACGTTGGTTTATGCTATCTAAAAACTATTGTTTAACTATGGAGTAAAACCCGAAAAGCCCGGATGTAACGGCCATTTTATTGCCCATTCTTGGTGAATAGGAGACCAATGGGCGGATATCATCCATAATTATACAATCTATGGTCTAAACCAGGTCTAAACTAGGTCTAAACCGGGACTGAACCAGGTCTTAGCCAGGTCTAATTTAGGATTAAACGAGATCTAAACCAGGTCTTTTTCATTTAGATGCACCAGTTTGTTTAAAAGCGTTATTGAGAAGTCTTTTTCTTTACAAAACAAATATTTTGATAATGATACATTTGTAATGTATCGCCCTTCGCAAATGAATTCTAATGTGCTCATGGTCAGAGGAGGGAGCGGGACGAAACTGATTAAACTAAAGGATGCTGAGGTTAGAGCTGCAAGGCCGAGAGGAAGACCAAAGAGGAGGTTTAAGGAGGTAGTGAAGGAGACATGAAGGAGTGAGAGAAGAGGATGAAGAGGACAGGGCTGCCTGTCCGTCCTGGGAGTGGATCCTCCTTCTGTGGTTCTCCCTGACCTTCTCTTTTTCTCACAGATGTTTGTTTTTCCTCAGATCCTGAAGGAGGGTCAAGGACAGTGTTCTTTGTCTTTGTGTTGCCTTTCAAAGCTATTGTTATTCTGGGCTATAAAAATAAAACTGAATAGGAACAAATGGAGGCAGATGATTGGCTGTGGAAACCCCTGAAGGGAGCCGGGTGAAAGTAGAAGAAGAAGAAGAGTGGGTCAGGATCAAATAGAGCAGGGGTGCTCAAACTGGGGCCCGAGGGTCGAACTTGGCCCTCCAGGGGTCTTCAGGTTTTGTGACTGAAATTGTAAACTGACTACTGATTTATTCTCCAGTGATGGTCAAGCATATTTATTGATAAGGTAATGGCCAGTTTCATTGAAGAGGAGCCAATGTGTCTCTCAGAAACAGCTCACTGCTCTGCACAAAGAAAACAGACAACTATAAGACAGTTCAGGTGCAGACTTGATAAGTCCTATTCTGATGGGGTTTTAAAAATTCTGTGTCAAACAGCTTAAGTTCATGGGCTTGCAATTAGGTGCAATCTCGTCAAAACAAAATTGAGCGGCAGTGGCACAGACAAAATAAATTTTAAACAAACCTGGAAGGAGGACTTATATTATATTTATATTATTATATTATATGCAAAAGATTTTTGTGTTTGGCCCAAGGGCCATGGGCATATTTCCATTTTGGCCCTTCGAGGGAGAAAGTTTGGTAAAGTATGATATAAAGCCTGTTTTACATTCATTTACTTGAAATGAATACAAAATGTGGGAAAGACGATGTACTTTTTCTGCTTCGATAGAATAAAGGTGAAGCTCTAGTTATTTAACCTCACGCTGACAGAATGTATTACAACACAATCCCACCAGGCTTCCTCTAAACAACACAGTTTGTTTGTTTGTTTATTATTATTAAACATACTTTTACTACCAGTTGGTATGATTTGTTTTGGAAGCTGATTTCATTTCTGCATCCTCTGTATATTTCTGTTCGTTTTTACTGCGGTCTCTGAGGAAACCTATGGGCGACTGTCCATGGTGCTGAAGGGTCGCTGAGCTCCACTTGAAAAAGACATGCTCTTCTCTATCACAGCCTCCACAGCTCAAACACAACCCTGTACCATCAACCTTTTCTTCAGGAAACCACAAAACAGATCTGAAGAGCTTCTGTTAAATCCATCTGCCATGTTTCCCGTAACGTTTCATTCACTCACTTTTCCCTCATTCCACCGTTAGCTCCGTTATTTGAAATGGCTTCCCAGGAACCACACGCTTCCACGACAGACGCCTTCATGCATGTCTATTGATCCTGACACTTTGGGACTGGAAACTGTTGAACAAAGCCTGGCATATCTTTACACTGGAGCGCGTCAAAACGAAAAATGTCCGGTTCAAACGGTCGAGTTTAGACACTCAACTTATGAACAACGGAAACAATACCAGCAGATACGTTCAAAAGGCAAAGGTTTGTCAATGTGTCAATTTTGTCCCGCTATAATGCTATGTACGAGACTTGTGACTGAGCTAAACAGAAGCGGAAAGCAGCAGCGTCAGTGCAGTGTGCCATCAGCTGGATTCAGAAACAGAGTGGTCTTACCGGTGTTTACGGAGGACTTGTCGTGGGCGAAATCCGTCCAAAGCTCCAAACCCCGGCGTGAGTAAATCCCAGTTTGAACGAAGTGCTGTCCTCTGCTCAGCTTGTGTTTTTGGAGGAGGCAGTGCATCTGAGCCGCTGCTGCTGCCACCGGTAGAAGGAAGGACGGAACCTGAGGCGCGCCACCGAGCCTGCGCCGTGCACGACCACCACCACCACTCTCAGCTCTGCTCCGGGTTGAAGAGGAGGAAGAGGAGGGAAGACTAAAGGTGCATGATGTGATTAGACAACACGGTGACGCAGACAGACTGATCAATGAACAACATTTACCAATTATTACAGCCTCAGTGGTTCTCTTTGGGAGAGGAGAGGACGGATAGGATTGAGTCCATCAGAGGGACAGCTCTGAAGGTAGTGGAGGATAAGGAGGATAGGGACAGATGGAGACCCCTGAAGGGAGCAGCCCAAAAGAGCCTCAAAACCCTTCCTCAGTGTTCGGACCTACGTGCGGCCCTGCTCATGTGTCTGTCTACTGTAAAACAGTGGGACAGAGCGGAGACCGTTTCTGATACAGGCCTATGTCGCCCCCTAGTGGTTGTCATATAGGATTACACTGTTACACAGCACAGAGAAATTCAATTAGTTAATTTCAATTCAATCCAATCTATATTTAAGACACAAAGTTGGTCCATAGTAAATAACAGATTAAAACACATCATAAAGTTAAAATAGTGTATAGTCCATTATATGTAGTTAATATGATGTCTCTGAATCCAGTGTTTTCTCAGCTCAGATGTGTAATAATAATAATAATAAACTTTATTTTATAAACTGTCTTTAAAGGCAACTTCTCAAAGCGCTGTACAAAAACAAGCAATACAAAGTTCAAACAATAAAAGTAACATCAACAATCAAATGCTAATTTAAAAAAATAAGTCTTAAGTCTACCTTTAAAAATGTCAGCCCTGTGCTTCCCTAAGATCAGGAGGCAGAGAATTCCAAAGGACAGGAGCATATGAGGAAAAGGCCCTGTCACCCATAGATCGTAAGCGTGTTTGAGGAACAGCCAACAAGTTGGATTGTGAACGCAGTCTCCAAGTTGGGGTATAGGAAGTTAACAACTCAGATTAATAATAAGGGGCTAAGCCATGCAATGCTTTATATGTCAGCATCATAATTTTAAAATCTACTCTGAATCGGACTGGGAGCCAGTGTAAAGATTCCAAAACTGGAGTGATGTGATTGCAAACCCTGGACCCAGTCAGTATCCTGGCGGCCGAGTTTTGTACATATTGTATCTGTAGCAGCTCAGTGCAGGGTTAGTCAGAGCCACTATGATGGAGTTTTCTGACTCCTCCAAGCGACTCATAAATGTAGAAATGAACTGGCTTAGCAGGAGAGGTTGTATTTATAATTCCCAAAAAGAAATGTACTTCCACAGTTACATTCATTCAGCACATGTGCACATTTTATACTGTCTAAACTGTTCATGTGAGGAAATGTTGGGCCATATCATAATAATCAGAGTCTTGTCTTCTAAGACGTGGAACTACAATGTGTCAAGCAGTAAGTTTTATCATGGCTGCAAGTCCCATTAAGACATAATAATGTGCTGATTTTTCCAAGATAGACAAAAAGCACAAAGTTATTTGTGATTATGCACTTTAAACTTTAAAAACAAAGAACATGTTACTTGTTTCTTCTAAATGTGTTTTTTCTGGCTGTTATTTACAGCCAAATTATCTGTTTATATAGACAAAGAAATGCTAAATTATGTCTAAAACGTCTTAAATTAATGTAGTAACCGTCCCCTCTCGTGAGGCTAGTTAAGTCCAAATGTCACATGTTGACACAGCAAGGCCAGAGCAGACAGCTGTGGCTTTAATCTATTTAAACTTTGTTCAACACAAACAGTTTCTGAGGAAGTGACTAAAAAGTGCAACCGTCCTCGCTTTGCTCTAAATTAAATACAAATTGTTCAGGGGAAAATTTAAAACAGAGGCTATTAAATCTGACATTACCTTTTTAAATGTGCCACAATCTCTTAATCACTTTGGAATCTAGTTAAGAGTTCCCTCATTCTTGTTTTATTGCACTTGAACAGTCCTGGGAAATTCCTCTTTCTGTTACATCAGGTGAGTCACACCACCTTTGTTCAGGCACGGCATGTTTCCTCATTCTTCAAAACTAAACAGGAATATGTCTGTGACTGTTACACATTTAACCAAGGTGTGTGTATTCTATATTCACTCCATTTCCTCGACACATGGACGTCTTTGAGCGGCCGGTGGAGGAGGCGGGACCCAGAGACACGAGAAGTCGAATACCACCTCAAGCAATGAAACCTGGGAATTTTTAGCAGATTTTACTGTTTGTATGAAGAATTCCTAATGCAGTGTTTTAAAATGTGAGTAAAATCTACTAATGCAGAGGTTCACAAACTTTTCAGACCGCGACCCCCAAAATAACAACGCCAGAGCACCGGTACCCCCCCAACTGTGCCCTGAGATAGTGGAAACATACAAATTTTATTGATAATTAAACACTGCATATATTTTTCCTTTTTCTTTCAATATTCTGCAGTAATTAGTTGTTTCCACTGAACGACATGCTCCGAACAGGAAGAACCTTTTCTAAAACTATCATCTCTACTCACAACTAGAGATAGTTTTAAACGACAGGCAAAACAATTGAATACAGTGCCTTGCGAAAGTATTCGGCCCCCTTGAACTTTGCGACCTTTTGCCACATTTCAGGCTTCAAACATAAAGATATGAAACTGTCATTTTTTGTGAAGAATCAACAACAAGTGTGACACAATCATGAAGTGGAACGAAATTTATTGGATATTTGAAACTTTTTTAACAAATAAAAAACTGAAAAATTGGGCGTGCAAAATTATTCAGCCCCTTTAACTTAATACCTTGTAGCGCCACCTTTTGCTGCGATTACAGCTGAAAGTTGCTTGGGGTATGTCTCTATCAGTTTTGCACGAGAGAGACTGAAATTTTTGCCCATTCCTCCTCGAGCTCAGTGAGGTTGGATGGAGAGCATTTGTGAACAGCAGTTTTCAGTTCTTTCCACAGATTCTCGATTGGATTCAGGTCTGGACTTTGACTTGGCCATTCTAACATCTATATATGTTTATTTGTGAACCATTCCATTGTAGATTTTGCTTTATGTTTTGGATCATTGTCTTGTTGGAAGACAAATCTCCGTCCCAGTCTCAGGTCTTTTGCAGACTCCATCAGGTTTTCAGAATGGTCCTGTATTTGGCTCCATCCATCTTCCCATCAATTTGAACCATCTTCCCTGTCCCTGCTGAAGAAAAGCAGGCCCAAACCATGATGCTGCCACCACCATGTTTGACAGTGGGGATGGTGTGTTCAGGGTGATGAGCTGTGTTGCTTTTACGCCAAACATAACGTTTTGCATTGTTGCCAAAAAGTTCAATTTTGGTTTCATCTGACCAGAGCACCTTCTTCCACATGTTTGGTGTGTCTCCCAGGTGGCTTGTGGCAAACTTTAAACAACACTTTTTATGGATATCTTTAAGAAATGGCTTTCTTCCTGCCACTCTTCCATAAAGGCCAGATTTGTGCAGTATACGACTGATTGTTGTCCTATGGACAGAGTCTCCCACCTCAGCTGTAGATCTTCATAATGCTCTCTGCGCTTTAAACGGACCTCTGAGACTATCACAGTGCAGGTGCATTTATACGGAGACTTGATTACACACAGGTGGATTCCATTTATCATCATTAGTCATTTAGGTCAACACTGGATCATTCAGAGATCCTCACTGAACTTCTGGAGAGAGTTTGCTGCACTGAAAGTAAAGGGGCTGAAGAATTTTAAACGCCCAATTGTTCAGTTTTTTATTTGTTAAAAAAGTTTGAAATATCCAATAAATTTTGTTCCACTTCATGATTGTGTCCCACTTATTGTTGATTCTTCACAAAAAAATTACAGTTTCATATCTTTATGTTTGAAGCCTGAAATGTGGCAAAAGGTTGCAAAGTTCAAGGGGTCGAATACATTCACAAGGCACTGTGATGTGTTTTTTATTGAGTATACGTGAGTTTACTGTGTTGGTGCTGCCCTCCACAACAGTCCCAGGTCCTAATGTGGCCCTTGGGGAAAAATAATTGCCCAGCCCTGGTCTAGACTTACTATAGACTCTGTATCACACAGAGCTGAGGACATTTTAATTATTTAAATGTATGTATATGTATTTTTATGTATTATTCTTAAATTCTAATGTCTCTGTTCTGTTAAAGTGTCACACACTTCAGTCCTTGTGTTTAAACTGAAGCAAGATGGGACTTTGCACTTTCACATGGTATGCAGTTTTAATCTTTATGAAGAAGCCTACTCAGCATATCCAGTGACTACATGCCCCTGCAGTCTCCCCTACTCAGTCATTTGTTAAAACCATAAATGCTGAAGTTGTGTTTTTATGATGCAAGTAAAAGTTCTATGAAATAAAAACATATCCTAACTGTCTTTTTTCAATCTGCAAAGAAAGTGGGCTACACTTTTGCAAACCCTTTTTTTCTCCACAATAGAACGACCCTGCTCTTTCTCAAAACTCACTAAAACATGAAGTTAATGGAATAATTTGTGACAATACCTTCTGTATTTAATTTTTGTGTTACATAAGTGATTTGATAACACGGTCTGACCCAGCTTTAAACTCTCAGTCAGCACAAAGAAATGCACAAGAGAAATTCCTGTGGAGTTTCCGAAGTGGGCGGAGCCAGAGGAACCGGCGGTGGTTGGCTACAGGAAGTAAAGCTGTAGTTTTGAGTTATTTCTTCAGTCAAACATGTTTTTATCTTGTTATAAAAGAAGCCGCGCAGCAGGAGTAGGACTACAGCCGACGCACAGGAGACGTCTCTCCGGATTATTACAATGCACGAGGCTTTTCTGATAGATTTTATAAACGGAGCATGTCCTGTGTGCTTCGACGAGTCACTGCTGGAGGCGCCAGCGTTAAACTGCCATGTATTTTTACTCCACGGGGCAGATTACCGGGAGAATAACCTCGTATCTGACAGGTTTAAGGGAAAGTGTAAAAGCGTGCACGTCTTGGATCATGTCTCCATCACGAGTTCTTTGTACCGCTTCAAACAAATCGTGGACGAGCTGCAGCTGAGCGCCTTCAAAGTCCTGACTTCTCCAAAAGGGCGAGACCTGCTGCTGTTGTACCAAGAGCAGCTCTTTACCGCGGTGTGCAGCTTTGAGTTTGAGCTCTGTGAACGTGATAAACGCACCTGTCCGAAGTGTTTGACTGGGGACTCACCTGTAGGAGGAGCAGAAGCGGTCCAGGAGGAAGTGGCCGAGTTTTTCCAGCAGCTGCCCGCGCTCAAAGGGGACATAACAGTGCTCAAGTCGACACTGATCCCAGGTGAGGTTAACACTGTTGAACAAATGTGTGCTGTGTTGTCTTCAGGTAAAAAGAACAGCATAAACAAAGGTGGACAGTGGTAATGATATGTGAGGTGTGACAGTTGGTGGCTAAAATTCAGATTTCAATTCTACCCTTCACTCTTCTACCCTTTAGAGCGTGTGAACAGCTATAGGGGCCCTGCAGGGACAGAGCATGACTCATTTGTCAAGATGATGAGTCCAGAGTAGTATTTCAGTCTCGCTGAAAGCATTTGCAAAGAGCAGATCCTAATAACTGGACGATGACTGGATTTATTATGTGTAATGATCCAGACAGCACTGCTGTGTTGTTCACATTAGTCACTACATTGTCAAAACACTCCCAGAACTGTCGGTGCTGCCACTCAAAATCATATTTGAATCCACAGAAACGTGACTAATCATTTGTATACAATAGAAAGAGAATTAGGATGTCTGACCAGGCTTTTGAAACACTACTTCACAGTTCCACATTTATTTTTTTTAACTTTAAAAGCTGTATCATTGTTTATCTTCTTGTAATTTGTCTCATAACACTGCTGTTTTGTCTGTCAGACAGCTTCGGGCATGGCTTCAGCACTCGTAACGGCGGTGTGTCCTACATCCCCACTCTGTCCTCCCTGAACCTGTTCTGCAGCAGCAAGAGACGAGACCCCAGAGCCGCGGTCGAGGAGAACAGACGGCGCCTGGCTCTTCACGCGGGATTCAACCCCAAACCACTGCATCTCCCCAAAGTACGACAGTCCCCCCCCAGTGCTAAAACCAGTTCTTAACAAGACTAAACCGTGAACTAATGTTGGGAATAAGACCTGCACCAAACCAGAGCTAAACCAGGACTTCAGACCTTTACTGGGGAGAAGGCCTCAGTGAGCAAACACATTTTAGAGCCTAAACTCAAGTATGTATTTTGTTTTTTCAGGTGGACCATGCGAACAGTGTGTGGGTGATGGGGAAACCTGAGCCGGAGAGTTACGACGGGATCGTAACAAACCGGACGGACGTGGTTTTAGCGGCTCCTGGGGCAGACTGTATGCCTCTGCTGTTCGCTGATCCGGTGCTGAAGGTTATCGGAGCCACTCACGCAGGTGTTTTTTAGGGCTTTAGTAGAAATGAAAACATAAAAGTGTCCTGCACTGTTTTGGGTTATACATTTTTATCTAGTTTTCTGTCTTTTCTAGAATTTGTGTTGAAACTATTTGAAGTAGGGCCACAGGTTATCAGAAAAACAAGAGTAAAAATTCAACTCAAATTTATGAAGGAACACAAGGATCTGGACTAACTTCCACATTTTAGTGACCATTATAACCATACTTTACTGACTATGAGGAAAATTTAAATAGCCCTTATATGTTTTCCACTGTAGCTCAAACTGTGACAAAACACATTTGTTTGGTGACTCATTTTCTTAAAACAAAACTAGTAAAATAATGCTTCATTTTTGGGCAGGACTATGTTCACTTTTTAAGATGTATATACTGGCAAAAATCTTACATTGCTATAAAACACAGAATAAACATTATCCTTCACAACACCTGGGTTTAGAAACACAACATGGGTTATTTTTGAGTCTATGTAGTGGTGTATAAAGCCGGGCTGCTGCCCTTGTGCGCAGGTTGGAGGGGGACCCTGATGGGAGCAGCGACGGCCACAGTGGAGGCCATGGTGCGCGAGTTCGACTGTAACGTGAACGACATCGTTGTGGCTGTGGGGCCGTCAGTGGGAGTCTGCTGTTACACCATGGACAAAGAGCAGGCCATGGACTTCCACAGGGTTCACCCGGACTGTGCCCCAGATCCAGAGTCGGACCGGCCACATGTCAACATCCGCCTCACCAACAGGTAACGCAGCCTTCACACCACCTGGGACTAAACCAGAGCTATATCAAGACACAACAGAAATGGAATGTTTAGCTCCGCCTTTTCAAAAGCGGACCGAGACGTCAGAACCCTTCTGGTGATGGAAACCTGCCTGTACTGCCCCAGTGGAAAGCAGCACTTTAGACAACAGTAGCTCATTTACCGGCAGCACGTGAGCGGTCATCTTTAATTCCGGTCTTTTGTTTCAGACTCCTGCTGCAGAAAGGTGGGATCTTACCGGAGCACATTCACGACGACACCGTGAGGGACAGGCCCGGAGTGACGCCCTGCACCACGTGTCACCCCGAACGCTTCTTCTCTCATGTCAGAGACGGGGTAAACTTTGGCACTCAGGTGGGCTTCATTTGGATCAAAGAGTGCAGTTGACAGTCTTAACGATGAGGCTGGTCTTAAAGCTTTCTAATCATTAAGAACAAAGACATTTAATACATTTTCCATTTGTTCAACTGTAAGTTTAAAGCCATAAAATATAAATGTCAAATTAAATGACATGCTCAGTAGATTTTATAAAGCCTGCAGCTGTTGTAATTGTGACCATAAGTAGTTCAGAAAAGGCCAACCAACATTGTTAAAAGGATTTATTTTTCAGATCAATAAGACAAAGACGGCAGGTATAATTTGAAATGAATGGTCCAGTTTAATTCCTGCAACAATGAAACAATTCACACAGTAACAATGGGACAAGGTGAATTGTTACAGACATTACAATTACATGGGATTATAGAGCTTGTTTTTACAGTTAGAGAGGCGTATATTGTTCCCAGGTGCAGAATGTAGACAGTGGTTAGTCATGTCTATGTTTGGATTAGCATGAAGGACATGATGTTTCAAATGTTTTTGAATAACAGCTGAAGGTCATGACCTGAGCAGGACTGAGAGCAACCAGTAAACACTTGCAGCAGGAAATATACAATTGTTGTAACAAACATACAATAAAAACATTTTAAAAGTCCCCTATTCTCTTTGTCTTTCTGGATAAGTATATTGTTTCATATTCAGCTTTGTTACAAGCTTCTGGTCCACTCTGCACTTATGGCAGTGTTCTCACACACAAATTATACCCACTAGTCATTTTTCTTTAGTTTTCTTCAGAAAACATTAAGAAATTTAACCAAATGTTGAATGTTTGTTTAATACATTATGATCCTAGATGAATACTGACATACTAATAACAATGCCATTATAAACCTACATAATTTCTAGCTGTTACATAATACATTATCAACATCTTTCTTAGTTTCTATGTAATGTGGAAATAAATGAGACAAACTATAGATGAAATATTGTTTGAAAAAGAGTTAACAGAAATCACCTGTAACAGTCAGATTCTGCAGCCTTTCCACTCGCTAAATGGACCTGGCTATCCGCTGAACAAAATGACTAAAGACTAAACCATGCAATATTTCTAGCTCAGGCTTAGCCTATATTATAGTAAACCTCACCGATAGGGGACAAGCCCTGAATCATGGAAATAACTTGTAGGTTTTTGTTCTTCTTGAAGCAGCTGCCATCTTGAAAAGCTTATAAAATTGCCTAAGTCGCATTGTCTTTTGACTTAGGCAGAATAAAATGGTCAAAGTCCCACTCTTGACATTGACATTAGACTACAGAGGAGGAATCACAGTATCTGATTAACTGAGGATTTGACCAGAGGTGGCCAGCATCATGAGATGATTTAGGCAAAAGAAATTATTTCAAGAAAGTGACTATGTATTTAGAAAATGTGTTATGAATTAAACACAGTTAACTCTTGGGTCCAGACAGCCTTTATTTTCATAGACAAAGTTCTGAGTTGTCTTTAGTTTTGAAAGCAGCCCTTTTTCTATAAAATAAAATAAATAAACATTAATTTACAACAAGAACAGCTCTGTCACATTTCCAAATACAATTTCAAACCCGGCCTTCAGTGCAAACCCAGGGGCCATTAACACACACATTTTAATAAGACAAATGCTGAACGGGTGATCACTTCATATATTTAAGCTTGTAGGAGCCGGTGAAGGTTTATGTCTAACTCACATAAAACAAATCTCTAATGCTCACATTTCAGTAAAACAGAGTAAACGGACAAAATCAACAGTAAACTTAATACAGCATTAGACTTGTATGGACCAAAGTTTGGTGATAGCTTTCATTGACAAAACAAATGTGGCTTTACACATGTTCGCAGTCGTTCAGCTCCTTCATAAACACAGCCTGACAAACTCTTAAGGCCAGTTCTTTTGGTTTAGTGCAAACAGACAGCCGGTAGCTGATGGGAGTCTGGATTTGAAATGAATGGGCATTTATAAAGATTTTTTTATTTTATTATTACCCAATTTTTGTGATTTTCTTAACGCTCGGGATGCCTCTATTGGCAGACACAGCTCATCAACAAGTAATGGCTGCCGATAAAACAGAGACAGTGGTCATTTCCTGCTTACACCAAAAAAGGAAAAGCGTAAATAGAGAAAAGGGAAGAAAGCGTGGATAAATATTGGCAATGCATTCACTCAAAGTTTAACAAGATGAAGGTAATTGTGGGATCACATTGTTCTGACGCTGAACGAAGAGCTACAATTTAAGCTATTTTTTTTGTTCAATAAAAGAAGCAGGAAAGCTGCTGCTGAGAGAGTTGGGACAGGAATGAAAAAGATTGAGTTGGGTTGTGTAGCTTTAATACCATTTCTATCGACATTGAAACATTAACAACTTTGTTAGCTTTACCTAGTCATACCACACTTTAAGTTCAAGTTATTTAGACAAAGTGAGGAAAATGGATTGGACCAGTATTTTTTGTGTTCTAAAAGTGCATTGTGTAAAATTTCATAGAGTTGAACAAAGTGGGACGTCACCAGTTTGTTTATAATAAAAGGCTCAAAGCAACACATTTAAAGCTGCGGTAACCAAAACTCCTTTCCTCACACTCCCAACCTTCACAATTACACAGCAACCTGTCCTGCTTTTATGAACCTCCCTGTTCAGCATTAGATCAATGTGATCCTAAAATTGTCTTTGCCTCAGTAATTGCTGCCTGAATGCACAACTATATTAAGTATTCACTTTTTTCAGTTTTATGTTATTTATGTAGACATAACCAGTGCTGGAATAGACACTTCACCAGTAGAATGTCCTACCTCAATAAGATTTCAGACAAGCACCTACAGGATGTAGAAAGGGAGGCTGTGTGTGTCACCACTAAATGTTTGCAAAAACAAACCCACATTGCACCTTTGAATCCTCATGACATTAATATAATCACGTTTTCACTTAACTGTGCAGCGCTAATTTTACATCCTTTAAGACGTGAGCTGTCCCCAGAGCAATTACAAACTGTCAAATGTCTGAAGCAGATAACTGTTTAAAATAGTGTGTGATTTTTAAACTTCAATAGTATCAGAAAGCATTTTAATTTAAGACTTTTCTGCAAATCTATAAAACATGGCAACATTATAACATTATGAATTTTTTATATCTAAAACTAAACCAAAAGGAAATGAAAGGTTTACCTTTACAATCGAGTTTAGCTACGAAACCTCAATACAATGTCTCTTATTGTAGTCACTGTTTAAGAGATTATATTGTCACATAAAGAAAAGCAAATCCACAGCAGCTGCCTGTTATCCATAAAAGTCTGCAGCAATAATCTTAACTAAAATTTATAAAAATTAATTTAAAAAAACATGTTTCAAAACTACATCTACAATAATAGAGTTTTTAAATCTCTGTTGCTGAGGCTGCTACTTGCCTCGTGTTAAGCACCTTTGATCTGCTGCCAGTGCGTTATCGATACAGTACTGTCGCCCAATAAAAATCTACACGTAATGAATTAATTTATGGTCCTAGGGATCACAATGTTTCCGTGGACCCGGCCTAGTCCAGTTTTTGTTATGGAAATATAATGGAAAATAATACAAAAAGAATGACAACCTGTGTGTTGTCCTAAAACCGCATTCTGGATTCTGGAATTAAATTACATTATCTGATGTATAGTGTTCACTTGCTCCATTTTCTTTAGTCACTTATTTTATATTGTGTATCCTTCAGGGTGGAGTCTGTCCCAGCTGAGCTAACACTTAGCACTTAAAACAAATATGTTCTCGAGAGCGTTTCATAAAATATCTCACAACTGTAAACAAGTTCTTCGGAGCACTGGTTGATGATTAACAGTTACTTTTACCAGTTTCTTACAAGTGAAGGTGACGAAGAACTCTGGTACAGAAAGTGGACAACAGACAAGCACAAACAGGACGAGCCCAATAAACTGAAAACAAAAACAATAAAAACTGAAACAGTACTGTCTATCAACAAAGTCATGAGCAGAGGGCAAACGTGGAGCACTGAGGAGGTAAAAATCACTTATTAGCATTTAGGCCAACAGTGCCATCTAGTGTGTTTCTTAAGAAAAGCCTTGTTTTTGTTGTCTGGTGTCAGTTGTGAAGGCTCCGTGGACCAGGGTTTTTTGTAACAACTGAACGAAATGGATTGAGTTCTTTTTAACTGAACAAAATGAAGTGGTCTTTCAATTCCTTTCTTTCTTTTTAAATTCCTTACATCGTCTTTCTATGGTTTTATCTGGCAACAAAGTAAGAAAAGAAATGCAGTGATTTCTCATTGTCTTTTAAGCCTTGATTTACTAAGTCCACTCCTAATATAGACTTTACAAATAGTTTTATTATATGGTTATAAATGTGTATTGTAAGTCTGAAATATTTACAACAAAGAAAATTAGTAAGTTTTCCGGCTCCTCTTTGTTTTCTTACAATGTTTTTTGGGGATTTTAATGGCCGCCAGCAAGAAATGATTGATAGCTCACAAGGCTTTTCTTCAAAGCTGCACATGGCTTGTACTTCCTCTTCTATACAACAGTATTAAACTTCACATCTTAATGATATGAGTAAACGGAAATAAGGCTAGGCTAAAATCTCACCGGATGCTACATATTAGCACAAAAACAAAAAAAAAAACACTTGTGGAGGAGAGAAGGTCAAAACCAAGTGGACTTATAATAATGAGAAGTCTACGTATATTAATCCTGTTGGGGAGGCCAATGCTGCTGAAGGCACCAGGAGCTCGGGTTCTTAAGTTTATGACGACAGCAAACTATATTTTCCTAATTTTCACTACAATGTACAGCAATTGTTATTAATACTGCATTTTTGAAAGCTGCATTACAGTTTTAAGCAGCATTTATTATATAGTTATCTTTTTAAAAAGGTGGGAAAAAAAGCATTACCTAGCCGCAAGGAAAAGTAAACATTTGTAATTACAAACTGTTTTGGGGCGTTGGTTGGAGTCAGATAAAGTGTAAAGATGAGATGAAGCTGTAGAATAAAGTCATCTGGTGGCTCCAGGAAGAAGTTAAAACATGTATTAACAAACTTTCTGTCAGAAATGCGAAATATCTTGTCTGATATTTATAACCACAATAAATAGTTAGTCGGGTTAAAACTGCTCGGGTTAACATATACGGTATAAGCTACAGCAGTTCCCAGCAGTAAGTCAATCTGCTCTGTCCCAGCAACCTTAGGGTAAGTTTAGAAGTTTGAAAAGAAATGGCAACAGCACAACTGAAAATTGGCAGATACATTTTGGAAAATATTTGTTCTTTGTAGACTTCAGTGTGGCTTTTTCCATCTTGGCTTAAAAGACAAAACAAATGTAGATTAAAGAGAAAGTGATGAAATTGTATAAAAAAATGATTGGAAACAAAACTGCATCATGCTGAATGTCTTGTCAGTTCGTCATCTTGGTTCAAAAAAATTCAGATTTTATTTTTGTAAAAGCAAATACTACGCAAATGAAAAGGGCTTCAGGAAAGAAATGAAGCAGTCTTTTTTTAACAACCTGCACAAGAATGAAATGTAAAAGAGTCCTGAGGAATAAATAAATTGAGAATCAAGATAAAAAGAAAACAACCTCTAACTTGCTCCATAAAGTTGGAGACAGAAAAACTGTGGAAAGGGTTTGCAGTCCAGACACTGATCAAGGGCTACATCAGAGTTTAAAGAATCCGTGTTTTTGTCCTGCTACCTGCGAGTGTTCATCAGCTACAGTGGCACAGCAGCAGTCCGGCCACTAGAGGGAGCAGGTTAAGCATCAGGAGCCACAGAGTGACGGCCAAACCTGGAGAACTGGAGCAGGGATCTGAAATAAAGACAAAAATCACAGACAAGCAGACAAGAGCTTTAAATACAAGTAGTGTCACAAGACAAAAATAAAAGCATAATGTTATGGCATTTACCGAAGTATTAACTTAATCAACAATGTTGGCGCGAAATCTAAAATTTGTTGAAAGTACAGATGCTAGGCTTGCCTCTGTTAACTCTAATATACATTTTTAATCTTTTCTGGCCAAGATATATAATCAAATGCATACATTAAAAAAAAAAAAACCTTTAAGCATTTCCTTGTCAAACCTTACAACGCCTTTGTTTAACTACCGACCAATGGGGTTGCTCCTGGAGGTGTTGATGGGCGGGAGCTGGTGAGGAAGAGGACAGTCGTCGCAGAAGTCGGTGCAACCGGGACAGATCAAGACCCCGTTATAAACCCAGTCGTTGGCCCGGACGCTGACGCTGAGGGGCTGCCCCCTCCGGACGCAGAGGAAGGAGCGGTCCTGGACGAACACAATTAGCCCCTGAGCTGAGCATGACACCTGCACAACACACACAACATGCTTTTAAATTATGGCTGCACATTGTATATCAAATTTAACATCTCTAGAGCAATAATATTATGACATAGATTTACTGTTTGCCTGTCAAACATTTTCATTTAAGATTAGTCCTGATTTAGCCTTTGTTTAGTTTTGATTTTTTTTGATCAGGACATAAGTGTAGAGCCCTGTGTTTTTCCATATATTCATTCATTCATTCTTCACCTTGTAGCACCCAGAGCCCCAGTCTGGATAGGTCATCTTCCTAGTGCACTGCTCCATTACAAAAGCAGACTTCTGGTACAAACACACAGAGTCTGGGCCGTAATGCTCTGCCCCATAGTTCTTCCACCAGTCTGTTAACAAACAGAAACATAAGAAAAAGCTTGATTCTGCATCAATACTGATTTAAATAGACCGTAATCTGTGGTAGTGTTGTTACCAGGCTGGTTCTCGGACACTCTGCAGTAGGAGTTTCTCTGGTATTCTCCGCTCAGATGCCAGCTGAACTCTTGGCTGAAGGGACAGTAGTCAGCGATCTCCACAGCACCCCCGAAATATGGTAACTGATCAGCACTCACATCCGCAATCTGCTCAAAGTACTGACAAAACTTAACAGGTTACAATGGTTAACTCAAATATAATTGGACTGTGTAATACCGGTGTGCTACTATTGTCTGAATAACTACACATTTGTTTTTCTGGTTGGAATTTAAAAGGTCAGAAGCATTTTATAATAAGTCTAAAAGAAATACAGAATGAAAAGTACCCTCCTGTGTGGCCTCATGTTGCACCAGTAGGGGACTTTTTAACTATTGAAGCACCTCTGGTATAGGTTAAACTAACTCAAGTGAATGGTTTTATTGTGAAAATAAATTGCTACTGCTAAGTGCAAATATGAATAAGAGCAGCAGCATTTGTTTTCTGACAGCGAGAAAAAGACTACTTCAAAACTACTCCACACCTGGTACTTCTCTGGGAGCGCTTGAGGGTATTTTTGAAGGTTGCAGACTGCCACAGCCAGCTGGTCCTGCCTGCAGGTCAGCTGCAGAGGAGAGGCCCGCACCGTGTCACAGTACGGAGTCACAGGATGTCGTCTGCAACAAACACACCACCATCAACCAACAACTAACAGACCGTTCTACTGTACACTCTGGAAATCTGTTGTGAAAGTTATATAATTATACACATGGCAATTAAAAATCATGTACAGAGAGGACACAGTTTCCAAGACCAAGATCTTATTATTAAAACAGTAAGATGATGGTGGTGGTGATTCACATTCAGTTCACACATTTTTCCTATACATACAGCTCTGGAAAAAATTAAGAGACCACTGCAATTTTTGCTAGCAATGAGCATCTCTACAAATATGGAAACCATTCCATTCCAATGTCTGTTGAATCCCAACACAGGCACAGCTCATTCTACTGAATGAGGTGCTGTTTAGGTGATCACCTGAACTAAATCTTATTTAATAACGAAAGGTATAAAAAAAAAAAAAAACTTCTGTGGTCATCACTATCCTCTTGCAAATAAATTCTCGAAATTACAATATTTTTATTTGGAATTTGGGAAAAATGTTGTCAGTAGTTTATAGAATAAAACAAAAATGTTAATTTTACCCAAACACATACCTATAAATAGTAAAACCAGAGAAACTGCTACAGATGATCTTGTGAAGGCTTGGTCCTCACCTCTCTCTCTGTTTGTCCATCCAGAACTTGCAGCTCTTCATCACAAAGTCACAGCCAAGGCCCCGACCCCAGTCCAGCCTCTGGGCCAGGCTGTAGTTGGCTCTGTACCAGCCGCTGTCCTCCATGATGGCCAGCGTGAGGCGGGAAAACACTCGGTTCTGGGTGTGGGAGCCCGTCATCGCCTCGTTCTAAGAGTGAATATATCAAAAGAAACAAAGGATGCTGCACAACGGGGACAGCTAGATCTCCATATGTCAAAGTCAAACAGAGAATTAAAGATGGCTACCTCTAACAATCTCTTCTCCCAGTGGTTCAGCTCGGTTCCTGTTCCTCCCTGGTTTTCCAGCTCCATTCCCTCCAAAATAGGACAGTTGAAATATCTCCTTGCCTCTTTCTGAAACCACAAACAGGACGGTAAGGGGTTTCCAACATATTTATTTAACAAAGTAAAAAAGTGACAGTGAGTTGGATGTGCTCAAAAACAAACTCCAATTTTACTTCAGAGCCCAGATAAGTCTTTTTATATTAACAATCATTTACAGCCATCATCAAATATTTATATATATATATAAATTCCCAAATTCATATTAACAGAAACTCAAAGTGAAGCAAGTACAACCCTCATATGGCAGAAATAAGATAATAAAAAATAAATACAAGAGGCTCCGAGTACTGGTACATTGAGTGGTGGAGTGGATGAAAAGATGGAAAAAAGCCTTTTTAATCAAATTTTTTTTGAAACTGTTGGGGTTTTTTGATGAATGGAAGTGCTTCTATTGATGTTCCACTGTGAGAAGATACAGT
The DNA here is from genome assembly GCA_024416835.2 of Perccottus glenii. Classification (NCBI taxonomy): domain Eukaryota; kingdom Metazoa; phylum Chordata; class Actinopteri; order Gobiiformes; family Odontobutidae; genus Perccottus; species Perccottus glenii. The sequence continues at coordinate 25,104,580 of CM044560.2, forward strand.
TCATTTTTTGTGTATTAGTGGCTAGATGAACACAAAACAAGGTGGATTTCATCTTTAGAAGATGTTATGCAGTTAATTTGTAGGATGATGATAGTGCCATTTCTTTTCATTATACAAAAGACATTGAGGGATTATAGACATAAACTCTGACATTATTTTTGGATAGATATATCAAATGTACCATTTCTTACCACAACACGGGGCGTAACAAGGACATGCACTTGATGCTGGACCATCTTCCCTTCTTTGATGTTCCATAGTCTGTTGACTCTTCTGATCACAGCCTCGCTCCACTGATACAGGCCCAGGCTACAACACAGACAATTAAACACAGAATACATGTCATTTCTGCTATTCTTTCAACTAACGGTGAGTGGATTCATTCTCACAGACCGGACTGACCTCTCATTAAAGGGAGGGAGGCCACTGGTGAAGCGAGGGGTCAGAGGTTTGCCCTCGTCGTCGTGGTAGAAAGCAAACAGACCTGCTGAAAAACCCTGGTAGACAAACACACAGTACATCTAAACCAGGTTTGTTTAGATACACTTGAGGTGGATTTAAAGAATTGAGAATCTCATTACACTGACCAGAGCGTGGATGATCTCGTGTTTTACAGTGGAGAGCATCCCTTCAAACTCCTGAGGCTGAGAGGAAATCATGGCCGGACACAGATTGGCGTAGCCTGCTATAGGTCTGCAGACAAAGTAAAAAGTCACAAAAGCTGTATACATCTGCTTTTTAACCTTGCTGGGTTTTATTTCATTCTCCAGTCTATTTGACCTGAACCACGATCTACTGGAGCTTTCACACCTGAAGATTTGTTTTGGACCAAACTGGAAAGTCAGAAGTATGTCCCAGTCTCAGGTTTATCACATAGTTTTTCTGCTTTAAAACAGACAAAACACAGGGAACATGGAACAGAGTAAGACCTGAGGGAGTTTGGGCTTGTCTCTTAAACCAGTGAGCCATACTCTGAATTTGTGGTTTGTATGATTTGACTTTAAAACTCGGGGCAGTCTCACACATAATGGGACAACAGGTCACCCTAGTGCTCCGTGTAGGATCAGAATTTTCCCTCTCACCTGTCCAGCTCTGCCTCCAGCTGGCAGTACGCAGCATAGGCCACGATGTTCTCCTGCCCACAGCGCTCAGTGGTGATGCCGCTGACGTACAGTACAAAGTCAGAGCCCTCCACTCCGGGGCCATCGGGGGGACCTGAGGGACCACACGACTGCCCTGACTCACTGCACACCTTACATTGCTACAGTCAAGACAAATTAAACAGAAAAAGAGTTTATAAGGTTCCTAATTATTGTATGAAAACATTCTCTAAGACATTTTCTGAACAATTTAATGTTTGAGGTCATCATCTAATGTTGCAGATATATCATTGCACATCAAAGTGAATAGATCTGGCTGACCTGCAGGTGGTGCTGTGGTACAATGACAGGGCCACATCGGGTGACGTCGGCACAGGCCCCTTGGCAATAACGGTGAGGGTCATCTCTCTTCCTCAGATACTGGTTTGTTGCACATTGTCTGAGAGTTAAAGTAAAAGAAGTGTCCATAAAATGGGTGACCACTGAAACTAATGAATGTTAACAATGTGACAGGCTCTGTACCTGCTGAGAAGCACTGGTCCTACTCTGTGTCTCACACTGAAGGCTCTCTGTAAGTAGTCAATGGCCTGAGGAAACAGCTTATCCTGATGCACAAAAGTAAAGTAGAAAGAACAAACAGAGGGTTTATCTAAACATATCTCAACAGGAGAATCTGGGATGTTTGTGAGCTGTGCCACATCCTGTAACTGCACGCACATTACTAATTAAATTACTAATTCAATTATTTTTAATCTGAATTAATTTAAGGGCTCACAATAGAAAATATTGATGATCCTATAATAAAGCTAATGCCAGGGCTAAATGCTCCACAGTTTGTGTACTCCATTTGGAAAATATATTTGCTGGATTAATCATTTATTTTTCCAATTACATAATTAGTTTATATGTTACAGAGCCCAGGCTAACTGCATGTGATTTTTCCATCGTCCCATTGAAACACACCAAGGCTCAGTTTGAGAAGCTGACAGCCACAAAGACACAAGGCAGGTTTAATTAACAATATATACACTTACTATAACCCTGGACATAAACACTATCTTTTGAGTTTGGTAAGATAATAATAAACAACCATAAACTAGAATTTTAAAGAGAGCAATGTAAAAGGAATGGTTTTTAAGGACTGTTTTTAGTCTCACTCACATAACATTGTCCTAAGTCTTTAAATAAAATACCCCTTGACAACGAGACAAAACAGTGAGGTTCAGACCCGTGAGCCCACAGTGGAGTATAAGGCCAGTGGTGGATTAAAGACAGCAAACACCTTAATGGGTAGTCTCCTCACCTTCACCAGTCTCCTCTTGTCAGCTGGAAGCCTAAAGACAAAGAGGATAAAACAGTACTAAAATTGTTTACAGCAGTTTGTTGGGGTTTGAAATATAAATTAGCAATTGAACTTACTGGTCAACACTGTAATCATAAATGATTTTAATCTTCAGGTGAAGGTCTTCAGGAGAACTTCTCTTGGTCAAACGCTCATGTTTCAGATAAACGTGAAGAAACTGGAAGAAAACATTAAATTATGTACTGCTTTATGTGACTAGAAAACAACAAATATAAGTAGCCACTTAAAAACATATTATATCTGAGTTAAATACATGAAGCATCAGGCCTATATAAGATTTTAGTAGAATACTAGGTCACGATTCCGTCAAACTGATCAAGTTTGCGGATGACACTACCCTCATTGGGCTCATCTCGGACGACGATGAGTCTGCTACAGGAGGGAGGTGGACCGGCTGGTGTCCTGGTGCAGTGGCAACAACCTGGAGCTCAACGCCCAGAAGACAGTGGAGATGATTGTGGACTTCAGGAAAGTCACAGCCCCCTACCCCCTCGCCCTGACAGACCTCCCCATCTCCACCGTAGACTCCTTCCGCTTCCTCGGTACCACCCTCACTCCATTCGGACCAGAACCTCCCGCCATAAGAACAGTTTCTTTCCCTCTGCCATTGGACTCTTTAACACTTCATAACACTTGTCACTTTATTAAGCACATAAATCAAGAACTATCCATTGCACTGCAAATTTTGCACCAAATCCAACAAACTGTAAATTGTGTGTATATATTCAAGTTTTAGTCTGTATATTTTTATTTATCTTGTATTTTATTTGATATTTTATGCATGCCCTTCATATTGCACCTTATCGCCGAAGCAAGTTCCTAGTTTGTGAATCTTGTTCACTGACAATGGCAATAAACATTTTTCTGATTTCTGATTTTGGAAGTAAATGAAAAAATCTAAGAATTGTATTTTAGTGTTGGTAGATAAACGAATGGACTGATGTAATTACAATAACCACAACAATCACGACAGTAGTAGACTCTACAGGGTTAAGTAAAGTAAGTCAATACGGAACTAATATGAAATAATCATATAGCCCTAAGTTAGCCTCTAAGCTAACAATATACCAACAATGTTTTTAGTTATTTAACTTAACATGATATATTTATTATTTGTTATCTCAGAAGAAAACACGAGTAAGAATTCGTGAATTTGTTTAGTGGGGTGTATTTTCATTGTTAAAAATACAGTTTTTGCTGAGTAAACGTATATTAAAGAGGAGAGATAGCATGCTAGTTAGCTTAGCCTGCTAAGACCTTATTATGTTCTTATAATAGTTTAACGGAAAGTGCTGACAACGACTTACTTCATGGCGAGAGGGAGCTTTGTGTTTGCATGTCCCGTGACAGTTCACTAACAGAACCAGAGAGGAAAAGACAAGGATAGAGCCGAAGATCCACGATACTGACGGCTTCCCATCGCCGGTAAGCCGCGGCTCCATCCTCCAACCCCGGCCCGACAAGCTGGGCTCGGAAGGCCCCAGTCAACAGCTCCTCCGCCGGCCCAGTCCTCTCCGTACTCGTCCCATACATCGCTTGCGGGATGGATCAGAACATGTCAGCATCCCGCAAACACTGGAGTCCAAAAAAAGGCAGCTGTAATGGCTCTACCGGCGGAAGGTTTGAGTGAACAGAGCTTGACAGCTGCGGCGGATCCCGGTTTGTTGCTGGGTGTCAGCTGAGAGCAGGGAACCACTGACCAAAGACGATGTCTCACTTGGAGAATACAGAAGTAACGTGCATACAATATACATATAAAAAGATATACACCTCCAATTAGTATAAGTTGTATTTTATATCTTTCAATAAAACCGGTTTAACAAATGTAATAGCCATATACTATATTTTATCATGTAATTGCTTGCTTTGTTATTTACTGTCAATGGTGTCAGCTGAGAGCGGAGCGGAGAACCCGTTAAAGAACCACACTGCGAAGATAGTCTGTGGGAAAGATGTCTTACTCGTATGGCCAGAGAAGACACAGGTCGAAGAGAAACTAAAGACAGATTATAGGCCCCGACAGATGCGGTCTGCAAATAGCTTTGTTTATTCATCTACTTTTTTAAATAATTTTTTATATGATTGTATAATAACTATTTTATTGATAACATAAGTCGTATGTTCTTTAAGATATAGACTGACATCATCCTGTCATTATCTTTTGATACTTATTCAAGATGGCCTGGATGACTGAGAACTTTCACAGACTTTTGATACTTTTACAAATAGATAAGATATTTATTTATTTATAATAGACTGTTTTTTTAAATCAGTATTGTTTCAAAATATCTTAATTCTTACCACAGCTTAGCTTGTATATGCTTTTAATATAAACACAGGCTCACAATTGTCTCAAAAATTTATTTTAAAGACCTATTGTTGTGTAGTGGTTTTTAAATCCCCATCTTTCAATATTAGACCAAACAGTGTTTGATCAAGTGTATTATTTAAAGGGCTGACTCACTACTGTGTAAATGTGGCTCTATTAGATTAAATAAAATAATTTATTTCTTACAGTCAACCTTTGTACAAAATACTGTACTATCGTTTAACAAATGAACAAGTGAATTTCTATTTAATTCTTACAGGGAAAAAACAAGTACACAAACATAAATAGAATATGTTCCACAGGATAGAAAAGAGCTCTTTCTCTTATTTTTGTCCAATACGTATATAGTTAAAACAATGACAATCACAGTAGCTACAAAAGAACAATACCACAATAAAATGGAGACCAGCTCTTACAATATAAAGCATAAAACAAAGCTGTATGACTGTGTATCTCTGCCGGCAGAAGCAGTCTCTGAGATGAACGAGTAAACATCAGTGCTGCTCATATACAGTACTTCACAAACCCACTAGTATGTTTCTGCAGTTCTAGGACCGCAGTTCTAGTTCAGTTCCTAGTTTTTTAGGCAGCGCTTCCTGTGTCTGGTTAAGGTTAGGGTCAGGGTCTGGTGTTGTGGCTAAGTCACTTTTGGCTCTCATCAGAACTGAGGTCCTAGAACTGCTGTTGTGCAGGAATATCCTTCTACACAAATCTAAACAGAAAAATCATTCTGTCAGTCAAAGGCAAAAGTTTGAAAATGTCTTTGATATTTCCTGTTTTTTCATGTAAATATTGAGGGAACTGTAGTTTCCTAGTTGTTACAAAGTTTAGAATTGAGAGAAATGGGAAAGTGGACCACCGCTGCTGTGTGTCGGCTGGTGCAGCAGGGAGTCACAAAGCATAGTGGCTTGTGGTTAGTCCCAGACTTAGTGACTACAATTTAATCAAATTTAGAGTAAAAATATTACAGATAGCCGGTTCAAAAGTGTTCAAGTATAATTTGTTTTGGCTAAAAGGATGGCAGTTTTTACTAGGTTTTATACCGTTTGCCATAAATATGAAACATGTGACAGCAACAGATCCCAGTGAGGTCCACGGCTCGACTGCTCACAGCACAGAAGCAATACCAACCAGAGCCAGATGTGACAACTCTGCAGAATCTCTCTGTGTGTCCGTCTCTGAGGCCTGGAGAGAGGAAGTGGACGAGGAGTGAAGGCCGTGACAGATGCTGTCGGTTTGAGTGTCTGAGTTCTTTTCTCTGGAGTCTTCCTGGTCCCGGTCCTGGTTTGTCGTGAGCCCAGATTCCTCTTGGCTTTGGTTTTGCTGCTGGTCGGCCCTGTCCTCTTGTCCCACTGTGTCCTCCTCGTGTTGAAGGGCTGTGAAGCGCTCCACCACACAGTCTGCTGTGAGCCTGGCTTCAGGGTCGTGGTCCCAACACTCGGTGATGGTGGAGCAAAACACACTCAGGCCCTGGAGATCAATAAATTACCATTATTTAGGGTACAGAGCTTCAATACTTACAAGAAGGATAGATCAAATGTTATAAGTAATAAAATGTTGTATCAACAGTAATTGTACTTGATACATATTGGAGAAAGAGGTCCACTGTTAGATCTGACCTCGTGCTGTGTCCACGACGAGGGGATGTCCGGTCGGCCTCTGTCCCTCAGCACCAGGTCCCTCATACTGTCCACACAGGGCTGATCACAGACTTTAGAGCCAAACGCCGGCTCGTAGCTCTTCACCTCTGCACAAACACACAAACAAACAGATTTTCTGACATTACTGTAATATAAAGACTGACAAATATAACAAGTTTACAAAAGAGAATGCCTTATAAACTTAAGAAAATGCCACATAATTAACCAATGCAGACAGACTTACTCTAACCAAGATCTTTCAATCTCCATTTTGAAATCCTACAAGGCGTGACTAATACTGTGCCCGATTGTAGTGGCTCAGATTAGTCACTACGATGTCCTCTCATGACTTTTCTATAATTCTATTCAGTTCGGATTATGTTCTTGTTTTTTATTCAATCTAAATACTATTCAAACATGTCCTATTTCCCACCTCCAATCTCCTGACAGCGTGAGGCCATCTCCCAAAGAACCAAAGCCATGGAGTACACATCCATCTGTTTGAAAGCCTCCAGGTCCTCCAGGTTGACCCGGGACTCCAGGACCTCAGGAGCCATGTATCGAGCCGTCCCCACCTCCAAAAAACACATCAATGAGCACATCACATGGAAATGAAAGACTAAATATTAATAAAAACGTACCTGTCCACTGTTGGCATAGTCATCAACAGTCAGGGACATGTCCAGTCTCAAGGCCAGACCGAAGTCACACAAAGCACACTCCTTTCTGCTTTTCACCAAAATGTTACTGCTTTTCAGGTCTCGATGTGCCACTGGAACCTGGTAAAAACAACAATACATGGTCTTTCACTCTAATGTTTCATCACACATTAGTACATGCATGTTATACATGAGCAGAAGTGGGTAATGGTCCCCTCTGAACCCTAGTCAGTTTTTACTATTTTCTCCGGACTAGATTTTTCTTATTAATAACAAAGCTTTAGAAACATAATTCCTATGATTCACAGAGAAGTTATTCTATGTTATTATTGTTTTTTTTAGCAGATTCTGGGTCAGAATATGTGTGCTGAAAGGAAAAGGTAGTGCAGCTTCTCGATACAAGTGGCCAAAATGAGATTTCACCACAAGCTGGCTGGGCGCTCCCTTAGAGAGAAGGTAAGAAGCTCAAAGTAGAGCCACTGCTCCTCAACAGCCAATACAGCTCTGGCATCAGCTCGGGTCAAATATCTTTAACTAAATGTCCTTAGCCTCAGTTGGACCTGTCTATTCATTTAGGTTATGTGAGAGATCGTAGAAGCCTTCTTTTGTTTAGTCTAGACCAGTAGTGGCCAAACTAATGCCCAGGGGCCACATGCAGCTCAATAAGTTTAATCTGGCCTATCAAGCATTAACTAATATTTTATTGATAATTAAACACTGCATATATGTTCAACATGCTCCAAACAGTAACAACCTTTCTTAAAGCTAGTATCTCTACTCTCAAAGAGATAGTTTTTGTTTTAGAACAAATTGTGACTGTGGCGTTGAATATACAGTGTTTTTACACATATTGTATTGATGTATTAAAAAAATAAATGTGTTTTTATTGAACACAAGTAAGTTCACCATGTTGGCCGAGCTCTCCACCAGAGTCCCATGTTCTAATGTGGCCCTTAGGAAAAAATAATTGCCCAGACACTAGACACTAAAGTTAAATCCTAAATCCTTGACGTAAAAAGCTATATAGTCTTGTGTTTTCCTGAAGCATGACAGACTGGTCAATCAATGCTACACTGTAAGTAAGTAAGTAAGTATTATTTATATAGCACCTTTCACAGATATAGATCACAAAGTGCTTTACAACGTGCTTACTCACCCCATTCACACACATTCACACCTGGGGCAGACAGAGATGGCGGCTGCCACACAAACGGCGCTCAACCTCCTCCGACCACCACCAAACACACCTCTACAGTCACACACATTCATACACCAGTGCTACAGACACTGGAGGCAAGGTGGGTTAAGTGTCTTGCCCAAGGACACAACGACAGTATGAACTGTGGGGCGAGCGGGAATCGAACCTACTACCTTCCGGTTGAAGGACGGCCGCTCTACCCACTGAGCTACTGCCGCCCCAGTATCTCCAACTGTGTTGAGTGTCCTGTCTCAGGGTCCTGTATTAATGGTCAATAAATTTCTTCTGTCTAAGACATCCAAAACATCTCAAGTCTTTTCTCCAATCAATCAATCAATCAATCAATCAATCAATCAATCAATAAATCAATCACAATGACTTTATTCATTTCCAAGGGAAAATTCAGTTGTCAGGTCTCTTCAAGTTAGAACTAAATCAACTTTGATTTAGTCAAAAGTTTTTATCTGCCATATATGGATTGATTGTAGAGTCTTATGGCAGTCAGGAAAAAGGAATGTCTCTCGTGAGACTCCTCGCAGCTGTAACTCAAATATTCTCCAACAGGGACTATATCTCTGAGCCCATGTTTAGACTGCTGCCCCCGCGACCGCAACGAGATAGATAGAGGGATAAAATATAACAGACTTTTATTGAAAAAACACATTACATATGAATGAAGATACTTTTGATGCTTTAAAGAGGAAAATAGAAACATGAGAGTTCAGAGTTTTAACCCACATGTGTCTGTGACGGAGGGGTCTCAGAGTAGCACAAAGAGATTATTAAAGGAGTTATCTCTTGTGTATAAATGAAAATATGAATTAAAAGCTCTGTTCACCTTGGCCACTCCCGTTGGGGTGGTGTCACTGTGAAGATGCGCTAACCCTTTAGCGATGCTGGTAGCCATGACGATGAGTTCTTCCCAGATGAGTATATTCGCTGTGAGAAACTCCTGCAGGCTCCCGAGACTGTGATAGGCCAAAACCAGCCAGTACTTCCTGTGGGCGTGGCCTGATGCTCCTCTTTCTTCTGCTGCAAGAAAGGTCACAACGTTCTCGTGCGTCAGTTTGGGATCTGAGAAAATGGAGCACTCATTTCTCCACGAAGCATACTCCATGGCGGGAAACACCTTCACTGCCACAGTTTCGTAAGAGTTAACGCCACACTTTTCGCTTTGAAGCAAACGTCCTTTCCATACTTCTGCAAACCGTCCTTTTCCAACCAATGTTTCCAGTTTAATCGACAGCGGCGCGGTCAGTTGTCCTTGCCACCCGGTTTTATCACAACTGTCGTTAAGAGTTGGCACCTTAGTATTTGATTCCTCTATTTGCTCCAATGGGCTTGTAACTCCTTCTCCACCGTCTCTGCGGGACCCCAGGGCACCGCACACTGGGTCTAAGGCCTGGTACAACTCTGGGTTCTGTTTGGAATGCCACTCGGGTCGGGTCGGAGGTCCGGGTTTACCATAGCGTCGAGTTCGATAGAAGTAAAAGGCAGCAGTAGCAGCAATGGCCACCAGGACAGGAGGCACCAAACTAACCAGCACCACAGGGATCACCTCTTTACTCTGCAGCTTAAAGAACCCTGCAAGAACAGACAGATTAATACTTCACTTCATTAAAACTAAATTCAAGCTTTGTTTCTAGTCGAGTGGTACAGAACGGTTAGGGCAGAGGTCACGTTAGACTTTTTCACTCTCCGTCTTTTTGAGTCTTAAAATTTTTGTCTATTATTACTTGTCATTTTAATTTTCATACATTTATAAGAACTTTACAAGACAAGCATACAGATGAATAAAAATGGCATTTTTTTCCCCACACTGACGCGGGGGGCTCTTTTGGCCATAAACAGGCAGGTATAGAACACAGTGTATTTCAAAATACTGTATGTTTCCTCCACACATTACAACTATTTGGCGGTTTGAAGAAACTACTCACACTCAGCTAGAAAGATGAGAGGATTCGAGATAAATACTAATAATTATCACATTTGCCACCAACTGGACAGGAGTTGGAATTTCAATAAATCACCCTCAGAGTAATCTGTCAAAACAACAGATGGCATTCAGATTTTTCTGTCACTGCTAAAAACAAAACCTCTGGGTTAGGGTCAGTTTTCATTATCAGAAGTGTCCCAAAAGAAGAATACTGTACTCTTTAACTTTGGTAAATCTTTTGTTTTATTGTTTTGTTGGTTTACCATTGGCTCCTTTGTCAAAGATGAGTTTGTCGTTGCATTCGTGTTCGCCCCTGCAGCCGCAGACCATCATGGTCCCCTCCTCCGCGGGCTGACGAACCATGTGGCACTCCCGACTGGAGGTGAAGTTCAGGAGCAGGCCAGGGTCAACGCCGTCCAGGGGCTGAGTCGGGCGGTGACACATCGTCTGCACCGTCATCGTCTCGTTGTTTTTTCTCCTGGACCAACAGAGAAATACAAGATTTAGAAGTTTAGTCGTTGACAGCTGTTGTGTTCAATGTGGAGTTTGTATTATTTATGAACCCAACATTAAGAGAATACAATTTTGATCAAATCCAACTAAAACCTGTTCAAATCTGACTAAAACCTGATCAAATCCAACTAAAACCTGTCTTTGTGGAATAAGAATAGGATTATAAACAACGGTTGGCCATTGAAAATTTTCCTTTCGTCAAATATGGCTCTTTTTAAAGATAAAGAATGAAGAACATTGGTCTGACAGGTTTTCAACAGGGTGGAAATTGCTGTGAAAGGAAATAATTCACAGAGACGAGCAACAAAAAGTTACTGGGTTTGGAAAACATTTATTTTTATTTTTATCATCTGATAGCACATTCTAATAGGAATGACTAAATGAATAAATAAATCAAATTAAAGAAGTCATCTAGGCTTTATTATCAGGATATGGGTTTGGCCAATTATATGCTCACACAGGATGTTTCTGCCGTTGTTCAAATAACACTCCTATTGTTTATTCTTCTATTGGGTTTTTTTTAGTCATCTGAGGGATGTGATTGGCTGAGAGCTACACTCTCAAAACATCTGATTCCTCCAGTGTGAATAAAAGAGGAAACGTTCAAATCCAAAAACAGAGTTATAGTTAACTATACATTGGGACAAATGTAAAATAAAGAGATTTTAAAACAAAGTTGCCCAAGTAAATGCATTCAGTAACTGCTTTTATCATTTGGCTTTATGACACTTTCAGTCCAAAAATGTAATTTGAGTCGTTTGTTGATGACAAAATACCCTGAAGTTGCTACTGTTGCAAAAACCACACATGGTTTCTGTTTCATCGTTTCATTTCTTCAATTGTTATTCATTATGGTCTAAAGCCTGATGGTCCACAAACTTCTGCTGATACAGTACATGCTTGTGTTTGGTGGATTTTGGGAGTCCCCCTCTCTCTCCCTTGCGGCACCCTCTCATTTCCTGTTCTAGTCTTCACGGCTAAACCCTCCCAAGCCCACTTCTTCAGAGGAAACGGGCGATAAGAGGCAGATGACGGAGAAGAACAAAGAGCAGAGAGCGTTTGCATTTATTTAGGTCAAAGTTGAGGGGAATTATCTGAGAGTCAGCACAGGGAGAGGGTCTCAGATGGACTTTATGAGTAAAATGTAAATGTGTACTGTAAAAAAGCAGAGGATTAAAGGGATAGGTCAGTTTCTGTGTAAATGTGAAGATTCAGTTTGGAGAAGCAGACAGGAGGAACCACTCAGAGAGTAAACCATGTACTGCTGTAAATGTGGCATGTGAAAATGTAAATTAACTTTGAAAAATACAGAGTCCTTGCTGGGTATTTACCATATATTGCCATAGCAACCTGACATATTTTATTTATATAATAAGTAAAGCTGAACCAATGTGTCACTGCCAAAAACAAAGACCTTATTGTAAACCAAAACTTTTAGCTCTGGTTAAATGTTAGACCGATGGCATCCCACAGTCTCTCCATGTCGTTAATCACAGCATCAAGGCATTTCACTTTGATTTCCTCCATTTTTTTTTGTTTCCTTTTTGTAAAACAGTTTTCCAAATTTAGAGTTATCATTTACAAGTTGTGTAAACCACCAATACGTAATTGTATGTTTCCCTGAATACAGATCTAAACACTTTTCTCCACCTCATGAGATTCAAGAGCAGTCTGTGAACTGCTGATTTAATTACCGACTTAAAAAGAGACTGACTCTTATAGAGTCTAAATGTAGTTAAAGATAATCTAATACTTTGAGGAGGATATGCTGCTTTTTTAGAGGGTCACAGTCTACTCAGGTTTGTTTTGTGCAAAATGTTTCATTGCCCCCTTCATTTGAAAAGTCTGCGGTTACAACTGAACATGTTATTACTGAGCCCTTAGTTTGAAAGAAATGGATTAGAAATATCTTAGCAAGTGTGGTCTACCCTGTTAACCGGTCGACATTTTTATCATCTCCAAGCTGACTGGCAGCCATCTCGAGCCCTATGAAAACCAAAACGCATTTTTTAAACCAAAAGCCATGTCATAATAATGTTTTTTTAAGTATTTTTTTTATCATGTTAACTTTTTGAGAGAAAACACTTGTGTTGTTGGTCTTTACTTGATATGTATATGTTTTTCTCATTGGCCTTTTTTGACTGAATTTGTAACTAATCCCTAAAAATAATTGGAAAACAAATCCAAATTTAAATAATTAAATATTTAACATGAATAATAAACATTTTAAAATAATAAATTTTACTATATAAAAATAAATAACTAAAACTGATAATCATCAATTAAAATAGAATAATATTTTAAATCCATACAAAATTATAAATGGACTTCTTTGCGCTATTAAAGCTGTAATGTAAAAATCCTGTATAAAATGATTAAACATTAAAAGTCTCTAGAGCAATACATTTACAATTCCTTTGGTGTTTCATAATTCAATTCAAATGTTAAATACATTGATATTTAGGGTGTTTTATAGGAGTATTTTAGTGCTATTCTGACTAAGATATATAGTTTTGTTTTCAACCAAAGTTGTTGCCCCAGAAGTGGGCCCCAACTTAGTTCAAGCCCTGTGGAAAAAAAAAAAAAAGCTCCATACGAAAAGCTAAGTGTGTTCAGAAAAAAACAGCAGAAACCTCAGGGGAGGAAACTCAAAGGAGATACTTTTTTTTTTTTTAAACGAGGGGGTTGTAATAAGAGACATGGCCTGGAAATAGTCATCACAAAACAGCAGGAGTGGATTCACTGTTGCTCCACACTCACTGATAGTGTTTAGTCAGCACTTTATGGGAAAACGTAACACTGTTTCACTCAAAGCTATGTCTATTGCACTGGGTGGCTGACTGAGAAGATATTAAATTATAAATGGAAGGGGATGAAAACAATGCAAATAACATAAAACAAGTTGTGTTGTGTGAAATCAAGTTTTTTTGATGTAACAGAGTCCAAGTTTCTAAAATCCTTTAAGTTTAAGTTTTTGATTCTGTTACTTGTGCAATGGTTTGGATAATCCTCTTCATAAAGCAGGTCTGTGTAGTGATTGAGGATAATTGTAAATAAAAGCATTTTAAACCCCCAAAAAACCCAACACTTATACAATATGTAAGAGTTTGGAACACTTAGATGTGAACTGACCATATGGCGATGCAGATTTCCTCGGTGATGGTGCAGAAAGAGGACAGATTGCAGTTGCTGTGACATACACTGTCCTTACAGACCGGACTGGACGCCTCACACCACCTGCACAGGTTGAAGCTCAGGTGACTGAGGGACTCCACAGCAGCAAGGCCTTGGAGACAAATACAGGGAAACTTTTGTTCAATAATCAATAAAATCAATAAAACTGTGGCTTATTACAATACAACATTGTTTTAAGGAATCATGAGACTGAAAATAAATAGGATAAAATTATATTGTTTTGGGATAATATGTAGTTTTGGTTTGGATACTAGTAATGGAGTACCACAAGGATGCGTTATTGGCCTATTGTTGTACATTAAAGAGCTCATATTTGCTGAGCATATGTAGAAAATTTAAACAAATGTTGTATGGTCCAGTGAGTTATAGGTTGAGACAGAATTTACAACAAATCTGTGAACATTGCTTTTAGACATGCTGCAATATACAGTATGTCAAGCATAATCTTTCTTTTTAACACAAACAAACATTACTGAATGATAAAGAATAAAGTGCTAGAATACCTTTCAAAGGATACTCCCACATTGCAACACAAACATCATGACACACATACTTATCCCAAGGTGCCAACTGTACATATTTAGGGATATAGTGAGAAGCCTGAACCAGGCCTTGTACTACAGTCGTTTAACCTCTTAGACTCTCAGTTATATCACAAAGAAGGTTTTCGGGTTTCTCCATGAAGCTAATAGCTAAGAGTCTATTATTTAGTAGATGTCATGTTCACAAAACTGTCTACATACACGCAAAACAAATATGAGCTATTTACTGTACTACAGTGGGCCAATAACACATTCTTGTGGAACTCCATTACTAGTATTCAGCACCCTCATATCTTCACTCACTAACACAGACCTATGTTCCTACCAGATCCCTGCACTCTGCAAATGAACAACGTCTGGTGGCACCGTCCCAAAAAGGTAAAAATCACTCTCACGTACCTTCTCTGGATCTGTTCCACATTGGTGGAATGATCTACCTGCTGCTACGAGATCAGCAGATTCTTTAGCCATCTTTAAAAAACGCCTGAAAACACATCTCTTCCGTCAACACCTGACTGACAAACACTGAGTTCTACTTCCTTTCTATCCATTCCTTTTCTTCAAAAAAAATTAAAATAAATAAAATTCTCTCCAATCCATAGCTTTATATTCTGTGCTGGGTTTAAACTGACTAGTTTTTTGTACCTTGTGTTGTTAAAATTGCTTCCATTGTTTTCCTCACTTGTAAGTCGCTTTGGAAGAAAGCATCTGCTAAATGACTAAATGTAAATGTAAATGTAGTATCCAAAACCAAAAACTAGATATTGTGTAATGCTGATTACAGCTGTTCGGTAAACCTCTACAAATGTATTACCCTATAAGCTATGACTTGAGAATATACATTTACAATGTCACACTCAAAATTTAATGCTCAGTGTTTGTTCATGTTCCAGTTTGAAGAGCCGCTTTCTTTGATTTTTTTACTCTCCATGTCACTGGCAGCTCATTTCTCATTGTGGATTTATCTCTTAGCTCTGTTTCTATCTGCAACTTAACCTCCTCCAAAGCAAGTTCAGCATAGGTTTCCACAGGGATCTACCTCAATTAAAGGTGAACCAGCTTTGTCACATTAAAAACGCTGCGTTAAACCTGATATTAGGGCTAACCTCTTAATCTGGCTTCATCCAAGACCCAGGACATGGGTGTGGCCTTTTCAACTCTACTAAAAATACTGAAAGAATAATTTATAAACTAAACACATGGTTGGAGATTAAATATAAGCTCTGAGTTTGAATAACATTTATCAACTGGCTTTTAGATACAGTATTGTAGAACCTGGCAGTTTTTTGACTTTTCTATGAGCAGCAGAGTGTAAGTAGTTGAAGTTGTGGTGTGCAAGTAACGCCCCGCCACATCATAACAACAGTGATCAGTCCCAGATGACAGAGAAATGACAAACCAAAACAACACACCCACTCACCCTCACTGCTTTTCTTTGTGTTTGAGGGACACTGCATTGGCTCATAATGGATTTCTTGGAGACTTAATGTAACCACAGCATGCCTAATGTTAACCCTCCCTGAACCATCGCCTCAAAAGAAACCAAACAACCAGTAATCAAACATAAAAGAGACCTGGATTAAGGCGCGGCGATATTAGAAGAAGAATGCGTAGGCCGAAAAGTATACAGACAATATGGCTGATTTTTTAAGGTGTTTCTAGTGTTAAATGATTGTCTTAAATTATTTAACTTGCCACTTTGGTAATCTCACTGCTGAGGTTATAACAGTGAGGTACAGTTACTTAAAGGTGGTGCTAAACTCTGCAGTCTGTTGACTGTAAGATAGAAAATCCTCACAGAAATTTAAATAAAGCCTTGTTCTTGTTATTGTGATCTACTTAAAAAGATGTTTCTGGTTTTACACAGAGATAGCATCTTGAGGCTCTGTGTACATTGCAATAACATGAGCAGATTCTGGGACATTAAAGATGCATGTCCTGAAAACACTCTCCAAAAAGCACCCAACCACCCCAAGCCACCGGACTGCATTTAGCCAGCTCTGGCTTTCAGACACTTTCCCACTAGTATTTTTTTGCCGGCATTGTTTCAATGTTGACCAGCTGTATAAACCAATGGTAGCGGTCATTATTTGAGTGTGAGCAGACCCCAAGTGTGTGGTCCACTCTCGAAAAAGGTGGAGCTGCAGTCGGTTGATCAGGCCACAGATAATCCTCACTCGAGAGAAAACAGGAAGCAAAAGAAAAAACATCTAATGGAAATGTTTTTTTTTTGTTTGGTCTTTATGAAATATGCCTTGTTCTTGTGATTAATAGTTATATTCCGAGAGAAAATAAGCAAAATGTTTAACTTCTGAAAACAAAGCTGGCGTTTATCAGCAACAGCTGTTTCCAGTTTTAGCCAAAGTCAACGTTGTAAGGCTCTCTCTTTGTGAATTAAAACATTGAATTAAACACAAGCAGAACCTGTGACATTAAACAGTGAGTCCCAGAACTAAGTGAAGTTAGTGCAGCTTTTTTTATTTAACCTTTATTTAACCAGGATAGTCCCACTGAGATTACAAATCTCTTTTGCAGGGGAGTCCTGGCCCCATGTGGGTTTGGGGGGGACTGTTGTACATGTTTTTGGTGGTAGGGGAAACCGGAGTACCAGGAGGAAACCTACGCAGACACAAGGAGAACATGAAAACTCCACAAAGAAAGGCCCTGCCCTGGATGAGAATCGAACCCAGGACCTTCTTGCTGTGAGGCAGGCGTGCTAACCACTCTGCCACTGTTCCGCCAAGACACAACACTGATGGGACTCTGGCTTTTGAGAGACGTACCCAGGGACTCTTGGGGATGTATTTTTAATTCTGATATTTGAAAATATAATCATGAATATAAGCTGTAGTTCTGTTATGAATCTGGGTTAAGTTCCAGTTTAGATCTTGTTTAAGTCAAATGTAGTGCAGTTGAAAAAGTGTCTTCGTCAAGTGTATAATAAAAATTAAACAGGAATAACACTGAACCGAGTTTAAATTACTGTATGTATGTTTTTTACTTTACACCAGAATTTACTTTTCCCTTTATATTAATTTTTAATTTTTAATTTTTACAGATCATTTCATCAAAGTAAGACTCTCAAAAATGTCTTGAACTGTTGCAAAGTTTAGAAAGCTGAAAGCCATCCCGACAGCCTTCTCCAGCCTCAAGCCCCACTTCTTTATTGTAGTTAATGGAAACACATCTGAATATTTAAAAGTTTTTATATCACATCCAAAAACAACCCGACCCATACTGTACGGCTCAGTGGAAATGTGGCTTTAGTCACAAAATGTACCTCCAGAACATATTAAATAGCCAGGCCACACACACTCATTAAACACTACACGTTTTCACAGCATAAACATCCACCCACAAACACTGCACTGCGTCATAATTATATATATTGCTCACGTAAATGGCTTAGCATGTAAGGACAAAGCATATTATTAACTTTCTCACACACAAGCAGCAGAACTAGTCCCAGATGTTTTGATAAAAAGCTCAAAAACAAAGGGCTGAACGACAGTTGTGTACGTTTTCACTGTGAATCTAATGCGGCTAAATGCATTGTGTGTGTTGTGAGTGTGCCTCCAGAAGTAAATTGAAGCCAGAGCAGAGTTGCAGTCGGAGCCAAGTAAGCCTCCGATGCTCCGCCCTTAAAGGCTTATGGGAAATCTAAGAGCTGCAGCCCACTACTGGAGTTTAAGGTTGGCTTTGTATCCTCGCTGTGCTGTGCTTACACTGGGTACAGGGGGATTTATCTCAGTCCAAAGTCTTAGGAGGCATTTATTACTTGAACACTGTGGAACTGATCAGTCAACATTATAGTCGTTTTAAAGTAAGTGTAGTCAAACACACTGGAGCTGTTAGTGTCACTTGGACAAATGTGGATACTGCCGTGTGATTTATTGTAATAGAAATGATTTGTTGAAAAAATACATCATCTAGACTTGATTAACAAGGATTTTAATAGATCATGATTTTAATATAAGCCAATCGCATCCTAGGACCTGATTTAGGGACACTTTAATTGGTTTACACTGATGTCAACAAGGAAGTGACTGCGATAAAACAGAGAAAGGTATTGGATATGTTTGAGAAACAGTGCAGAAAAGAAAACATGAAATAGAGAAAAGGGAAGCAAAGCAAAACTCAAATAAACATTGGCAATGCAACAGTGTTTAACAAGGCAGAGATAGTTGCATCAGTCTGACACTGAACTAAGAGCTAAAAGTTTAAGGAAATATATAATATTTTCATGTAGGTATAATAATGGCTCAGTTTTTTGTGTATATTCAGTTTTGTAAAACTAAACTTCTCTTATGTTTATATTTTCTTACTACTTGATGTTTATGATCGGTATAATAAAGAGACCAAAGACGCCTGTTAAACTCAAAACAGGAAGAGGAAGCCGCTAAAATCACGTGACTTCTTTACTTCCCCAGAGCAGAAAGAACATTGTCTGGCAAAAAAATAAAAATCTAAATAGTGTTTAGTAAGATTACGGGTAAAAGTATTAAAATGTAATATCGTCATTGTTTTTATCCCGTCATAAAGTTAACGTCAGTCAGATCAGATTCAACTCTTGTCCACACACTCTCCTCTGACAGCGCCATCTAGTGTCAAGAGCTGAGAGGACCAGGAGCAAGTAGAACCAGTGCAACTCTGAGTCTGTTCAAGTTTAGAGAAGAGAGTCAATATTAATGGAACCAAGAAAAGAGGAATCACCATAGCAACGGTGGTCAAATGGAGACTTCCGTCATGTGACTGTGGAGAGAGTGTATTCAGGTTTAAAATGTATAAGATGATGAAGAGGGCTTTCAACAGCCTGACACTGACCAACTGACTGCATTGGTGAGGTGACTGAAAACATGAACCGTCCCATTAGCGAGAAAGCCTGGGTTAGAGAGAATAAAACCTGCAGAGACTGGGTTAGGTTCACAGTGAGTTCCCAGAAACACTGACTCAGAGTTCTGCTTAATCTGTTGAAATGACAACACAGGTTTAATGCAGTTCAGGGTCTTTGTTACTCCCACTGCAGTCATCATTGTGTTTAGTACCACTTGAATCTTACAGTGCAGCCGTCATATGAACCTTTTAATGTGTGCTATGAATAAACCATGCCTCAGTGCGTCACTAAACAGAAGCGGACTTGACTGGACTTACATTATGCGTGTGATTTAACGGCCCATTATCTCATATTTAACAAAGAGGGAGTGTATGTCCAGCTGCCTGTTTGAATAGTGACACAGCTCTGTCTTAAGACGCTGGGGAAGAGAGTGACTGGCACTCAAAGGAACCGTGTGTGGGGTTTGTGAGCGTTACATGTGCGGCAACAACATGGGACAGCTTTACCTTGACGTTCAGACTATTTCAGATTTAGTTCCAGACACTTTTAAAGACACATTCGAAAAGTGCAGCTGGAAATGCACCCAGGCTTCAAAGACATAGGCCTAAAAATAGAAAAGAGGAGTTGGCAGTAAAGTGGAGTTTAAAATGTTTGAGAGACTGTAGGGAGACTATATATTTAGGATTAAATTTAAAGTTAATCCTTATGGTTCTGGGGCATTTACACCAAAAGGGGTCGGAGTGTCCCCAAAAAGCAAACTGTAAAAGTTTGGGGACACCTCAGTTACTCGAGTAAAAACAAGAAACAAAAAAGAAAATATTAAACAGAATAGTTTATCAAATAAATTATGTCTTGTTTTTGTGATGAACATCATTATCAAACAGAAAACATGATAAATGTTGTAATTTTTTCTAAGCAACAACACTAGTGTTTCTTCTCAACGGCTGTTGTTGGTTTTTAACAGACTCAGTGTCATTCAGCTCTAGCTTCATGAATTTAAACTTATCGTCTACGCTGCATTAAACACAAGCACATATTCTTTATAAATAGAATGGGGAAAAAATGTACAAATTTGTCAACAATGCACAACAATTTGTAACAATGCACTAAATTGTAGCAAAAAGCTTCATGTAAATGTTTATTATTAATGTCAATGTTGTTAAATGAACATAAAAAATAATGTTTGGGTTATTAACCAGTTAATCAGACAGATCAGTGTAGAATATAAAACTGAAAACCAGGACTTGACTAATTTAGGACCAGATTTAATACAAGATTTATCAGAGACAAAACCAGGACTTAAACTGGACTTAACCAAGACCAAAGCCAAGACTTAAACCAGACCAATATAAGGACTAAAACCAGGAGTAGAACTTTACTTAACGAAGACCAAAACCAGAACTTAAACAAGACCATTCTTAAACTATGAATGAAGACAAGGACTAAAAAGCAATCTAAATCTAAACCAAGATTAAAACTAGGACAGTTGGACTAAACTTACACCAAAGCCCGGAAAAAAACAAGACCGATAAGAGACTTGAACCAGGTCTTAAACCAGAACTTCCACTGCACTAAACTAAGACCAAAACCAGAATTTAGAAAAGACTAAAAAGGACACATCTAAGAATTAAACCAAGACAAAAACAAGTCCAAACTGGGACTAAAACTAGGACTAAGATAAAACCAAAAAAGGACCAAACTAGGACTAAACCAGGACTAAAGCTAAGACTAAAAGACTAAAACACGTCCAATCTAAGACTAAAACCAGGACTAAAGCAAGACCAATGTAGACCAGAAGTGGGACCACAACTAGACCAGTCCCAGATTTAAACCCAGAGATAAGACCACTTAAAGAACAAACCAGGACTAAACCCAGAACTAAACCATAACGTGGATAGAACCGAACCCCAGAGAGACTCACACTGACTCAGCAGGACGAGGAGCCCCAACCGGGACGTCCAGCACCGAGCCATCCTCCGTCTGAGTCGGTCCGTCTGAGCGTCCCAGAGCTGTCTGTGTCCCAGTGGCATGTTCCAGAGAAAAGACAGGGGCTGGGGGGAAGGGGCAGGCCAGATGTTTTTGGTCCAGATGTGGACTAGCTCCGCCCCTCGCTGCTGCCGTTTTGGCAGAGGAGCTTTGTGGCAGAACACTGAAGTCCTGGTTTAGACCAGTTTAGACCTGGTTTAGTCTAAGTTTTGTCCTCCTAGTCTTACTCTAGGGTTAAGCCTTGCCCTCAGGTCTAGGTTTAGACTTGACTTTAGTCCTGGTTCAGGTTTGGACCCAGTTTAGTCCTAGTGTTACAGCTGGAACACCACTGGGCAAGACACTTAACCCAGCCAAGGTGGATTAAGTGTCTTGCCCAAGGACACAACGACAGAATGAACTGTGGGGAGAGCGGGATTCGAACCGCCTACCACTGAGCTACTGCCGCTCCGTGTAGTCCTGGGTTCATATTTATTCCTTGTTTAAACCTGGTTTAATAGAATTAACCCAAGGATTTCCAGGACTAAACCAAAGTAGACCAGATTTAAATCTAATGAATCCAAAGAAAGTGTGTCTACAGTTTTGAGTTTAATGCTGTGCTGCTGCCACCTACTGTTCAGTCAGACAAACTACTGACTCCAGAAGTCTGAGTAGGTTTTAAAGTCATCCAGGTGACCATAACACTGAAAGACATCTGGGCATAGTTTGGAAACAGAAGATGATCCAAGAATCTTTGTCAGTTCTAAAGCAGGACTGGTCTGTGAGATGAGTATTTATCCCTGAGAGTCTAACACTAAATGAGAGTCTGAAGTTAGTGTGAGTCGTGAAGCAGGTGAAGGGCCTGTGTAAGTATCAGTGGGAGTCGTTTCCACCTGAGGGTCATCAACAGACCCTTGTGATGCCAGACCAAGTGCAGACAAACTCTGGTCCTGGTCACTCTGTCCTGTTACACAGACACACAAATAAAGAGAGAGTCAATCTGAACAAGAATTAAACTTTAGTTTTATTGAACAACATTCAGAACAAAACATTGTCAGACCTCAGAGTATCATCACAGACACAGGCTGTGTTTTTGAACACTTTTATTAATTCAGTATTTCCTCTCCTCTCTGGGACGGGCCTGGTGTGAGGTGGGCTCGCTCTCTCTCGATCAGTGAGTGTCCGTCAGCAGGAAGCTCAGGTCACTGCCGGGTTTATACTCCACACAGGGTTTGTCTCTAAAACAGAGACACAAAGAGTGGTGTGAAGCATATCAATCAATCAATCAATATTTATTTATATAGCGCCTTCCAACAACCACAGATTGAACCAAGGTGCTTAACAACATTAGTAAAAAACATATTTACAAACAGGTTTAAAACATATTTACACAATAAAAACAGATCAGTGTCACAGAGCCATTAAGTGCAAAAAGCCTTTTTAAATAAATAGGTTTTAAGTTTGGCTTTAAACAGAGGCCGGTCAGTGATGGAACGTAACTCAATGGGCAAAGAGTTCCAGAGTTTAGGACCGGCCACTGCAAAAGAACGATCGCCCCACTGTTTGAACCGGGACCGGGGCACCTTCAGCAGATGTTGTCCAGCAGAACATAGAGCTCTGCTGGGTTTGTGAGGGGTCAGAATCTCACACAAATAAGAAGGTGCAAGGCCCGTGAGTGCATTAAAAACAAACATTAAGATTTTAAAATTAATTCTAAACTGGACTGGGAGCCAGTGCAGGGAGTACAGGACAGGTGTTATGTGCTCGTGTTTACGACTGTTAGTTAGCAGTCGGGCAGCAGCGTTTTGCACAAGCTGCAAACGGTGAAGTCCAGTTTGGTGAACTCCCACATAGAGCGCATTGCAGTAGTCTATACGGGAGCTAATAAAAGCATGGATGGCTTTCTCCAAGTCAGCACGACTTAAAAAGGGTTTAACTTTTGAAAGGAGGCAAAGCTGAAAAAAGCTTGCCCTAACCACCGAATGTATTTGTTTGTCTGATTTTAGACTGCTGTCTAGTTTTACCCCCAGGTTTTTGACAACATGGTTGAGATGGGGGGCCAAAGCAAAAAGACCAGGAGCTGAGACACTGGGCAGGTTGGATGTGCCGAACACAATACATTCAGTTTTATCCTCATTCAAACAGAGGAAATTCTGGGACAGCCACAATCTGATGTCCTCTAAGCATCTGTTGATGGACTGAAGACTATTAGGACAAGCAGGGACAACCGGAAGGTAAACCTTTAGGTCGTCTGCGTACAGATGAAAAGACATTTTGTGCTTTGAAATAACTGCACCTAACGGCAACATATACAAGGAAAATAAAACAGGGCCCAAAATGGAACCTTGTGGCACACCAGAGGTCAAGGGAGCCGAGGAGGAGGAGAGGTCACCAATCCTAACAGAAAAGGTCCTCTCTGTTAAATACGACCTAAACCTTTGCAGTACAGGTCCCTGAAGCCCAACCTGAAGCTTAATTTGTCCCAGTTTATTTTTAAGCAAATATAGCGTTAGCTTACATTTAGTAATTTAGCAAACGCTTTTATCCAAAGCGACTTACATGTGAGGAAAACAATGGAAGCAATTTTAAAAACACTAGGAACAAAAAGCATAAGTGCACGAAAAACTAGTCTGTTAAAGCCCAGCACAGTATACAAAGCTAAGCATAATATAATTTTTTTTTTTTTTTTTTGACAAAAGGAATCGATAGAAAGGAAGTAGAACTCAGTGTCTGTCAGTCAGGTGTTGACGGAAGAGATGTGTTTTCAGGCGTTTTTTAAAGATGGCTACAGAATCTGCTGATCTTGTAGCAGCAGTAGATCATACGTGCGCCCTCTTCGGTTCATTAAAGACCACTTTTGCCTCTGCATTCTGGATCAGCTGCAGAGGTTTGGTTGTGCAGGCAG
Organism: Perccottus glenii; assembly: GCA_024416835.2. Taxonomy (NCBI): domain Eukaryota; kingdom Metazoa; phylum Chordata; class Actinopteri; order Gobiiformes; family Odontobutidae; genus Perccottus; species Perccottus glenii. The sequence goes on from CM044560.2 coordinate 25,128,756, forward strand.
GGAGTCCAGCCAGTAGAGCATTGCAATAATCCAGTTTGGACAAGACAAGAGCCTGGACTAGGATTTGCATAGTGTGCTCTGATAGGAAAGGTCTAATTTTCCTAATGTTGTAGAGGATGAATCTACAGGACCGGGTGGTGCTGGCGACATGACTTGTGAAGTTTAGCTGATCATCAATTACCACTCCCAGATTTCTTGCAGTGCTAGACGGTGTAATGGTTGATGGGTCTAGTTGAATAGAGAGGTTATGGCAGGTCCCTGGTTTGGCCGGAATCACAAGCAGTTCTGTTTTTGCAAGGTTCAGCTGCAGGTGATGGTCCTTCATTCAAAGTGAGATGTCACTCAGACATGCCGAGACGCGAGCAGAGACCGTCGGTGTCATCTGCAGCAGTGATAGGAAAAGCCATGCAGGCCGTGCAAAAGCTTCGATATTTGATTTAAAACCATTTATAACTGGTTAAAGTCCAGGGTAAACCACTTTAAACTCCTCTAAATCTGTTTAAATCTGTTCTAAGTTTGTCAAACGTCCAAGTTCAAACAGCTTATAACCAAGATAAATACAGTCTTATTCATTACTCTAATGGCTGGTGAAAGTCCACTTTTCAGTTCCAACATTTGAATCCAGTTATAAACAGCTCAAATATATGTTTAAAGCCTGTTCAAGTCAAAGTTAGACCACTTGTGTACAGTCCAAATCCAGTTCTAACTCCATTTATTACTGGTGAACGTCTTCCACTAAAGCCTTTACCTGATGAAAAGTCGTGCGTTTGTGGTTCCCAGCAGCGTGGCTTTGTTCCCCTCCACCAGCAACATGCAGCCCTCTCTCAAAGCCTACGTTCAGGACACAAAACAAACAACTACTCTCCTCTCAACAAGCAAACACATCCAGGCTGAGTCTGTGTTAGACTGAGCTGGTCTCTCACCAGGACAGACGTGTCCACCTCCTCGTGGTACTGGGTGATCCTCTGCTCCCTCGTCTCCTGCACAAACGTCAGAGCCTTAGTTACAAGGATGTGCTGCGAATGTGGGGCTTAATCCTTCACAAGGGGGAGCTCCACTGCAGTTTGTACAGTTTTGCTCACAAAGACAAATCTATATCAAGAAAACAATATAAAAAGCTCAATATGTGCATGTAAACTGAATTAAAAACTTTTGAGTGACACATGTAACACAAAGAAGACACATTGTCATGAACAATATATATATATATATATATTCAAAGATATCTCTCACGGCTAATGTTTGTTTACTTTCCACCTTCAAGAAATATAAACATTTACAAAAATGTATTAGAAATCTTTTGAAGAAACCAAATAAAGCATTTTTATGTGCATTCAACACATCACTTAGAATCTGTCCTAAACACTGTCATTAAACATTTTCAAACAAAGGCCTAAACTCTGAGCTTATTAGGACAAGTATTAGGACCCAGTTTCTCACTTTGGGTCCCACTCTAGGTTCATGTTGTCGTCGCATGATGCTAACAAGTGATACATCCCTCACGAAATGGGGCGCGGTCTTAGATGGCCGTCCAGCCCGAGGGATATAGAGAGGTCATCTTCTCGCATGGCACATCTATTGCCTTGAGATGAAGGCAGGATTTCTGGCCCTGAAAGAAAAAGAGAAGAGCTGCCACAGCACACAAAGTTAATGAGGCTAGCTTTCGGGGGGGAACCATACCAGTCTCGAGTTCTTCTGTTCGGCTTGGCCTTGTCACCCCTTTACATATACAAAATGCATGGATGCAGCCTTATCTCCTTTGCGACTCCAGGGCTTCCGCATTTTGAATTACATAGACGACCGGCTTATATTAGCTCAGTCTCAGGAGCTCGTGCTTCGACATCGGATGACGTCCTAGCTCATCTTAAAACTCTAGGGTTGAGGCTCAACGCCAAGAAGAGTGTTCTCTCTGCCGCCCAGTGGACAACATATCATGGGGTTGTTTGGGATCCTAGCAAACTCAAAGTCTTTGTGGCCACCATTTTGGCTTGACACGCCCTGAATGACAGGGTATTGATAGGGAGACACCCTGTAGTTGCCCGCTTCTTTCGAGGGGCCAAGTGGTTGAGGCCGCCCACTAGAGCTACAGTTTCTTCCTGGTACCCAGCTATAGTGCTTGAGGGCTTAGTAAGCACTCCTTTTAAAACGCTAGAGTCAGTGTCTGTCAGGATTCTGACTTTAAAGATGGTTTATCTGGCAGCCTTTACCTCTCTTAAGAAGATTGGGGATTTGCAGGCTCTGTCAGTTTTGCTCTCCTGCCTAGACTTTGCCCCTGGGCTGGTCAAAGCCATTTTGCATCCTCACCCTAATTATCTTCCAAAAGTTCCATTCTCGACCCTAAATCCGGTCATTCTTTAAGCTTTCTGTCCTCTGCCATTTACAACACTGGAGCAGGAGAGACTTCACTTACTGTGTCCAGTACGTGCCCTCCAGACTTATGTCCACCGCACTAGCCAGTGGTGTAAGTCCGAACAGCTGTCTGTATGCTACAGGGGCTGGAAGCTGGGGAGTTTTTCTCTAATGGTAATTTTACAGAACCAGCTACAAAAAAAAGAAAAGAAATGAGAAAGTGAGAAAGCTGTGCAGACAACTGCCTATCCATCCATCCATCCATCCATCTTCTACCGCTTATCCGGGGCCGGGTCGCGGGGGCAGCAGTCTAAGCAGAGACGCCCAGACTTCCCTCTCCCCAGACACTTCCTCCAGCTCTTCCGGGGGGATACCGAGGCGTTCCCAGGCCAGCCGAGAGACATAGTCCCTCCAGCGTGTCCTAGGTCTTCCCGGGTCTCCCCGGTGGGACATGCCCAAACACCTCCCTAGGGAGGCGTCCAGGAGGCATCCGAAACAGATGCCCGAGCCACCTCAACTGGCTCCTCTCGATGTGGAGGAGCAGCGGCTCTACTTTGAGCTCCTCCCGAGTGACCGAGCTCCTCACCTTATCTCTAAGGGAGCGCCCCGCCACCCTGCGGAGAAAGCCCATTTCGGCCGCTTGTATCCGGGATCTTGTTCTTTCGGTCATGACCCAAAGCTCATGACCATAGGTGAGAGTAGGAACGTAGATTGACCGGTAAATCGAGAGCTTTGCCTTACAGCTCAGCTCCTTCTTCACCACAACAGACCGGTACAGCGACCGCATCACTGCAGAAGCTGCACCGATCCGCCTGTCAATCTCACGCTCCTCCTTCCTCACTCGTGAAAAGACCCCAAGATACTTGAACTCCTCCACTTGAGGCAGGATCTCTCCACCAACCTGAAGGGGACAAGCCACCCTTTTCCGACTGAGAACCATGGTCTCAGACTTGGAGGTGCTGATCCTCATCCCAGCCGCTTCACACTCGGCTGCAAACCGTCCCAGTGCACACTGAAGGTCCTGGCTTGATGGAGCCAACAGGACAACATCATCTGCAAAAAGCAGAGACGATCCTGTGGTCACCAAACCAGACTCCTCCGGCCCCTGGCTGCGCTAGAAATCCTGTCCATAAAGATAATGAACAGGACCGGTGACAAAGGGCAGCCCTGCCGGAGTCCAACGTGCACTGGGAACAGGTCTGACTTACTGCCGGCAATGCGAACCAAGCTCTTGCTCCGGTCGTACAGGGACCGGACAGCCCTTAGCAAAGGGCCCCGGACCCCATACTCCCAGAGCACCCCACAGGGCGCCACGAGGACACAGTCGAATGCCTTCTCCAGATCCACAAAACACATGTGGACTGGTTGGGCAAACTCCCATAAACCCTCCAGCACCCTGGAGAGGGTATAGAGCTGGTCCAGTGTTCCACGACCAGGACGAAACCGCATTGTTCCTCCTGAATCCGAGGTTCAACTATCGGTCGCATTCTCCTCTCCAGTACCCTGGCATAGACTTTCCCGGGGAGGCTGAGGAGTGTGATCCTCTGTAGTTGAACACACCCTCCGGTCCCCCTTCTTGAAAAGAGGGACCACCACCCCGGTCTGCCAGTCCAGAGGTACTGTCCCCGACCGCCACGCGATGTTGCAGAGGCGTGTCAACCAAGACAGCCCTACAACATCCAGAGACTTGAGGTACTCAGGGCATATCTCATCCACCCCCGGTGCCTTGCCACCGAGGAGCTTCCCAACTACCTCAGTGACTTCGGCCCGGTGATGGACGAGTCCACCTCCGAGCCCTCGGCCTCTGCTTCCTCAGTGGAAGACGGTCGGTGGGGTTGAGGAGATCCTCGAAGTATTCCTTCCACCGTCCAACAATATCCCCAGTTGAAGTCAGCAGGTTCCCACCTCCACTGTAAACAGTGTTGGCAGGGCACTGCTTCCCCTCCTGAGGCGCCGGACGGTTTGCCAGAATTTCTTCGAGGCCGACCGATAGTCTTTCTCCATGGCCTCACCGAACTCCTCCCAGACCCGAGTTTTAGCCTCCACGACCACCCGGGCTGCAGTCCGCTTGGCCTGCCGGTACCTATCAGCTGCCTCAGGAGTCCTACGGGCCAACCAGGCTCGGTAGGTCTCCTTCTTCAGCTTGACGGCATCCCTTACTTCCGGTGTCCACCACCGGGTTCGGGGTTGCCGCCACGACAGGCACCGGAGACTTTACGGCCACAGCTTCGAGTGGCGATCGACAATGGAGGTGGAGAACATGGTCCACTCGGACTCAATGTCTCCAACCTCCTCGGATCTGGTCAAGCTCTGCCGGAGGTGGGAGTTAAAGGTCTTTCTGACAGGGGCTCTGCCAAACGCTCCCAACAGACCCTCACAGTACGCTTGGGCCTGCCGAGTCTGTCCAGCTTTCTCCCTGCCATCGGATCCAACTCACCACCAGGTGGTGATCAGTTGACAGCTCCGCCCCTCTCTTCACCCGAGTGTCCAAGACATACGGCCGGAGGTCAGATGAAACAACTACAAAGTCGATCATCGATCTCCGACCTAGGTGTCCTGGTGCCACGTGCACTGATGGACACCCTTATGCTTGAACATGGTGTTCGTTATGGACAAACTGTTGCAAGCACAGAAGTCCAATAACAGAACACCACTGGTTCAGATCCGGGGCCGTTCCTCCCAATCACGCCCTCCAGGTGTCACTGTCGCTGCCCACGTGAGCGTTGAAGTCCCCAGTAGAACGATGGAGTCCCCGGTCGGAGCACTTTCCAGCACCCTCCCAGAGACTCCAAGAAGGCCGGGTACTCTGCACTCCTATTTGGCCCGTAAACACAAACAACAGTGAGAGACCTATCCCCGACCAAGGCGCAGGGAAGCGACCCTCTCGCTCACCGGGTGAACTCAACACATGGCGGCTAAGCTGGGGGCTATGAGCAAGCCCACACCAGCCCGCCGCCTCGCCGCAGGCAACTCCAGAGTAGTGGAGAGTCCAGCCTCTCTCGAGGATTTGGGTTCCAGAGCCCAAGCTGTGCGTGGAGGTGAGCCCGACTATCTCTAGTCGGTATCTCTCAACCTCCCGCACAAGCTCAGGCTCCTTCCGCCAGCGAGGTGACATTCCATGTCCCTAGCGCCAGATTCCGTGTCCGGGGATTGGGTCGTCGAGGCCTCCGCCCGACTGCCACCCAATCCACTTTGCACCGGCCCCTCACGGTTCCTCCCGCAGGTGGTGGGCCCACGGAGGTCGGCCCCACGCCGCTCCTTCGGGCTGAGCCCGGCCGGGCCCCGTGGGGAAAGACCCGGCCACCAGACGCTCGCATGCGAGCCCCAACCCCGGGCCTGGCTCCAGGGTGGGGCCCCGGTTGCGCCATACCGGGCGACGTCACGGTCCTTGATGTTTTTGTCTCCATAAAGGGTTCTGAACCGCTCTTTGTCTGGCCCGTCACCTAGGACCTGTTTGCCTTGGGAGACCCTACCAGGGGCATATAGCCCCTGACAACATAGCTCCTAGGATCATTCGGGCACTCAAACCCCTCCACCACGATAAGGTTGCGGTTCAAGGACTAAAAATGCTTTAAACCACATGGTTCAGCTGCTCTTGAACATAAACCAATGGCTCCGGTCTCTAGAGCTAAGTTTTTACTACATGACAACTCTCTGGGGAGGGGGGTGAGAACAATATGGTGAATAGAGGAGTAATGGGCGGAAGATGTCCATATTTTATACAGTCATTGACAAAAGGCCCTGCACTCACAAGTGGATTAAAGGGCCTTTATTACTGTTTACAGCTTTAACTTTGATTCATTTTTATGAAGCACAGCCCTCTGTCTGTACTTCCTGGTTCCTCCTCAGATCTAGACAGAGCAGTGGGTGGAGCATGTCTGCACCTCCCGGAGCAGTCACACTACACTTAGGTCTCATTTCTGAAAAACAGGAAGTCTCTCAGTCACTGTTATCGAGCGAAGAAATGGCACAGAACACACTCGACCGAGAGGCCTTGTCCTGTCCGATCTGTTTGGATCTACTAAAGGATCCGGTGACTGTTCCCTGTGGACACAGCTACTGCATGAACTGTATTAAAACTCACTGGGATCAACATAGCCTCAGGTACAGCTGTCCTGAGTGCAGACAGAGCTTCTGCCCCAGGCCTGTCCTGGGGAAAAACACAATTATAGCAGATTTAGTGGAGCTGCTAAAGAAGGCGGGGCTCACAGCGCCCCCTGCTGACCACTGCTACGCCGGACCTCAGGATGTTTCCTGTGACGTGTGCACTGGGAGGAAGATGAAAGCTGTCAAGTCCTGTCTGCAGTGTGTGGCTTCGTTCTGTGAGACTCACCTCCAGCCTCATTATGATGCTGCTGCGTTACAGAAACACCAGCTGGTGGCGCCCTCTGACAAGCTCCAGGAAAACATCTGCTCTCGACACAACGAGGTGATGAAGATGTTCTGCCGCACCGACCAGCAGGTCATCTGCTACCTCTGCTCTGTGGACCAACACAAGGACCACCACATGGTGACAGCCGCAGCAGAGAGGGCCCAGAGGCAGGCAGAGCTGCAGGCCGGGCGGGACCAGCTGCTCCAGACCGTCCAGGACAAAGAGACAGACCTGGAGAGTCTCAGAGAGGAGGCCGAGGACATCGATCGCTCTGCCCATGAAGCAGTGCAGCACAGTGAGGAGAGCTTCACTGGGCTGATCCGTCTCCTGGAGAAAAGACGCTCTGAAGTGGAGCAGCAGATCCGGTCCCAGCAGGAGACTGAGCTGTGTCGAGTCCAAGAGCTTCAGGACAAACTACAGCGGGACGTCACTGAGCTGAGGAGGACCATCTCCGAGCTGGACGCACTGTCACTCACACCGGACCACATCCAGTTTCTACAACACTATCCTTCACTGTCCACAGCCGGACAGAGCGCAGACCGGTCCAGGATTCAGACAAGGCCCCGGCGCTACTTTGAGGATGTGACCACAGCTGTGTCAGCCAGCCATAAACTACAGCTCACTCTGAGTGACGGCCTGACAAACGTCTCACTGGCTCTGAGTCAAGTCAATGTTTTACTGCCTGAGCCCACCTCCAGAGAGGACTTCTTAAAATATTCATGTGAAATCAAACTGGATCCAAACACAGCACACAAAGATTTGTCGCTCTCTGATGGAAACAGAAGAGCAACAGTGAGTCAAACACAGAGTTATCCTGATCATCCGGACAGATTCAGTGTTTGGCAGCAGGTGCTGAGCAGAGAGGGTCTGACGGGGCGTTGTTACTGGGAGGTGGAGTGGAGCGGGCGGTGGGTTCGTATAGCAGTTGCTTACAAGGATATTAAGAGAAAAGGGGAATCTGATGAATGTGGATTTGGAAACTATAATAAATCTTGGGCCTTAGAATGTGACAAAACAAGTTATTTATTTTGGTTTAACTCAGTCCAGTCCCAGGTCTCAGGTCCAGTTTCGTCTAGAATAGGGGTTTACCTGGACCATAAAGCAGGGGTTTTGTCCTTTTACAGCATCTCTCAAACCATGACCCTCCTCCACAGAGTCCAGACCACTTTCACTCAGCCACTGTTCCCTGGAGTCTGTTTTTTCTGTGTTGGAGACACTGTACATTTCCCTAAACTCAAATAACGCAGTGTTGTTTAAAGCCACAGTTTGAGATTGTCACAGAGACTTTTACTGAAGTGATGCTAAAGACTTTTTGTGTTAATGCACCGGTTTTGAGATACAGAGCAGATTTATGAAAAAAATGCAAGAAATAATGATGTAAAAATATAAAATTTATGGAGAAATTAAAAAAACGTTTTCTTCTAAGTGTGGTTAAGGCAACATAAAATAAAATTAATGTTCCATGTTTTTTTCTTATTAGTCAAAGATATTATGTATAATTAGATTATTAGATAAAATAATAAGAAACAAAACTAAAAGGTAAATGTGTAAAAGATAATGTGCTGTGAAGACATGTGTTAAAGCCCCTCTTCAACCATGTACCTTGTGAATAACTCCATAAACAGAAACAGAAAGTCTGGAGGTAGTTCACTGTTCCCTCAGATTATAGCCTTCAACCTGAGAACAACACGTATATAATATGAATTATACCTGAGACTCTTTTTGGAGAATGGAAAGTCTTTAAGTCCAGTCTCTTGAATCAAAGTGTTTCTCTAAAGCAGTGTCTCAGACAGAAATACATCTGTTCATTCACAAAGAAAAGACCAGTTACAGTTTCCTTCAGAACTTTTATTGAGAATTATTGCCCCAGAGCTTTTGGATCTTCCTTCAGTTCTGTCTCAATAGTGATCTCTGGTGTAAAGGTGAATGTACTGCACCTTGTTCAGTCTGTGAGACGGACATTTGTATTTGGTTTAAACATGACACTGATACAACTACAGCTCATGAACAAATCTGTTCAAACTGGAGCAGTGTCCCTCTTCTAGTCCTTTAAAAAAAAGTCCTTTTAAAAAAACACAAAGGAGTCCAGGACTAAATAAAGGAGGAGACCTGTTTAGACCAGTTATCATCCTAACAATAATATCCTGTGCAGTTAAAAAGTCAGGGCTAAATAAATATTAATGCATCTCTTAAATCACGGCACCATCCCCAGAATCTTTCGAAGACATCACTCTAGACAGAAACAACTCTTTACTTTGTGGAACAGTTTAAAAGTCTGTTTGATAAATTAGGGTTAGTGGCAGCCATGTTTTTAGACCTACAATACAATACAATATACATTGTTATAAGAATTCTTTATTCATATTATCCAGAGAGACACATAGATAGAGTATAATTTAAAAAGGAATGGTCAGGTTTATTTCTTGCAAGAATGAAGCAAAGTACAAACATGTAACAAAGGTACAGGGTGAGGTTTGCTTGGAAAAGTAAACATGAGATACATGCAATTTTATATCATCAGTGAAAGCTGTAGGAGGCGTATCTTTTTACATCTAGTTATATCTATGTTCATGTTTAGATTAGCATGAAGGACATGACATGATCAGATTTGACATGACCTGAAGAGAACTAGGAGCACCCAGTAATTATAAAACCATAGGAAATAAAAAATGATTAGAACATTCCCCACTCTTTATGCTGATAAACATTAGCATAAAACTAAATATTAGCTTGGGTATGAATTATATACTATGGCAGAAGTGAAAACCCAGCAGGGCAGGTGACCCAGCCTAAGAACATTTGACCATTCGGTAAATCAGTGGTTCCATTTTTTTTTTTTTTTTTTTTTTTTTATGATTATTTTTAAAAAGGTTGTAATGATGCAAGTATAAAGTTAGGATATTTAAAATAAACTGAAAGTAAAACTTTGTAAAACTAAGTAAAACTTTGTTTGCTACGGTTATTTATGACAGTTAAGTGATGGCATGTTGCCAAGTCCGCGGGCTGTTTTTCATGTGGATGGAAGTTGAGAGAGAGAGAGAGAGAGAGAGAGAGATTTTCTGTCTTTCTTTCTTTTTTTTCAATAAAACATTCATTAAGTATTTTATGATAAACATACTGTCATAAGTGCACCCCTTTATAATCATAAATTAAATAATAATAGATACATAAATACATTCCAAAAATAAATACAATAGGCTAAATAATAATAATTTGCATGTAGGCTACATGCATTTATAAGAAGAAAAGAGGAACAAACAAATGAAAAGTCAGTCATAACCCGGGGGGGGGTCTCGGATCGTCAGCAGTCTAATATTGAGGGTCGCGGTCTGAAAAGTTTGTGTAAATGACCTATCGCTGGGAAAAATTCTCCTGCCAGCTCCTGCCCCAAAGGCAGCGCAATCCACAAACAAGGCATCAAGTATATGTAATCAGTTCAAATAATTAAATGTAACTTGTGTCAAATCGAGGGACACCTATTTTGTTAATGTAAATGTGGTTATCAAATAAACCTGAGGGATTATCTCTTTGGCTCCTAAGGTGTGAGTTTCTGCTCACAGTGTTCTCCGTCATATTGTATGTGAACACAAATAAAACGAGGATCAATTAAAGGCGCATGTTTCCAGTCAGTAGGCAATGCTGGACTAATGGTCTTACTTTCGCAAAACCTCTAGACGTCCGACTTTACTACTACTGTCCCTGATCTCTCCGTTTTTCTAGTTCAGAGTGATGTCACAGGAAGTCATATGACTCACGTCACTAGCCATGCTCACAGGTGTACAACCCTTCATAGGTTTAAACCATATGAATGTAAAAATGATTATAACATGAACAAACAAGAGTCAAGACATTGCACAACAAACACGAATCTCAACATGGATAAAAGTACAAACTGATGACAATGAACATTTTATTTTTATGGCTTTAACAAGATTTTTAATGACCTGAGAAGGTGGATACAAGACTCCACTAGAGGAGACTGCTCTGTCACTTTTAGATCTACGCCTTGTGCTCATTTAGATATGATATATCATTTTATGGGGCATGCTCACATTAAAACCTGCCTCCCTTCCACCTTCGACACACATCAGTTTGTTTATCGAGCAACAGATCAACATGACTGAATTCATACAAGCACTAACAACCCAGAGATTATTTCAATAACAGTAATAAGAGTCTAAAATGAACAGGCCACAGGTGAAAAATGTTGTCTTTGTTAAATACAGTGTGTTGTACAAGATCAATTTGTAAAGCTGGAGGTGGGGAACACAGAAAATATTTAAGGGAAGTGTTCCCTCAGCATCGAGAAGGAAAATAATGTAAACAAACATTATTTGTTATGAAGACTGCGTTATAGCTTTTTGTGTCTAAATGATGCATTTTGAACAAACTACTGGGCAATGTGACTTATAAACCAGAGTAAAAATGTTTAAAAACAGGCCACATTTACTTTTACTTTAAAGAAACGTCCCCTGAATAAATAAAAAAGAGGAGCTGAGGAGCACCTGGATTGGCCTGGTACTCAGTTTCATAAATCCCATGTGCACTTTGTCGTATGGACACTTCTACGCACAGAGCTGCACCCGTTTTTATGCAACTTTGAGAAATGAGGGCCAGTTTGTACAAGTTCTCTACCGTTTTTTTTTTCCTGATGAACCAGTTTTTCTGCTCTGTTCTCCATATCCTCATGAAACGAGTAATGAATGTAGCTCTAAACCAGAAACAAAGTCCATTTAAATACAGTCTGAGATTAAGACATGTCCTCACCTGTTCCTTAACACCTGACTCAGAGACGATGGGTGGTTCCAGTCTGTTCCTAAAACAGCACACACTCAGCTTCACTCACACACTGCTCTGATCAGAGGTGGAAGAACTGTCACTTCAGTCAAACACAAGAGACATGGCTCAGAGAGGAATTCAATTGGAGTTGGTTTCCTGTTCGATCTGTTTGGATCTACTGAAGGATCCGGTGACTGTTCCCTGTGGACACAGCTACTGCATGAACTGTATTAAAACTCACTGGGACCAACAGAGCCTCAGGTACAGCTGTCCTCAGTGCAGGCAGAGCTTCAGCCCCAGGCCTGTCCTGGTCAAAAGCACAGTGTTAGCAGATTTAGTGGAGCAGCTGAAGAGGACGGGGCTCACAGCACCCCCTGCTGACCACTGCTACGCCGGACCTCAGGATGTGTCCTGTGACGTGTGCACTGGGAGGAAGCTTAAAGCTGTCAAGTCCTGTCTGCAGTGTGTGGCTTCGTTCTGTGAGACTCACCTCCAGCCTCATTATGATGCTGCTGCGTTACAGAAACACCAGCTGGTGGCGCCCTCTGACAAGCTCCAGGAAAACATCTGCTCTCGACACAACGAGGTGATGAAGATGTTCTGCCGCACCGACCAGCAGGTCATCTGCTACCTCTGCTCTGTGGACCAACACAGGGACCACCACACGGTGACGGCCGCAGCAGAGAGGGCCCAGAGGCAGGCACAGCTGCAGGCCGGGCGGGACCAGCTGCTCCAGACCGTCCAGGACAAAGAGACAGACCTGGAGAGTCTCAGAGAGGAGGCCGAGGCCATCGATTGCTCGGCCCATGAAGCAGTGCAGTGCAGTGAGGAGAGCTTCACTGGGCTGATCCGTCTCCTGGAGAAAAGACGCTCTGAAGTGGAGCAGCAGATCCGGTCCCAGCAGGAGACTGAGCTGTGTCGAGTCCAAGAACTTCAGGACAAACTACGGCAGGACGTCACTGAGCTGAGGAGGACCATCTCCGAGCTGGACGCACTGTCACTCACACCGGACCACATCCAGTTTCTACAACACTATCCTTCACTGTCCACAGCCGGACAGAGCCCAGACCGGTCCAGGATTCAGACAGGGCCCCGGTGCTACTTTGAGGATGTGACCACAGCTGTGTCAGCGCTCAGCCATAAACTACAGCTCACTCTGAGTGACGGCCTGACAAACGTCTCACTGGCTCTGAATCAAGTCGATGATTTACTGCCACAACCTCAGCCCACCTCCAGAGAGGACTTCTTAAAATATTCACGTGAAATCACAGTGGATCCAAATACAGCATTCACAGGTCTTTCACTGTCTGATGGAAACAGAAGAGCAAAACTTATGAATCAATCAAAGAGTTGTCCTGACCACCCTGACAAATTCAGTTCTTATTGGCAGGTGCTGAGCAGAGAGTGTCTGACGGGGCGTTGTTACTGGGAGGTGGAGTGGAGCGGAGAGTGGGTTCGTATAGCAGTTGCTTACAAGGATTATATGAGAAAAGCCTGCACTGGTGATATTGGATTTGGAAGAAACAAAAAATCTTGGGCCTTAGAGTGGAACCAATTTAGGTATACTTATTGGTTTAACTCAGTCCAGTCTCAGGTCTCAGGTCCGGATTTGTCCAGAATAGGGGTTTACCTGGACCACCGAGCAGGGGTTTTGTCCTTTTACAGCGTCTCTCAAACCATGACCCTCCTCCACAGAGTCCAGACCACTTTCACTCAGCCACTGCTCGCTGGAGTTGGGTATAGCGCTTTAGGAGGTATTCTACAATTGCCTAAACTTAAATAACGCCAGTTGTTTTTTAAGTCCTTTTAAAAAAACACAAAGGACTAAATAAAGGAGGAGACTGGTCAAACAAGAGTCAAGCTATTGCACAACAAACTAGACTCTCAGCAGTTTTGCAACATGTATAAAAGAACAAACTGATAACACTGAACATTTTATTTTTATGGCTTTAACAAGATTTTTAATGACCTGAGAAGGTGGATACAAGACTCCACTAGAGGAGACTGCTCTGTCCCTTTTAGATCTACTAAAAATGACAGCAGCAAAGCAAAAAGTTAAGCAACTTTATTTATATAGTACAATTCATACACTGGGTAACTCTAAGTGCTTTACAGGATAAAAGACAATTTACAAGATTTAGATTAAGGAACATTAGAAAAATTCAAACATTTTAAAAGAACAGTGCAGATCAAAACACTTTAAGTTGTAATGTAGGCAGAGCTAAAGAGGACATTTTTAAAGTTGAGGCTGTTCCAGGTTTTTGCTGCATGAAACTTAAACGCTGCTTCACCCTGTTTAGTTCTAACTCTGGGCACGAGCAGAAGGCCTGTCCCAGATGTTCTCAGAGTCCGAGGAGGTTCATAAGCAACCAGCATGTCAGAAATATATTCTGGTGCTAAACCATTAAGAGACTTGTAAACCAGCAGTGCTGTTTTAAAGTCTATTCTCTGAGCAACAGGAAGCCAGTGCAGAGATTTTAAAACTGGCGTGATGTGGTTGTACTTCCTGGTTTTGGTGAGAACCCGAGCAGCCGCGTTCTGAATAAGCTGCAGCTGTCTTAACCCTCGTTTTGAGAGACCAGTGAGCAGGCCGTTACAGTAATCTAACCTGCTGGAGATAAAAGCATGGATAAGTTTCTCTAAGTCTGGTTGAGACATCATCCCTTTGACTCTGGAAATGTTTTTAAGGTGATAAAATGCAGATGATGTAATTGACTTAATGTGACTGTGGAAATTCAGGTCTGAGTCCATGATGACCCCTAGATTTCTAACCTAATTTTTACATTTTAGAGAAAGAGACTCGAGGTGGCTGCTGACACTTTCTTTTTTTCTGTGGCCCAAAGATGATTAGTTCAGTCTTGTTTCTGTTCAGTTGGAGAAAAATATTTTTCATCCACACATCAATCTGTTCGATGCAGTGACACAGTGAATGGATTGGTCTGTTTTCACCTGCTGTGAGTGAAATGTAAATCTGAGTCTCATCTGCAAAAATATGGTAGGATACGCCGCAGCTGCGTATTAACTGGCCTAAAGGAAGCATGTAAAGATTGTATAATAGGGGTCCCATGATAGACCCCTGTGGAACCCCACATGTCAGGGCCATTTGGTCTGATACACAGTTACCAACCGAAACAAAGTTCTTCCTGTCTTCCAGATAGGACTGAAACCATTTAAGGTTCTTTTAATTCATTTAATCTTTTTTGACAGGATTTCATGGTCCATTGTATCTTCAGTCAAAGGTGCAGGATGTGGACCTCCTCACCATCGACTGTGAGAGAGTGTAGCACTAACAACATTTTATAATTTAATGTAAAAACTAGGGCTGGGACTCGATTAAAAAAATAATCTAATTAATTAGAGGCTTTGTAATCAATTAATCAAAATTAATCGCATTTTAATTGCATATAAATATTTGACCTGAGACAGTGAGAAGTAATTTTTCACATGGATTTTGGACTGAATACATAAGCTTAATCAACAAAATAGTTTATTTATTTCAGTCCAGCAGACCAGTGCAATGTTTGCCATTAAGTGTAGCAGTGTAGTTACCCTGGTCCTGATCATCTGGTGGAGTGTGGGTTGGGTGTGGGTCCTTGTAACTTTACTTGGAGTCGGGCTAACGTCCACGCTAACTCCTGTGTTTTGCGTTTAGGTGATATTTAAGGCTCGTTGTGCTGCGGTGATAAGCAAATTCCTTTTTGCATAGCTTGAACACAACCATGCTCTTGTCGACGCTTCCATCCTTTCGTTTTTTTTAAAACAAAATTTCCCATCCACGGGGCCAAGCAAAGCGGTCTCGTCAGCTTCTTCGTTCATGTTGACTGTGGTTTGTTGTTGTCGGAAGTCAAGAACGCTAGTTGGTCCGTCGAAACTCATTCATTGAAAAACGTTCCGCGGTGCAAAAATAAGTGTGGTTAAAATTATGTTATTTTTTTTTTTGCGTAATTAATCCTAATTAACGCGTTAAAGTCCCGGCCCTAGTAAAAACATGTTTAAATGATAATCAGGAGTGCAGTCATGAGCACAAACATGAGGTGCTGTTGTTGTAATTTCACTGAAACCTCATTGAACCATTGCTGAACTGATGCACCTGTTGTTGTTTTGTGATTGTTGAGTTTCATTTTATTTTTTTGCTCATTGCTACGATACAATATACATTATGAACAAACAAGAGTCAAGACATTGCACAACAATTTCAATCTGAACAAGAATTAAACTTTAGTTTTAGTGAACTATAATCAGCACAAACACAAAACATTAAATGTTTATCTTTAGGTGCAACATTGGCAGACCTCAGAATATCATCACAGACACAGGCTGTGTTTTTGAACACTTTTATTAATTCAGTATTTCCTCTCCTCTCTGGGACGGGCCTGGTGTGAGGTGGGCTCTCTCTCTCTCGATCAGTGAGTGTCCGTCAGCAGGAAGCTCAGGTCACTGCCGGGTTTATACTCCACACAGGGTTTGTCTCTAAAACAGAGACACAAAGAGTGGTGTGAAGCTTAATTTGTCCCAGTTTATTATGTTTTATGCAAATATAGTGTTAGCTTAGTTTTCACAACTTAGATATTTGATTTAAATCAATTTATAACTGGTTAAAGTCCAGGGTAAACCACTTTAAACTCCTCTAAATCTGTTTAAATCTATTCCACGTTTGTCAAACGTCACACTTAGACAACTTATAACCAAGATAAATACAGTCTTATTTGTTGTAAAATGATTTATGGCTGGTTAAAGTCCACTTTCAACATCTGAATCCAGTTATAAACAGCTCAAATATATGTTTAAAGCCTGTTTAAGTCAAAGTTAGACCACTTATGTACATTCCAAATACAGTTCTAACTCCATTTATTACTGGTGAACGTCTTTAAGCCACTAAAGCCTTTACCTGATGAAAAGTCGTGCGTTTGTGGTTCCCAGCAGCGTGGCTTTGTTCCCCTCCACCAGCAACATGCAGCCCTCTCTCAAAGCCTACGTTCAGGACACAAAACAAACAACTACTCTCCTCTCAACAAGCAAACACATCCAGGCTGAGTCTGTGTTAGACTGAGCTGGTCTCTCACCAGGACAGACGTGTCCACCTCCTCGTGGTACTGGGTGATCCTCTGCTCCCTCGTCTCCTGCACAAACGTCAGAGCCTTAGTTACAAGGATGTGCTGCGAATGTGGGGCTTAATCCTTCATTCATCCAGGACATATTCCAGAAAAGGTTTCAACATAGGCATCTGGAAGTAGATTTAAAGGTGAAGACAAGGGACTTTGTTTATTCTGTGTCAATTCCGAGTTCAATTGGTAAGAGCTGAGTTTTATAAACCTCAGAGGGAGGGGTTCAGCCTGAGTCTACTGTGAGAGAAAGAGCTAGAGTCTGAAAACCTGTTTGGTCCTTCACTGGAGCAGTTGTATCATCACAGAAGGGCCAACCTCAAAGAGGAAGGTCATTCCTTTGGGGACAGTGGTGTCTGCATCTTGTCTCGAGAGGGCAGGTGGTTTGAAAGAGTAAAGGAAGCCATCTTTGTTCAAATGGAAACGCCCTGTCTGAACGTGAGGTGGACTGAGACACAATCTTTCTTCCATTTACAGTGTGTTCAAACAAAAAAACTAAACAGTTTCCCTTTAAAGGGAGTTATCGCCTGAAGGGAGTAGTTCTGTTAATGGTCCACACCATAACCACCCCCCTCCCACCGCCCATTCAACTCCTAAAAACAATGAAACCAGAGTCTGGCTTTCATCAGGTTTTGTCCAATCACAGTAGACTCAGTTCAAACCACTTCCTCTGACGAAGAAAACTGAGCTCTTATCAGTTGAACTCAGAAATTATAAACTTCTTTGTCTTCATCTTCAAACCTACGTCTAGAGCAGCCTTTCTCAAACTTTTTTCAGTCAGGGCACCTTTCAAAAATGCATAAAATTTCAAGGCACCCCAGTTTAAAATATAATTTAAAAACACTGCATAACCCAAATTTAAATGCAAATGTCCTGTTTATTTAGACAGGACAGTAATGAACAGAGCATAATACGAACTGTAAATAACAATAACAATAATAATAACAACTTTATAGCACCTTTAAAAACACTGGTTTGCAAAGTAATTCACAAAATAATTAATCAGAGACACAAATGCCATAAACCGTAAGAGGTGGACCGCATACAAGAATCCAACAACAAATCCTGACCAGGAGAACTAAACTGAAGTGCAGGATGCAGTTAAAATTAAATAAAAAGGGGCAGACGTAACAAGAATAAAAAAAATCAGATACAATACGATAAGAAAAAGATCCATGTTCCATGCACCAGAGATAAGCAGGAATGTTTTTCCATATAGTGCTTGTTTTCATCCGTGCTATATGCGCATGCACACACACCCACACACACAAAAATAATCCGCAACGAGATGGAGAAAGATCTACATGCGCGCATGCAGACACGCTCACACAAGCCGGGGTGGGGTGACCACAATCAATGAGAGACGTGAGCCTGGTGCGACGCACACAGCCGCCCTATCCTGGCAGGTATGGATGAGAGGCAGACACGGAGCTCCTGGTCCACAGTCCTCAGTCGCTCCCTGTACTTGTTCTTGATGTACGTCAGGCTTGAAAATCTCAGTTCTGATATTCCGATTGTCAAATATATACAAGTGTAAGTGTTTTGTCGTTTAAACACCTTTATAACGATCGCGTTAGTTGAGCTATGCACAATGGGCGCCGCCATCGCCGCTGCAGGCGCAGTTCAGAAAAGTTGTGATTTATGACAGCTCTGAGCGCGCCTGTCTCTGGCTCAGTGCAAGCCAACGCGAAAGCATTTTTTTAGCCTGAAAACCTTTCCTCAAAACTATATTAGTTCAAAGTACCCAGGTAATGTGGGTTAATGTTGAAGGGAACCAGGCCGATGGCAGCAAAGGACGGTGGGTAAACGATGGGCATGTCGTTGGTGGTGCTGATACTGATGGTGGCCACGTTTGTGCCGGCGCTGGAGCCCATGTACGGGACGCCATCCTGGAGAGAAGGTCAAGGTGTTTAAGTAAAGAGTGGAAAAAAGAGAGAAACACTGGGGCATGTTGACACTTTTACAGCGGACTAGGCCTTGGACGATTACGGTTTAGCTGTGAGTGTTGGTGTGTTACTGTGTGACTCACCTCCAGGACTCTTTTCCTGATCTCAGACACCACCTTGTTGTCATAGAGGCTCTTCAGCAGCCGGAAAGTATTACCACCTCCTACAAGACACAAACATATGCGTTTGTACAAATATAGTTATCTCAGTATTATCAGTTTCCTAAACCAGACTAGTGTTTATGAACAGGCCGTAGTTGGATTTGAACAGGCCGTAGTTGGATTTTAACAGGTTTTATTTGGATTTGAACAGGTTTTAATTGGATTTGACCAGGTTTTAGATGGATGTGAAAAAACTGCTGTTGCTTGACCCTTTAACAATATATTTTATCACAGAAGCTAAAGGCCACATTAATCTCACCTTGTGCCATGTTTGGCCCCAGGTCCTGACTTTGGACACATCTAGTTAAAAAGCTGATAAAGATACGAGGAAAGAGAGTTGTGCTGAAAGAACGGGACATTGTTCTGCTCACCTATGAATATCCCCTCAGCTTTACGGACAGCTTCTACAGGATCAGCCGCTTCATGGATGCCGTCCACTTCGTAACCTGCTCACACCCACCACAGAGTCATGTGACCAGCCACACCACACGCTGCGCCCAGATCAGGCCCAAATACTGACACACACACAGTTACCTAGAGTCTTAAACTTGTCTCGGGCCGTTTTCGTGTAGGCGTCTCTGTCGTGGAGAGCGTAAGGAACAAACAGCACCCTCTTCACGTTCCTAGAAATGACAATAACACACTCGTCACGTTTAGACGAGAGAGGTTTGTATTTCCACTTGTGGTGTGCAGAAGAGCGTAAAAAAGTATTTAAACCATTTAACTTAGTTGTTATGTTATTAACTAAAAAAAAAGGTGAGTAAAGCAGACCGAGAGGTTTGAAATACAGATAAAGTTAGGATTTAAAGTTAGGATTAGTGTTATTTCCAGATTTGAAAAAGTTGCTTACTTTCCAAAGAAGTCCGAGATCTGCTGTTGACAGTGGTCCAGGTATCTGCTGCCGTGCAGAGTGGAGTTGACACCAGCAGAAGTCTCCTCTTCATGACGGACACGCACCGGAGCAGGGGTCACAGCGGACAAAATCTGTGAACACATTAACGAGACAGTTTCCTCTAAATGTGGTGATTTTAGAGCTAATTTATTCCCAACAGTGGACAGTTGTGAGCAGAGACCCCCTCCTTCTGTAATGCCACCAGTTAAATTCAATTATAAAGCAACACTAACTTTTTACCTGGAAATACAAAAGCCTGAAAATCACCACAGTAATGTTTTAATCCTGAAAGAAAGTGTGCTCGGTTGGACACGACAGGGCACAACACAAATAACTGAGATCACAGGTTTAGAAAAAACACACCTCATCAACACAAGGTTCCACTACAAACACTACATTTGTTGGATAATTATAAAAAGAGCTAACATAAACCAGGGCTGCACAATCTGAGGAAAACATAACTTTAGTAAATGACTTGTTGTTTGTGATATTTCCATCCACTTAACTAATGTAAAAAGTGCCTTGTTCTGGTTAAACTGCTTTAAATAATAGCTTTAACCAAATTTAGTCCTGCCAAATGTGGTTTGAAGCTCTGATTGGTTAATACTATTTAAGAGTACAAAGGGTTAGTGGTTATGAAATGATATAATGAAATACAAGCAGATCTTTTTATGTGAAATTAACAGATATTTCAAAATAAAATCTATCCAGGTTTTGTCTCAGATATATTTAAATTTTAAATTTAGTGTTTGAATAGGGGGCGGCAGTAGCTCAGTGGGTAGAGCAGTCGTCCTTCAACCGGAAGGTAGGCGGTTCGATTCCCGCTCTCCCCACAGTTCATACTGTCGTTGTGTCCTTGGGCAAGACACTTAACCCACCTTGCCTCCAGTGGCTGTAACACTGGTAATTACATTAGAACAATGTAAGTCGCTTTGGATAAAAGCGTCAGCTAAATGAATAAATGTAAATGTAAATGTAAATGAATATGTTTCTCTTAGTTTTATAAACATGATTAAAATGATTTAAAGTTCAGTATTTCAGTATTTTACCATTTTATAAATCCATTTAAAACCTGCTACGTTACATGTTCTAATATATTGTTTCTATTTCAACCAAATAAAATCCCCTCCGGCTCAGCTTTGGGTCTCGACTAAACGTTTGGGGACGACAGGTCTAAAGTCTTTAAAAAGTAAAACATGTGGCCTTCAGCTGGTGAGCCAAGAAGTGTATCTGTAAAGTTTATTTTATACTTTGACCTTTTGTATCTTCACAATAAACCATATCAGTTCTGTCAGATTGTTATACACACACAGACAAATTCTTCTCACAAACTAAAAAGATACCAACTCCAGTTTATGCACACATCTGATTATATGAACATTGATCTCAACAAAAACTAAAGCAAATCCAAGACGTTTAAGTGGGAGGCCTTTGTTGATTTCACTGCTCCAGCATATATTATACTGCTATTGTTTATATTATTGTTCACATTATTGTTTAAACTATTGTTTATACTATTCATGCTGCAATAACGAAGCCAATGAAGTCTTGTTATTTCTAATTATAGTGTGTATTTTACTGGCTCCATTATTGCTTCTGTCTGTTTCTCCAAACTGTGTCTGACAATTACCAACTGTTATCTAACCCTAAATAGCGTTTTACTAAATCCTGGACTATCCATGCTTTAACAGATTGGTTTGCCCACACATTAATTCTCAGCTATATGCGGACGATGCTGTAATTTTTACGAAGGCAAAGTCTGATGTTGAACTCTCTGAAAAATTGACAGAAGCTATGACTTGCATTGACAAGTGGCTCAGAAAATCATGTCTTCTGTTAAATTCTTAAATGACTGTTTGTATTTTCAAAACGCCCAACAGCAAAGCCAAGCTCACGTGTAATTTTAAAAGGGGAGGAGATTGAAATTGTAGACGAATTTAAATATCTCGGTTTGACTCTGGACTCAACTTTGTCTTTTAAAAAACATGTAAAAAGACTTTGTAAATTTGTAAATTTTAATATTCATAATTTTTAACAAATTAGATTATTATTGCCAGAAAATGCTGCTAAAATGTTTCTTCACTTTTTGATTTTTTTCACACATTGAATATTGCATTACAAATTGGTCAATGACAAACCAGTCTACCTTAAAACCAATTGTATCGCTACAAAAGAGCCTTAAAAATATTTGCAAAATTCATCATTGCAAAATTCTTAAGAAATAAAACTATTTCAGTTTTGATAATTAAAAAAATGTAAATTAGCTTGTTCAATTTATAAAAGTCTACATGGTCTTTCTCCACCGCCTCTAAATGAGTTTATTAAATTCAGATCTGGGACAAGTGACAGAGTGACCAGAGTCTCTGCTCGAGGTGACTGTGCAGTTCCTTTGAGAGCACAGCCTTCAGTCAACAAGTGCTGTCAGTCAAAGGAACAGAGATTTGGAACAGCATCCCAGCTGTGATCAGAGACAGTCGGACAATAAACACATTTAAGATAAACCTGAAACGTTGGCTCAAAAGGAACCAGGTCTGTGAGCATTAAATCTGAAATGTTGTAAAGTCTTGTTTAAGTCTAATGCTGTCATTTGTATTGAATGTGTGTTTTATTGTGTTATATGTTGTTTCTTGTCCTGACCTGCCAGGGACTACAGATGGAAAGTAGCCACTGGGCTAATTCTGGCATATTTACATTTTTATGTTCATCAATATGCACTGTCCCTTTTAAATAAATAAATAATTAATAATAAATGTTGTGTGTTGTCTGTTTAACCGAGGCTTCAATGAGACCTGAAGCCTTCCTGTAGAAGCACCTTTGTATTGTTTAAAGTCAGCACAAACTAAAATGTGATGAAAAGCTCACATAAATATAAGCAGTGCCATAAAACTGCTTACACCTGCTTTAATTTGTTATTTTTAACATGCTTCACAAAATCTACCCAAAAGCTGTTATATTTTTATTCAGTTGAATATAACGGAGTGAATATTTAGTGGTACCCACCTCTGCACGGGACAGGGCTCACTCTGAGTCCGGACACAGACAGGAGCAGGGCGCAGTGGAGATCTTTAACCAGAGTCCCGGGTCAGAGGTCAGAGGGTTTGCGCAGACAGCAGCCGTAAACCCGCTTTAATCCACCCCTCTGACGACTTTACAAAAGAGGACTTTGTCAGGCGCGTGTCACGAGGAAAACTACGCACGCGGTAAAACTCAGCGCCTTTCACAATCTATTCCCTCCCCACTTCCACTCCACCCTCGAGTGCCCTCGGTGTGTAGTGACACTCGCAGCTGACTGGAGGTCCCTCGGTCACAGAGTAGGGTCTAGCTCGTGCACCTCCTCTCGCTCTGACGGAAGCGGGTCCTCTCTGTCTCCATGGTTACGCACCGAGCGCACCTGGAAAATAATCCATTATGTCTTGTAAATGTGGTTAAACAAATAAGAAGCTAAGATATGTTAGAAAACAAAAACGTTTAATTTGCATTTTCTGATTCACAAAGATGTTTTCACATTTAGAATTAAAAGCACGAGGGACAAACATTTTAGTCTGACATGTTTGGATATTTCCCAGAGCAGGAAAAGATGTGATCTTAAAACTATTAACTCTTACTTCAAGTGTCTGTAAAACAGTATTACACTATTGGTTTTAGAACTGTATGCTTCCAAAAACGCTCGTGGAACTTCACTTGAGCGTCTGGAATGAGGACCGGAAACAGTGTTACACGCAGCGGGTCTGTAGCGCAAACTCGCTCCGGAGGGTCTTTAAAGTCATTCAGCACCAACCAGTTTTAAATGGCTCTTAGTCTGCTTCGTGTGAACGCGCAAATCGAGTGGAAGTGAGTGGGGCGAGGGTGTAGGATCATTTTTTTTCGAGTATTTCGCTTTAAGAATAGGTCAAGCTCGGACTATGTCCGGGTTGTTCGTTCAAAATAAAAGCACAAGGTAGTGGCTTAGTTAGCGCTCCTGCTAAATAAAGTTTTAAAGTAAGAAATAAACTAACTGGAGCACAAAAAAAAACACTACTTCATAAAGCGCATGTGCGGTCCTGGCTCCTCCTCCTCCCTCGGAGTCAAACGCTTTCAACGCAATAGAAACTTCTCAAACAAAGCAACCACAAGATGTTTTTCATCATTTCAAACAATAATGTTTCTGATTGGTTTGTTTGTAGCTGTAACTTCAAAGTAGCGCAGTTACAAAGACCACTTCTGTCACAAACAGAAGTCATTTCAGGTCCGTCTCTGTAGACTTTTTGCTTTGAACACTAAACACAAAACAGAATGAAATTAAATAATGTGATTCGATAATTTATAAAACTATAAAGCTAAATATGGTTGTTGTTGCACCCATGATATAAATGTTAGTTAAACAGAAGTCATAAAGTACAATATGTGTTAAACACAATGTTGCTCATTTAGCTCAAGCTTTAAATTTAATAAATTTTTCTTCTTCCTCCTCAGATCTACACAGAGCAGTGGGTGGAGCATGTCTGCCCCTCCCAGAGCAGTCACACTACACTTAGGTTTTTATTTTCTGTGAAAGAAAAACTCTCTCAGTCACTGTTATCGAGCGGAGAAATGGCACAGAACACACTCGACCGAGAGGCCTTGTCCTGTCCGATCTGTTTGGATCTACTGAAGGATCCGGTGACTGTTCCCTGTGGACACAGCTACTGCATGAACTGTGTTCAAAGCCACTGGGACCAAGAGGACGAGAAGCAGCTCTACAGCTGCCCTGAGTGCAGGCAGAGCTTTAGACCCAGGCCTGTTCCTGTGAAGAGCATCATGATGACATATTTAGTGGATCAGCTGAAGAAGACGGGGCTCACAGCGCCCCCTGCTGACCACTGCTACGCTGGACCTCAGGATGTGTCCTGTGACGTGTGCACTGGGAGGAAGCTGAAAGCTGTCAAGTCCTGTCTGCAGTGTGTGGCTTCGTTCTGTGAGACTCACCTCCAGCCTCATTATGATGCTGCTGCGTTACAGAAACACCAGCTGGTGGCGCCCTCTGACAAGCTCCAGGAAAACATCTGCTCTCGACACAACGAGGTGATGAAGATGTTCTGCCGCACCGACCAGCAGGTCATCTGCTCCCTCTGCTCTGTGGACCAACACAAGGACCACCACATGGTGACAGCTGCAGCAGAGAGGGCCCAGAGGCAGGCAGAGCTGCAGGCCGGGCGGGACCAGCTGCTCCAGACCGTCCAGGACAAAGAGACAGACCTGGAGAGTCTCCGACAGGAGGCCGAGGACATCGATCGCTCTGCCGGCCTGACAGACATCTCACTGAGTCAAGGCGATGTTTTACTGTCACAACCTGAGCCCATCTCCAGAGAGGACTTCTTAAAATATTCACGTGAAATCTCACTGGATTCAAACACAGCAAACACACATCTGTCACTGTCTGATGGAAACAGAAGAGTAACATATATGAGTCAAAAACAGAAATATCCTGATCATCAGGACAGATTTAGTGGTTGGTGTCAGGTTCTGAGCAGAGAGGGTCTGACCGGGCGTTGTTACTGGGAGGTGGAGTGGAGTGGGGAGTGGGTTCTTATAGCAGTTGCTTACAAGGATATAAAGAAAAAAGCATGCACTGGTGAAAGTGGATTTGGAGAGAACAATAAATCCTGGGCCTTAGAGTTGAACAAAACAATTTATTCATTTTGGTTTAACTCAGTCCAGTCCCTGGGCTCAGGTCCGGTTTCGTCCAGAATAGGGGTTTACCTGGACCACCAAGCAGGGGTTTTGTCCTTTTACAGTGTCTCTCAAACTATGACCCTCCTCCACAGAGTCCAGACCACTTTCATTCAGCCACTGTTTACTGGAGTCAGGTTTGGCTGTTTAGGAGGCACTCTACATTTCCCTAAACTTAAATAAGTCTGTGTTGTTTAAAGCCACAGTTTGAGATTGTCACAGAGACTTTTTCTGACTTCACAGGCAGATTTACCTGTGTTTAAGGCTTTTAGCAGATTTATGTAAAAAAAATTATGGAGTTCTGTTTTTAACTCAATAAAAATAAAGAAAATGATCAGATTTTTTTTTTAAATCTTTAACCACATCATAATTTTTTATGGTTTTTTTGTAGAAGAGTGGTTTGGCCGCCCTTGAAAAGCTCAGTTAATGTCTATAAAACTATCATCAGCACCAATATCAATGAGAACAGACACAGGCCTGGTAAGGTTTTTGTTGGGGCAGGGGCAGGAAGAGACTCTGGGTGACTTAGAGTGCAGCTCACCAGTGCCTCCACAAATACTGATGAGACTTCGCCTTTTGGTCATTCAGGACCTAGGACAGGCAGCTATGAAATGACCGCTCTGACCACAGTAGATACTCACCAGCTTTATTCTGACAGAGGTGCTCAGCTGGTGTACGGCTGGTCCTCCATAACTCTATGGGCTCCTCACTCGAGACAGGATTGGATGTTTGAGGTAAGTCTCAAGAGGAAGATATCAGAGGTAAGTTTGGACTCGCTCTAGATGTAGAGGCATGTCAACGAGTGGATGAAGTCTGCGATTCCAACTCCAATGGTGGCACACATCCTACTGATTACATGAACATTGATCTCAACAAGTTTGTAACAAATCCAAGACGTTTAAGTGGGAGGCCTTTGTTGATTTCACTGCTGCTGCATGTACAATATTGTTCAAAATATTAGCAGTACAATGTTACTAACCAGAATAATCCAGGTTTTTAGTATATTTTTATTGCTAAGTGGCAAAAAAGTTACCAGTAGGTGCAGTATATTCTCAGAAAACAAACAAGACCCAGCATTCATGATATGCACGCTCTTAAGGCTGTGCAATTGGGCAATTAGTTGAAAGGGGTGTGTTAAAAAAATTGAAGTGTCTGCCGTTGACTGTACAAACTCAAAACTATTTTGTACAAACATTTTTGTTTCTAGGATTTTGCAATCCTGTGAATCTCTAAACTAATATTTAGTTGTATGACCACAGTTTTTTAAAACTGCTTCACATCTGTGTGGCACCAACTTGTGGCACCTCTCAGCTGTTATTCCACTCCGTGATTCTTTACATCTACATTCTACAATTCATTTACATTTCTTGGTTTTGCTTCAGAAACAGCTTCTCAATTGGATTAAGGTCCGGGGATTGGGCTGGCCACTTCATAACATCATTGGATGAGCCTTTGCCATTCTGGTTATTCTTCGATCCATTTTGATGGTTGTCTTCCGTTTTCTTCCACATCTTTCTGGTTTTGCTCTCCATTTAAAGGCATTGGAGATCATTTTAGCAGAACAGCCTATATTTTTTTGCACCTCTTTATAGGTTTTCCCTCTCCAATCAACTTTTTAATCAAAGTACGCTGTTCTCCCTGTATAAATGGTGCTGTAATTAAAAACAGTAAAAATACATTTTACTGGCTTTAAACTTGTCACAAACACATCCATCTTGTCAAAATAAAAGTTGTTAGTAAGAACACACCGACACATTAATGTTTCTATGACGTGAAAAAAAAGCAAACAAATGCCACAGATTGTTTCACAGTGAGCTGCTTCCTCCTCAGACCAACACAGAGCAGGTGTCACGTCCCAGAGCAGTCAGACTACATTCATATGGACCATTTCTTAACAATGTTGACTCAGTTTTATTTCTACAGCCCAACATCACATCAACAGTTTCCTCAAAGGGCTTCACAGACTGAACCAGACAACAGCCCTGTCCTTAGAGCCTCCATCAGGATCAGAAGAAAAACTCAAATAATCCACTGATGAGACAAAAGAGAGACCCCAGGGAGAACCTTGAAGCTCCAGCTCAGGACGGACAAAGCGGGACAGAGATGTGTCCAGGACAGATGGGGACAGGGACACAGATGGGTCGAGCTAAAGTCCAAGCATCACTATTTATTGATTTATTAAATGTTTGTCTGTGATAATATTCTGTGGACTGACAATGGTTGGTTCCTTTAACCTCAGGTCTAAAGACTACAGACCAGTGTCAAGGCCACTGCTCTGTAGTCTTTAGGGGTTACGAGCCTCCCTACTTTAGGAACAGACACAAGGCATGATGTTTTCCACTGGACAGGGACCCAGTTCAAAGACTCCGGTTGAAAATATTCTGCAGAGGCACAGCCAACTCAGGTGCACTCTCTTTGAGAAGTCTCGGCACTACCCCATTAGGACCCGCTGACTTCCCAGGACGCAGCCTCCTTCTCTCACCATGCACCTCCTCCACAGAGAAGTGGAGTCAGGCTTAGTTTTACAGTGGTCAGCAACTCCTCATCTTCTCCACTGATGCTTTGTTTCTGTCTCTGTCTCTGTCTCTGTTTGTGATGCGGTCCTGACATGAGAGACCTAGGATCCTTCGATAGAACCTCATCTCTATGGTTTGTATTTATTGTTGGAGGTCAGAGGTCAATGTAAGTAAGTAAGTAAGTATTATTTATATAGCACCTTTCACAGATATAGATCACAAAGTGCTTTACATCATGCTTACCACTCACCCCATTCACACACATTCACACCTGGGGCAGACAGAGATGGCGGCTGCCACACAAACGGCGCTCAACCTTCTCCGACCACCACCAAACACACCTCTACAGTCACACACATTCATACACCAGTGCTACAGACACTGGAGGCAAGGTGGGTTAAGTGTCTTGCCCAAGGACACAACGACAGTATGAACTGTGGGGCAAGCGGGAATCGAACCTACTACCTTCCGGTCGAAGGACGGCCGCTCTACCACTGAGCTACTGCCGCCCCTAATATCCAAGTCTCACCTGCATAAAGGAAGATGGAGAAGTTTTATTTTGTCTTTGAGACTGTTGTGCTCTTTCCAAATTGTTCTCAGAAAGAGAAAGTGTCAGCAGTCACCTCGAGTCTCTTTCTCTAAAATCTAAAAACCAGGTTAGAAATCTAGGGGTCATCATGGACTCAGACCTGAATTTCCACAGTCACATTAAGTCAATTACATCATCTGCATTTTATCACCTTAAAAACATTTCCAGAGTCAAAGGGATGATGTCTCAACCAGACTTAGAGAAACTTATCCATGCTTTTAACTCCAGCAGGTTAGATTACTGTAACGGCCTGCTCACTGGTCTCTCAAAACGAGGGTTAAGACAGCTGCAGCTTATTCAGAACGCAGCTGCTCGGGTTCTCACCAAAACCAGGAAGTACAACCACATCACAGCACTTTTAAAATCTCTGCACTGGCTTCCTGCTGCTCAGAGAATAGACTTTAAAACAGCACAGCTGGTTTACAAGTCTCTTATTGGTTTAGCACCAGAATATATCTCTGACATGCTAGTTACTTATGAACCTCCTCGGACTCTGCACTCTTCTTTTAAAATGTTTTTAATTTTTCTAATGTTTCTTAATCTAAATCTTGTAAATTGTCTTTTATTCCTGTAAAGCACTTTGAGTTTCCCAGTGTATGAATTGTGCTATATAAATAAAATTGCCTTGCCTTGCCTTTTTAGTCTTGTGAATGTGGCTGCTGTCTGCTCCTGCAAGAAGCTCAGGCCTTCAATCCTCTCCACTAACGGTGACACCTAAATACTTGAATTCCTTAACTTCATCAAGTTTCTGAGACTTTATTGTGATAATTGTACTGAAGGATTGGGCTGACAATGTTACACATTAAAGACAAAGATGAAGTCTGTTGTTTTACTGACTTCCCAACATGTAGTAAACTGGAGAATATGTAAACAGAGTATTATTTCGCTTCAGATGGAAAATGTTTCAAAGTGTTTTTATTAAGTCTTCATTGAACTCAAACTGACTCTGGAGAAAAGGTGGGAACAGTTAATATACAGTTAAAGCCAGCAGCGAGTTGAGCTGCAAAACCATTAGTTAGAACTAATGCATTGCACTTAATGTAAAAATATTCTGTTACACTCCTCTGTATTAATTTAGTATTTTACCTACTTTAAGGATCATGTGCAGCACAAGCTTTCAGATGATTTTGTGTGTGTTATTATTGATAGTCTATAACACAGCAATCTGTTTATTTTGTCTTTTTTCAGAGGCTTTTACGATAGTCTTTACTGTTGTAAACCGTCAGTTGTGGTTGGTTCAACTACCTCGTGTTGTTATTAGACAACTCGGGGAAAGACAGTCTTAGTTTAGTGCTTAATGAAAAAAAGGTTTAAGTAAAAGCATCTGGACTCAGTTTTCAGGGTGAAGACGTTTCGTTTCTAATTCCAAGAGACTTTATCAATTCTGAGATCAACTGGTAGGAGAGCTGAGCTTATATCTCTAGAGGGAGGTGTTTCCCCCTCTTCAGTTTTGTTCCTGATGAACCAGTTTTTCTGCTGTTCTCCATCTCCTCATGAAACAAACCGAGGAATGAATATAGCGCTAAACCAGAAAGAAAGTCCATCCAAATGCAGTCTGTGTAAAACACGTGTCCTCACCTGTTCCTTTACACCTGACTCAGAGACAATGGGTGGAGCCAGTCTGTTCCTAAAACAGAACACACTCAGCTTCACTCACACACTGCTCTGATCAGAGGTGGAAGAACTGTCACTTTAGTCAAACTCACAAGAGACATGGCTCAGAGAGGAATTCAACTGGATTCTGTTTCCTGTTCGATCTGTTTGGATCTACTGAAGGATCCGGTGACTGTTCCCTGTGGACACAGCTACTGCATGAACTGTATTAAAACTGACTGGGACCAACAGAGTCTCAGGTACAGCTGTCCTCGGTGCAGGCAGACCTTCAGCCCCAGGCCTGTCCTGGTCAAAAGCACAGTGTTGGCAGATTTAGTGGATCAGCTGAAGAGGACGGGGCTCAACGCTGGACCTCAGGATGTGTCCTGTGATGTGTGCACTGGGAGGAAGCTTAAAGCTGTCAAGTCCTGTCTGCAGTGTGTGGCTTCGTTCTGTGAGACTCACCTCCAGCCTCATTATGATGCTGCTGTGTTACAGAAACACCAGCTGGTGGCGCCCTCTGACAAGCTCCAGGAAAACATCTGCTCTCGACACAACGAGGTGATGAAGATGTTCTGTCGCACCAACCAGCAGGTCATCTGCTACCTCTGCTCTGTGGACCAACACAAGGACCACCACACGGTGACGGCCGAGAGGGCCCAGAGGCAGGCAGAGCTGCAGGCCGGGTGGGACCAGCTGCTCCAGACCGTCCAGGACAAAGAGACAGACCTGGAGAGTCTCAGAGAGGAGGCCGAGGACATCGATCGCTCTGCCCATGAAGCAGTGCAGCACAGTGAGGAGAGCTTCACTGGGCTGATCCGTCTCCTGGAGAAAAGACGCTCTGAAGTGGAGCAGCAGATCCGGTCCCAGCAGGAGACTGAGCTGTGTCGAGTCCAAGAGCTTCAGAACAAACTACAGCGGGACGTCACTGAGCTGAGGAGGACCATCTCCGAGCTGGACGCACTGTCACTCACCGGACCACATCCAGTTTCTACAACACTATCCTTCACTGTCCACAGCCGGACAGAGCGCAGACCGGTCCAGGATTCAGACAAGGCCCCGGCGCTACTTTGAGGATGTGACCACAGCTGTGTCAGCGCTCAGCCATAAACTACAGCTCACTCTGAGTGACGGCCTGACAAACGTCTCACTGGCTCTGAGTCAAGTCAATGTTTTACTGCCTGAGCCCACCTCCAGAGAGGACTTCTTAAAATATTCATGTGAAATCAAACTGGATCCAAACACAGCACACAAAGATTTGTCGCTCTCTGATGGAAACAGAAGAGCAACAGTGAGTCAAACACAGAGTTATCCTGATCATCCGGACAGATTCAGTGTTTGGCAGCAGGTGCTGAGCAGAGAGGGTCTGACGGGGCGTTGTTACTGGGAGGTGGAGTGGAGCAGGGAGTGGGTTTGTATAGCAGTTGCTTACAAGAATATTAAGAGAAAAGGAGTCTCTGATGAATGTGGATTTGGAAACAATAATAAATCCTGGGCTTTACAGTATAACCAAACAAAAAATGTATTTCTGTTTAACTCAGTCAAGTCCCAGGTCTCAGGACCAGTTTCATCCAGAATAGGGGTTTACCTGGACCACCAAGCAGGGGTTTTGTCCTTTTACAGCGTCTCTCAAACCATGACCCTCCTCCACAGAGTCCAGACCACTTTCACTCAGCCACTGTTCGCTGGAGTCTGTCTTGGCTGGTTTAATACTGGAGCCATTGTACATTTCCCTAAACTCAAATAACTCTGTGTTGTTTAAAGCCACAGTTTGAGATTGTCACAGAGACTTTTACTGAAGTGATGCCAAAGCTTCTTTTGTGTTAATGAACTGGTTTTGAGATACAGGCAGATTTAACTGTGTTTTAAAGCTTTGAGCAGATTTATGTAAGAAATGCAAAAAATAATGATGTAATAATATAGAATTTATGGAGAAATTAAAGTGCTGTTAACTCAATACAAAATAAAGAAAATGATCAGTTTTTTTTTCTTACTAGTAAAATATATTAGCTGTAATTAGATTTATTAGATATAATAAGAAACAGAACTAAATGGTAAACTAAGAAGACATGTGTTAAAGCCCCTCTTCAACTCTGTACCTTGGGAATAACTCCTAAAATCAGCTGAGACTAGTGTTAAATGCAGACAAAACTAAAGTTATGATTTTCTCAAATAGAAAACAGCTACCCTCTCAGCTCCCTAAAATAAAAACAGCTGATGGAAAAGAAATCCAAACGGTCTCTTCCTATTAAGTATTTAGGCTTTGTTATTGATGAAAATCTGTCCTTTAAATAACATATTGAGCATCTTGTACATAAACTGAAGCTAAAGCTCTTTTTTTTTTTCAGAAACAAATCCTGTTTCTACCGGGAAACGTTTAATTTCTGCAACTTTTTTACCTTTATTGGATTACGGCAATCTCCTTTTTATGAATGCATCTGATTGTCTTTTAAAAAAGCTGGACACCGTTTATCATTGTGCTTTACGTTTTATGACTGGTTGTAGAAATCTTGTTCTTCATTGTACACTACAGCTGAGTTTCCCTGTATGTTCACAGGTGGTCTCATTTGCTGATTTTCATTTATAAATGTATTCTTGGGCTCCTCCCATCTTACTTCGGCACAGTATGTTCTGCGTTCTCAGAAGAACATACTGATGGTGGTTCCCAGAGTCAGAACGGAGTTGGGTAAGGCAGCATTTGAGTCGCTGCCCCCTGTGCATGGAATGAACTGCAAAAGAACCTAAAGCTATCTGAACTTGTGACTTTGGGAGAATTTAAATCTAAAGAAGCATGAACTCAATGAGCTTGGAACCCTTTTTAAACTTGTACACATTGACTGTAAATATGTTTTTAAATTGTATGTAAATGCTGTTGTCTTGGCCAGGTCACTCTTGAAAAAGAGATTTTAATCTCAATGAGTTTCTGGTTAAATTAAAATTAAATTAAAATATACAGAAACAGAAAGTCTTCCTGGAGGTAGTTCACTGTTCCCTCAGATTATAGCCTTCAACCTCAAAAAGGGGCAACACGTATATAATATGAATTATACCCGAGACTCTTTTTGGAGAATGGAAAGTCTTTAAGTCCAGTCTCTTGAATCAAAGTGTTTCTCTAAAGCAGTGTCTCAGACAGAAATACATCTGTTCATTCACAAAGAAAAGACCAGTTAGTTTCCTTCAGAACTTTTGAGAATTCTTGCCCCAGAGCTTTTGGAATATCCATACGTGCTGTCACAATTGTGGATCAGTGAATATACACCTTTTACTGTTTTGCCCACAAAATACATTTTGATTTCTTGTGAAACTGAAGCAGGTAGAACTTCATTTAAAAAAAAAAAAAAATAAGGTCTTAAGTTTGGGTTTGATTTAAACATGAGACTGATACTACAGCTCATGAACAAATCTGTTCAAACTACAGCAGTGTCCCTCTTCTACAGAGTTACACTTCTCACAAACACTGTCTGCTTTGACTCAGACTCACTCGGCCTGAACCCACCTGTGCTGTCATGTGACCTTTGTCCAATAAAACCTAAATCCTCTGACGACAGACCTAACCTACTGAGCTACAAACATCTATAAAGCTTGTGTAGAGTCCAGTTCAGATCTGTATCTGCTGCTGGTTTTCACCTGCTCCACTTTTGTCTGAACCCTGTGAACACACTAAATGTAGCCTCTTTACTTTGTCTCCAGTTGATTTTCAAGTCCTTTTAAAAAAACAAAGGACTAAAGAAAGGAGACCGGTTTAGACCAGTTATCATCCCAACAATAATATCCTGTGCAGTTAAAGGTCAGAGCTAAACAATTATTAATGGTTCTCTTGCATCACGGCACCATCCCCTGAATCTTAAGAAATCACTCTAGACAGAAACAACTCTTTACTTTGTTGAACAGTTTTAAAGTATGTTTGATAAAAGAGGGTTAGTGGCAGCCATGTTTTTAGACCTACAATATATGGCGGAGCGAGTAGGGTGGTGTATGGTCTAACAATAAAAGATGGAATGTGATTTCAACTACGCCACCTGGGGGTTTGAACCAGGAACTATTGTACGCATCGGAAGTTGTGGAAAGAGAAAGGACACAGGTCAACATCTGATTTACAAAAGGACAGAGACGTGTTTCACAAATCAAAAACCAAACCATTTATTAAAATAGATTTAAAATGATTACTCAAGAAAACTGAAAAGTAGTAAAACAAAACCAATTATCCAAAAATACTTTTATTTCATAAGACTATACAAAAACTAAATGAGTTAAAACCGGCCTAATTCTAAAATGGTTAAAGAAGTACAGAGACTATCAAAAAGGTTTAACAAAGGTTAGCTAGCTGATGTCGCCGGTGGTAAGCAGACTACTTTAAAAAGGAGGTGCCCAGGGTGCCACCTTATACTCACCTTTGTGGACACAGACACAGCAAAGACAAGGTACAGACTAAACTTGTGACCCAGTGCACTAACTCGCATGCATAGGTGTGGAGACCTCACCCATGTGCCTAGCTCAACCACCAGGGCAACTCCCAGCGTCACTAGAAAATATAAGAAACAAGTTAACCACAGGGCGAACCCAGTTACAACACAACTACAATAAACACAACACAGTAAGATGATTAAAGCAAATAAGACAAACTGCAACCAACCAAACAGTATTTGCCAAACTAGGAAAAAAATGAAAACCAAATGAGATAACACAGGCAAGAACTAACAAAAACAAACAGCAGCAAACAAACAGCAGCAAACAGAAAACAAACAACAGACAAAAACAACAGGCTAGCAACCACCCTGACAGTTAATAGGAACCTCAAACCAGAGCACATGGCACCCAACCTGCAGAAAACCCAGCAGCAGCAGCAGAGCCGGGGGCAGCCATTTTAAAACAGGTGCTTTAAATAGTTTCCTAATGAGGGGCTGGCCAAAGGTGGAGCTAGGAGGAGTACTTCAGGTGCCCTGGGACTTTACACCACTACAATCACAATACAATATACATTCTGAACAAATAAGAGTCAAACTATTGCACAACAAACTAGAATCTCAGCAGTTTTGCAAGATGGATAAAAGTACAAACTGATAACACTGAACATTTTTATGGCTTTAACAAGATTTTTAACGACCTGAGAAAGTGGATACAAGACTCCACTAGAGGAGACTGCTCTGTCACTTTTAGATCTACTTCTTCAGTCAAAGCTGCAGGATGTGGACCTCCTCACCATCAACTGTGAGAGAATGTAGCACTTTATAACATTTGAAATTTAATGTAAAAACATAAATGATAATCAGGAGTGCAGTCATGAGCACAAACATGGTGAGGTGCTGTTGTTGTAATTTCACTGAAACCTCATTCAACCATTGCTAAAATGATGCACCTGTTGTTTTGTGATTATTGGGTTTCATTTTATTTTGTGGCCATTTAGATTTGATATATCTGTCATTGTATGGGGCATGCTCACATTAAAACCTGCCTCTCTTCTACCTTCGACACACATCAGTTTGTTTATCAAGCAACAGATCAACCAGACTGACTTCATACAAGCACTAACAACCCAGAGATCATTTCAATAACAGTAATAAGAGTCTAAAATGAACAGGGCCACAAGTGAAAAATGATGTCTTTGTTAAATACAGTGTGTTGAACAAGTTCACTTCAGTTCAGTTTTGTTTCTGATGAACCTGTTTTTCTGTTCTCCATCTCCTCATGAAACAAACAGAGGGATGTTTTTGGGCTTTATTTGAGTTTTTAACATTTAACATGAAACTTTTATTGTGTGCAACCATAGTCTTTATGTGCCTTATGTGTCTATATGTCAGAACATTTAAATTATTCCTGAAATATCCCTCTCTGTAAAGTCTCACAAACAGTGTTTGATTTGAAACAAGTTACAAAATCAAACCAATGGAACCTGACGTAGTCTTATTTAATGCTGTCATTATAAACAATAAAAAGACATGTTTTACACCAGTTTCTTTGAAAGGCTTTTGTAACAAACACATCCATCTTGTCAAAATAAAAGTTATTAGTAAGAACACACCGACACATTAATGTTTCTATGATGTGAAAACAAAGCAAACAAATGCCACAGATTGTTTCACATTGAGCTGCTTCCTCCTCAGACCGACACAGAGCAGGTGCCACGTCCCAGAGCAGTCAGACTACATTCACTCAGCTTTGGTTTCAGACTAAATAAAACTCTCACAGCCACAGATTAATAAAAGGAATCAAAGTTAAACATTAAGAAAGGGTTAGAACGTATATGAACAGATCTGTTTCAGAGACAGTTTAAAGATCTCCAGAAAGTCTCTGTTGGCAGCTCTCTCTCAGCTCAGGAGACTCCCCAGTACAAGCTCCTCAGTGTGGCTGTCCAAAACTAAATATGGACCATTTCTTAACAATGTTGAGAGACCTCAGGGAGAACCTTGAAGCTCCAGCTCAGGACGGACAGAGCGGGACATGTGTCCAAGACAGATGGGGACAAGGGCACAGATGGGTCGAGCTAAAGTCCAAGCATCACTATTTATTGATTTATTAAATGTTTGTCTGTGATAATATTCTGTGAACTGACAATGGTTGGTTCCTGTTATAAGAATTCTATATGTCCAAAAGAATTCTATATCCTTATATTACCCAGAGAGACACGGAGACAGATTATATTATAAAAAGCGAAAGGCCAGGTTTTATTCCTTGCAAGGAGAAGCAAACACATACACAGATACAACAAAGGTACATTGTGCGTTTTGCTTACGGAGGTAAGCAAAACATTACATTTTATATCACTAAAGTGGGGGCTGTCAGTGGGAGGTGTATCTTGCATACACCCTCCCCTCAAGGCCCCAGCTCCAGGCTCCAGGTGCAGAAGTCCTCCGGCAAGCCATGTCTTTAGTTATGTCTACCCCATGCTTGGAATAACATGGAGGACACAACATGATTTGACATGACCTGTAGAGAACTATGAGCACCAACTAACTATAAACAATATACACAATTATAAGAATAAAATTCTTATAACATTCCCCCCTCTTTATGCTGATGACAATTAGCATAAACAACCTACTAGCTTGATTTTGAGTTTTAAACTATGACAGAAGCGAAAACCCAGCAGGGCGTTGACCTAGCCAGAAGAACATTTTGACCCATTGGTAAAATGACCTAAAGCTGGGAAAAACTCTTCTATCCACCCCTTGCCCCAAAGGCGGTGACAAAACACAAACATCAAGCATCAAACGTATGTAATCACTTCAAATGATTAACTTACAACACATGTCAAAACAAACATAACAAATGATTATAATGGATATGTTTCAAATCAAATGGGCACTGATTCTTCAAAGTCAAATTCTTTAAAGTCCATAAATCATAAATCAAAACATGGTGTCACTCCAAAATAAAGTAGAAAAATATGCCAGAGGTTGAGCTGGTCAACCCATTGGACTCAAGATCTCTGGCCTGTCCCTGCCTGTCCATTTCTGTCCCTGTAACGAAAAGAAAAACACATGGAGTGAGACATATGTACATTCATAATGATTAAAATCAACTCTCTTCAGCATAATCAATTCAATGAACCATACGGCCCTTAGGTCTGTAGTATGATCCGTCCTGGAGCTGTTGTCCCGTTGGTGTACATGCAAACAATAACGTCCCTCAGATATCAAAGTGTTCATCTGAGGTCAAAGCCTTGACCTTAGTCGTTTGGCAGGTGCATGTCCAGGAATGTTGACCCAGCAATGGCCACATTCATCAATCTCACCAACAAGCTCCGGTACATGTAAAGCAACACAAACAAACGTTATTAGACATGGAAGTGCAACAACAAGTACTGTATCTCAATACAGATTCTAAAATCCCAGTAAATTTTCCAAATATGTTGTAAAACCAGGTCAACATTAATTTCTCTTTACCAGAATATTCTAATTCCTCTGTTAGAGTTTGAAGTCCTTTCTTAAAGACTTTAGTTCTGCTGTAACTAGTCCTGTGTTACTTTGGAGGAAATCCTTTTGTAGATCCCCCCTCTTCAGCTAAAAGCATGCTCAGTGCTATTTTGTTCTGTCCAGTCCTTGGACCAGTTTTCTCTCATTTCCAGTTTTAATTAACAGTTACAGCATCTCTCATACAATTCATAAACCTTTGTTGTTTATAAATATACTTTATTTAATCCACATTTTCATAAATTGTCCCAAATAGCAAAAGTCAAATCCTAATGCTAATTTAATTTTAGTCTTATATTCATTAAGGACACCTTCGAAGGACACCTCTGTCGTCGATGTAAATGGAACCTGAGGGAGCTGCTGTTTGGCTCCGAAAGTGTGAGTTTCGACTCACGATGTTCTCCGTCACATTGTATGTGAACACAAATAAAACGAGGATCCTTTAAGGACGCATGTTTCCGGTCAGCAGGCAACGCTGGTCTAATGGTCTTACTTTCACAAAACCTCCAGACTTCTGCTTTGCACTGCACCTGTCCCTGATCTCTACGTTTGTCAAGTTCAGAGTGATGTCACAGGAAGTCATGTGACCCCCGTCACTAGCCCTGCTCACAGGTGTACTTCCCTTCAGGTGTAAACCAAGATGATATAAGTTCAAAGAACTATATTAATATTAGCTCTTACTGGTGGTGGCTATATTAATTGTCAAAACTCCTTTTCTGAACTGGTATACTTGTTGTAGTTGGCTTCCATCCAAATAAAGAACACACAAACAAATCAGAACGTTATCTGACATTATAGACCCATAGAAAGTGCCTCCTAGGTTTTCGTCAAACGAAACCATAAAAGCCCTTAAAAATGATCAAACCATAAAATTGAAACAGCAGATAAACCCTGTTTCCACAGATATGGTCTGCTGGAAATCTACTTTAATCT
The DNA here is from genome assembly GCA_024416835.2 of Perccottus glenii. Classification (NCBI taxonomy): domain Eukaryota; kingdom Metazoa; phylum Chordata; class Actinopteri; order Gobiiformes; family Odontobutidae; genus Perccottus; species Perccottus glenii. The sequence continues at coordinate 25,167,586 of CM044560.2, forward strand.
GAAAAGGTTTAATCAGACTAAACAGTGCTTCTCCAGAAAAGTCCTGTCAACTTTCTTTATTTCATTATTTGATTTAAACTTTTAACTGTATTAAACACTGTTGTTTCAGCCTCCTGCTAACCATTAGGTTAACCAAGCATCCCTTCAGCACTTTAACACAGTTTTGTTCAAACCTTCATCTCCCCCCTTTTTGAGACGTGGGACAACCATGGCTCAAAATTCCAAAAAAAAATGAAACAAAAATGAAACAAAAATCAAAAATAAAATCAAAACAGATTGTTTTTTTTTCCCAATTACCACCTTAAATTGTTATTTCATTAATTAGCATTTCTAATTATTCATCTTCTTTATGTTTTACAAATAGCATCACTTTTGTTTATGTTATATTTAAAACTTAACTTTGGTTAGTTCAGTTTTAATTTTAGTTACCATTAGTTGTAGGTCTTTACCTGTAACTGGTATCATCCACAATTTGACAAATTTTAACTCAGTTGATGCAAACATAAATAATTTATATAGATCAGAACTTGTTTCTCATGATCTATTTTCACAAACCTTTAAACATTCACCTTCAATTCACAATTTATTTCACGTTCTTTTAAATTAGAATATTCTCAAAATATTGTTTAATTTACCTCAAATTACTTTCTTTAGAAAGAAAACACATTTTTTCTCTTACTTCAAAACACAATTTCTTAATCTCCCTTGGGTCAGACCCCCCTCTCTGGGGTTAAACCAGTAACAGCAGCATGTCTCATCTGCTGTTCCCTCTGCTTTCCTCCAAAACACCATCACCTTTGTGACTGTGTTTTTGTTTTTTTTAAAAGGAAAGACCAAACATAAAATCAACAAATTTCCTCTTAAATTGTGCTTTATTTTTAAATAAAATTTCTTCAGGATTGTGTTCAGTATAGATTAGTTCTATACTGTCTCTGTAAAACTCAGTTTTACCACCAGGTGCTAAATACAATAAACCAGTTTGTTTTTGTATTTTTCCCATATTAATTTAAACGTAACATAAAAACAATTTCATCAATTACTATTTTTATGTTTCCACTAATTTGGCATTCAGATGCCACATAAAGAATTCACCTCACTCAATGTTAAACAGAAACTTTAAACATCAAGTGTAAAATCCAAATTAACGTGTCTCTCTTTATTTATTCCAATTCACCAAAGTTGTAATCAGTAATTATCATTACTGTTCATTTAATAAAATGTATCATCTCAACCTCTTTTTTCTTTTTCTTTAGGTTACAACGACCTAAAGTTTGATAAAACCCAAAACAAAAACAAAAACTTAACTTCTGTTCAAAAGGACCTTGTGTTAGTCCCAGTACTCCAAAAAAAAAAAATTCTTAAATCACTTCGAACAGTGATTAAACCCAGCCAGCCATTGGCATATGCTCTTAAACTTTAACAATTCACCTTGTTAGTTTAACAATTATCTTTTATTCACTTATTTTTCATTAACTTTAATTTTTCAAATAAAACCTTTAAGATCATTTTAACAGTTTGAACTGTTTTAACATAGATATGTTTTTAATCACCAAAACCAGATTACCAATTTACATCACAGTTTAAATCTTTATTGCATAGATCACACTATACCTTAATTATTAAGTACCAAAATAAATAATGATTATTATTTATTTTGAACTATCTTCATTTCAATTTCCCAATTACTTAAACTTTAAGTTTTTCTTCTCAAAAACCATATTCAATCTCACTAATTCAATCGTTTAGTTTACCAAATCATGTTTCATAGATTCAATAAAACTCAAATGTGGACTTTATTCATATCAACAGACCTGTCAGAAGGTCAAACAGTTTTCCTAATTAAGTATCATAAACTTTATTTAACACATTAGTTCAGTGCAATCTGTTTCTGTCACTGACATTTCTAACTCAGCATTTTTCTCAACATTAAAAGTTTGTTTAATGCAAAGGCTCCCGTCTGTGGAGCTAATAAAAAAACAAAAACCCAAAACAAAACATTTCTCGCTCTTGGGAGCAAAAAAAAAAAAAAAAAAAGGAGGGTGCTGTGAAGCCCCTGTTACCTCGACTTACATAGAATGTTATCTGGTGTTTAAACATTCCTTGAATCCAAAACAGTGGTTGCTTTCTTCCACTTTCTCCATTTTCACACTTTGTTAGAACCAAACCAGAGAAATACATAAATGTTTATTTCTTTACTTAGGTTCTGTTAACGTGTTTTTTAAATATGAGCTTATGGCCCATAACTATAAAGTTATATTATCTTTATAAACTTACTCTGCGCAATTCAATTTTAAGACGTATATTTTAAATTCTTCCAATTACAAAGTAATCATTTTCATTCTTTTATTGGCGTTATACCGTGTGTTTGAACCACACTGATATTAACGATCTCTATTAAGTCTCGTACTAAATAGATACACAACATTGTTTAGCAAAACATCAATCACTACTTTTAGGATCCAAGTGTTGGATCTTTAACTTCTTTAAACCTTTAATGTTCACATTTCTATGTCACATAAAATACAAAACCAACTCTGTTCTTTAACAGAATACTCATTATTTTCTCTCATAAACCAAAATCACATTCTCCTCTGTAGATGTGTGTCTCATGTGTCTGTGTTTGTGTCTATGTGTCTGTATTTACATGTGTTTATGTGTGTGCAGTTACATGTGTCTTTATGTGTTTATGTACCTGACCTGTTAGTTGAAGCGGTCAGTTCATGAGGTCATTCCCTCGTCTCTCGTCTGGACCCAGTTTCGACCTCCTCCTCCTCCTCTCAGTTCCCTCTCGTCTGTCACGCCCACCTCCACCTCGCTCTCGTCTCCAATGGCAATTGTGCATTTTTCCTCAGAGAAATACATTACATTCATATTAATTTCAAGTTTCATCCAATTTGCAAACACACTTTACAAATACCTTTTTGGTCAATCTCAATAGATCAAAATTTAAAACAAATAAACGATTGTCTGAATTCGTTTATCTTACCGCTTCCGTGTTTGCTGCTGCTGGTCTGCAGCTTTTTCCTTTTTCTCAGCCGCAAAGGAGCAGGTGGGAGGTGGGGTGCAGAGGAAGGTTTTGGAGAGGACACTGTTTTCCGGAGGAGGGAGGCCGAGACCTAGATGCTCCAGAAACATTTAAACAAAATACAAATGATTAGTGTTTTGAAGTACATGTGTGCACTTCTTTCAAAATCTCTTCAAAAACTTCTGTTTTTTCTCAAATTAGAAAAATAGCTTATGGAAGCTACCTTTCTCTCTCATGTTGTTCAAACTTTCTCTAAACAAAAACATTACCGTTGTTCTGATTCACATCATTAGACTCATTCTTCATCCAACAATGGCCCATTCATAACACATTTATTCTCTCAAACACACCTTTATCTTTAACTTTTAGGTCAACAATTCTCAGTATTGTCAACAATTCTCAGTATAAGCCCCTTCACTTTCAGTGGGCTTTTTCCTTTTTTTTTTTTCCACTCAACGCGTCACCAGCAGTGAACATTTTTCAGCAAAAGCTCTCGTGGGCTTTTAAAAATCACCGCTTCACATGCAGTGAACATTTTTCAGCATAAGCCTGTCACTATCTAGTGGGCTTTTAAAATCTCATTTCTCATCTGCAGGAATCAATTCTACGTAGGCAGGCCTTTTTATAGTCACATTGACTTCGGACTCATTCATCTCACCCGTTAAGATTTTACATGTAGGTTCTCGATAATGGTCAATACTCGAGTTTTCCTGTGCGTCCAACGCACCATTAAAACCAACAATACTAGCTATGCAAGGCAGTTCGATTGTGGCGTATTACGATACGTGATTATTAATCTAAGATAAATTCCTGTGCTCCTAGACAAGCTTTTAGACCTTATACTCCTTCTTGTAATTAGATGCTCTATCTAGTGCCATAGAGTCCCGCCCTGGTCACGGCCAAATGAACTAACGTGCGGGTCCGTTTCAAGAAACACCTGAAGACTTACAAAGCATAAGGTATCTATCAAACTAAAATCTAGCAAGACAACAAGCTTTAACACAGATTAACATCAGAATATCCCGTTTAAAACCTCACCCTTTAAGATTTTACATGTAGGTTCTTGATCAAAAACACATACTTTTTCAGCTTTAAACCTCACCCTTAGATTTTACATTTGGGTTCTCGATAAAGCGGACCTCACCCCTAGATGACATTTAGGTTCTCGATCTTTCAGAGTTTAAGAATCTCATATGCTGGCCAACTTCATGGAAAAACATCAACTAATGATGTAAATACATGCAGCCCGCTCAACACATGTCAGATTTCCAAAACTACTCCCGGGAGCTTTGGTAATTACAAACTCACACACGCACACACCAAAAAATAAATTAAACAGCTGTTTACCTGAATTTTCAGTCCAATAGTCCAGTTGTTCCGCAGCCAGACTGTCTGTTCTGTCCTCTCGTCTCTCTGCTCTTCTCTTTTTCTCAGTCCAGATTTCGTCATCGCGTTCACACACAGAGAGGGGATATCTGGCCCTTTACTGCTAAATAGCACAGCTTGGGACTTACAAGAAATGCTTTGTTTTTGCATTTCCCCGTGCACGTCAGTTCACCTCTTTGCATGAGAAACCACGAATATTGAAATCCGGGTCACGGCACCAAATGTTATAAGAATTCTATATGTCCAAAAGAATTCTATATCCTTATATTACCCAGAGAGACACGGAGACAGATTATATTATAAAAAGCGAAAGGCCAGGTTTTATTCCTTGCAAGGAGAAGCAAACACATACACAGATACAACAAAGGTACATTGTGCGTTTTGCTTACGGAGGTAAGCAAAACATTACATTTTATATCACTAAAGTGGGGGCTGTCAGTGGGAGGTGTATCTTGCATACACCCTCCCCTCAAGGCCCCAGCTCCAGGCTCCAGGTGCAGAAGTCCTCCGGCAAGCCATGTCTTTAGTTATGTCTACCCCATGCTTGGAATAACATGGAGGACACAACATGATTTGACATGACCTGTAGAGAACTATGAGCACCAACTAACTATAAACAATATACACAATTATAAGAATAAAATTCTTATAACAGTTCCTTTAACCTCAGGTCTAAAGACTACAAACCAGTGTCAAGGCCACTGCTCTGTAGTCTTTAGGTCTTTAGGGGTTACGGGGCCCCCTACCCGCTGACTTCCCAGGACACAGCCTCCTTCGCTCACCACGCACCTCCTCCACAGAGAAGTGGAGTCAGGCTTAGTTTTACAGTGGTCAGCAAATCCTCCACTGATGCTTTGTTTCTGTCTCTGTTTGTGATGTGGTCCTGACATGAGAGACCTAGGATCCTTCGATAGAGCCTCATCTCCATGGATTGTATTTATTGTTGAAGGCCAGAGGTCAGTGTCCAAGTCTCACCTGCATAAAGGAAGATGGAGCAGTTTTATTTTTTCTTTGAGGCCGATGTTGTGCTCTTTCCAGATGGTTCTTAGTCTTGTGAATGTGTCTGCTGTCTGCTCCTGCAAGAAGCTCAGGCCTTCAACCCTCTTCACTAACGGTGGCACCTAAATACTTGAATTTCTTTTATTTATGAGACTTTATTGTGATATTTGTACTGATGGGTGGGGCTGACAATGTTGCACATAAAAGACAAAGATGAAGTTTGATGTTTTACTGACCTGCTAACATGTAGTAAACTAGAGAATATGGAAACACTATTATTTTGTCCAAATGGAAAATGTCTCAAAGTGTTTGTATTAAGTCTCCATTAAACTCAAACAAACTCTGGAGTAAAGGTGAGAAAAGTTTGAACAGAACAACAACCTACAGGCCCCATCACAGCACTGAGACTGCACTTATCAAAGTCACAAATGACATCTGTATGAACACTGATGCAGGCAAAGTCTCTGTCTTAGTTCTGTTGCACTTGAGTGCTGCGTTTGATACAGTGGACCATGAAATCCTGACACAAAGATTAGAGGAATGGATAGGTATCACTGGAACTGCCCTTAAATGGTTTCAGTCCTATCTTGAAGACAGGAAGTACTTTGTTTCGGTTGGTAACTGTGTGTCAGACCAAATGGCCCTGACATGTTGGGTTTCACAGGGGTCTATCTGGGGACCTCTATTATTCAATCTCTACATGCTTCCTTTAGGCCAGTTAATACGCAGCTGTGGCGTATCCTACCATAATTATGCAGATGACACTCAGATTTACATTTCACTCACAGCAGGTGAAAATGGACCAATCCATTCACTGTGTCACTACATCGAACAGATTGACACGTGGATGCAAAATAATTTTCTCCAACTGAACAGAAACAAGACTGAACTAATCATCTTTGGGCCACAGAAACAAAGAGAAAGTGTCAGCAGCCACATCGCGTCTCTTTCTCTAAAATGTAAAAACCAGGTTAGAAATCTAGGGGTCATCATGGACTCAGACTTGAATTTCCACAGTCACATTACACACACAGTACAACCACATCACGCCAGTTTTAAAATCTCTGCACTGGCTTCCTGTTGCTCAGAGAATAGACTTTAAAACAGCACTTCTGGTTTACAAGTCTCTAAATGGTTTAGCACCAGAATATATCTCTGACATGCTAGTTACTTATGAACCTCCTCGGACTTTGAGAACATCTGGGACAGGCCTTCTGCTCGTGCCTAGAGTTTGAACTAAACAGGGTGAAGCAGTATTTAAGTTTCATGCAGCAAAAACCTGGAACAGCCTCCCAGATGAAGTAAAACAAGCCTCAACTTTAACAATGCTCAAAGGGAGGTTAAAAACCTTCCTCTTTCGCTCCGCCTACACCACAACCTAAAGTGTTTGTTTTTTCTTTTATCTGCACTTTTCTTTTTAAAATGTTTTTAATTTTTTTTCTTATATTTCTTAATATAAATCTTGTAAATTGTCTTTTATTCCTGTAAAGCACTTTGAGTTACCCAGTATATGAATTGTGCTATATAAATAAAATTGCCTTGCCTTACAGTTTTAGACTTAATTGCCGAACTGCTATTTTTTTATTAATTTTATTTTATTTTTAGCTTTATTTATTTATTTTTTAATTATATCACAACATACATGTACATTACAAGTTTGGGAAAATAAAACAGTACAATACAACAACAGTTAACAAATCTTAAATTTTGAAAGGTTATAAGATGAGAAATATATGAGAAAAAAAAAACATAAAAAAGCACAGGCAAAGCTTAGGATTTATAAAAGCATTCATAAAATGTTTGGAATTTCTTGTTCAGATAAAATACATTTAAGTAACTTAAAGTAATTGACAAAGTTTTTAAAAACATATTCAATGACATGTTAAAAGGATGCATGTGGCAGAGTGGTTAGCACTCCTGCCTCACAGCAAGAAGGTCGTGAGTTCAAAACCCGGCCGACTCAAACATTCGCAGCTGACTCCGGTCTTTCTGTGAGGAGTCTCCTCACATATGTCCTCAACGTGTTACTGTGGGTTCTCTCCGCTTCCTCCCACACTAAGGACACTCTAAAGTGTTCCTAGTGTTGGAGGGACACTCTAAAGTGTTACTAGTGAATGAATGTGAGAGTAAATGGTTGTTTGTCATTGTCTGTCTTTAAATGTCAGCCCTGCGACTAACTGGCCACTGTCCAAGGTGAACCCTGCCTCAGGCCTAAAGCTGCTGGGATAGGCTCCAGTCACCCACGACCCATAACAGGACTAAACGGTAGAAAATTAATGAATGAATATTAAATGACAGAGCAGTACCTTTCTCTTTACAAATATGAATATAAAATAACAGACCTGTCCATATTTTCTCTTTTCTGCTTATGGTAAACGCACACTGCAAAAGGTCATCAGACTCAGCAGGTGCCCCCCGCCGCCTCCACTGAGGTGACTGGGTAGTAACCCTGGGTCTGGGGCTCGGTTTTTAAGTCGGTCTTGAGGAATCCAGTTTAGCTTTCTTTCTCTAGTGCTTTTTAACATGTTTATTGTTTAACGTAATATTATTTTTAACTTTCTTGAAGTATTTAAGCCTCAGGTGGGGTTTGGTCATACAAAAAAACAACATAATTGTTAAAATATGCTCAGTATGTTCTCAGTTGTATATAATGTAATGTTATACTGTTCTTTGTTACACATATGTGTATGCCACAAAAAGGAGAAACTGAAAACGCGTTTGCGTAATTATGATGTTTGTCCCAGTTGACTTATGGTAGTTCTCTTACTGAATGCTGTCTGACTGTGAGACTGATGTGTCGCCAGCTAGGATAATAAATATGCCGAGGACGGCTAAAGATAATACATCTCTCGCCTACTTATTCTTCAGAAAACAACGCTAACTGCAACACTAATATAACGTAACGCAACAATAATCTTTCATCTTCTGCTCAAGGAATAGTCTTTTTTTGTGCCTCGACTACGCAAACTCCATGTCGAACAGTGAATATTTAGGGGCGTTTCATTCAAATCCTGCCAGTTCCAGTCCTCTGGATTTATCAACAGTCGGTTGTGCGTACAACAGAATTGGCCTGGTACACATGTGCATTTTTACGCACAGAGCTGCACCCGCTTTTACGCACTTTGATAAATGAGGGCCAGTGTGTTGTACAAGTTCTCTTCAGTTTTGTTCCTGATGAACCTGTTTTACTGCTCTATTCTCCATCTCCTTATGAAACAAACAGAGGAATGTAGCTCTAAACTAGAATCAAAATCCATCCAAATGCAGTCTGTGAGAAACCTGATTTAGAGACGATTGGTGGAGCCAGTCTGTTCCTAAAACTGAACACACTCAGCTTCACTCACACACTGCTCTGATCAGAGGTGGAAGAGCTGTCACTTCAGTCAAACTCACAAGAGACATGGCTCAGAGAGGAATTCAACTGAAGTCTGTTTCCTGTTCGATCTGTTTGGATCTACTGAAGGATCCGGTGACTGTTCCCTGTGGACACAGCTACTGCATGAACTGTATTAAAACTGTCTGGGACCAACAAACCCTTAGCTCTGTCCTCAGTGCAGGCAGAGCTTCAGCCCCAGGCCAGTTCTGAAGAAAAGCCTCATGTTTTCAAATTTAGTGGAGCAGCTGAAGAAAACGGGGCTCACAGCGCCCCCTGCTGACCACTGCTACGCTGGACCTCAGGATGTGTCCTGTGATGTGTGCACTGGGAGGAAGCTGAAAGCTGTCAGGTCCTGTCTGCAGTGTGCGGCTTCGTTCTGTGAGACTCACCTCCAGCCTCATTATGATGCTGCTGTGTTACAGAAACACCAGCTGGTGGCGCCCAGGCAGAGCTGCAGGCCGGGCGGGACCAGCTGCTTCAGACCGCCCAGGACAAAGAGACAGACCTGGAGAGTCTCCGACAGGAGGCCATCGATCGCTCTGCCCATGAAGCAGTGCAGCACAGTGAGGAGAGCTTCACTGGGCCGATCCTAGGGAAAAGAAGCTCTGAAGTGGAGCAGCAGAGCCGGTCCCAGCAGGAGACTGAGCTGTGTCGAGTCCAAGAGCTTCAGGACAAACTACAGCAGGAAGTCACTGAGCTGAGGAGGACCATCTCTGAGCTGGACGCACTGTCACTCACACCGGACCACATCCAGTTTCTACAACACTATCCTTCACTGTCCACAGCTGTGACAGCGGTCAGCCATAAACTACAGCTCACTCTGAGTGACGGCCTGACAAACGTCTCACTGGCTCTGAGTCAAGTCGATGTTTTACTGCCACAACCTGAGAGGACTTCTTAAAATATTCACGTGAAATCAAACTGGATTGTAACACAGCATTCACACGACTGTCACTGTCTAATAGGAACAGAAGAGTAACAGTTATGAGTCAAAAACAGAGTTATCCTGATCATCCGGACAGATTCAGTTGTTGGTGTGCTGAGTAGAGAGGGTCTGATGGGGCGTTGTTACTGGGAGGTGGAGTGGAGCGGAGAGTGGATTCGTATAGCAGCTGCTTACAAGGATATTAAAAGAAAAGGGGAATCTGATGAAGGTAGATTTGGAGACAATAATAAATCCTGGGCCTTAGAGTGGGACAAAACTAGTTATTCATTTTGGTTTAACTCAGTCCAATCTCAGGTCTCAGGTCCGGTTTCATCCAGAATAGGGGTTTACCTGGACCACCAAGCAGGGGATTTGTCCTTTTACAGCGTCTCTCAAACCATTTCCCTCCTCCACAGAGTCCGGACCACTTTCACTCAGCCACTGTTCGCTGGAGTCGAGCTTGACTGCTCTATTGAAGACATTGTACATTTCCCTAAACTTAAATAACTCTGTGTTGTTTAAAGCCACAGTTTGAGATTATCACAAAGACTTTTACTGAAGTGATGCTTTAAGCTTTTTTGTGTTGCACAGGCACATTTAACTGGGTTTTAAGGTTTTGAGCAGATTTATGTAAAAAATGCAAGAAATAATGATGTAAAAATATAGAATTTATGGAGAAATAGAAAATTTAAAAAAAATCTATTTTGACAAAAAAACTATTTATTGTGAAGTGTTGTTAACTCAATAAAAATAAAGAAAAGGATTATATGTTGTTTTATTTAAAAATATATATATAAAATATATAAAATATATTAGCTATAAATAGATTATTAGATATAATAAGAAACAGAACTAAAAGGTAAATGTGTAAAAAATACATGTGTTATAGCCCCTCTTCAACCCTGTACCTTGTGGATAACTCCATAAACAGAAACAGAAAGTGTTCCTGGAGGTAGTTCACTGTTCCCTCAGATTATAGCCTTCAACCTGAAAAAGAGCAACACGTATAATATGAATTATACCTGAGACTCTTTTTGGAGAATGGAAAGTCTTTAAGTCCAGTCTCTTGAATCAAAGTGTTTCTCTAAAGCAGTGTCTCAGAAAGACAAATACAAATCCTGGGAAAATAGAAAAGAATGTGTTAGATAGCAAGGTCAAAAGGTGTTAATAAGATAACCACGTGGTAAAAAAATAAAAAATTAATGGACAGTTAAAATCCTAAAGATGGCCAAACCATAGATCAAAATCCACCTAGCTAGGTAGCTTGCTAACGGGCTAGCTATCTTGACCGACCAATGAGGACAAGTAGCCTTAATTGTCGGACAAAAGCTAGCGCAATAGCTCACTAGCCAGGAAGCTAGGTGGGTCAACAAATAGATAAATTGAAGATTTGGTGGAAAGACTCTAGATAACTAGTTTGTTAATCAACTAGTCATTCTAAATAGACAAATAAAAATCTGTGAAAATATAAAAAATTGTGTTAGATAGCAAGGTCAAAAAGGTATTAATGAGATACCCACAATGTAAAAAATAAAGATAAATGGACAGTCAAAATCCTGAAGATGGCCAAACCATACAACAAAATCATAGGCCAAAACCATAGCCCAAAATCAACCAAACCAATAATAAAAGATGATGAAATTGACACATGGTTGGTGCCTGACAGCAGTCAAACACAGGTTGGTAATTGGACATTGCTGTAAACTGAAAGCTATTTTTTTCTTCTCATCCAAGATGCTTCAGTTCTGATCTTGCTGATCTTGCTGATGAACAGTTTCACCAAAAGGTAGTAAGCCTGTGTGTCTCCTTTTTGTCTCTGTAAGCACAGGTTACAGCTAAATGATGGGTTGTCAGCATAAGGTTGTGTAAACTGGAGATAAACTGTCTTAATCTGAGAACTATTGCATGCAAGACGTTTGACAGGTTTCGGTCTGTCTCGTATGTTTGAGTATTTTTCCGTTCAGATGATGATGGTCTCTCTTACGCTTCCCTTAAACCACCGGTCTGTCTCAATCAGCTGGTTTATACAGGTAGTCAGTTGTAGTTAACGCCTCCTGCGGCTGACAATAGTCTTGGCTCTACCAAAAGCAAACAATCCAAATCTACTCCCACTAAAGTCTGTGGTTCTTCTGCATTGGTCTTCAATTTTTAACCTGTAATTTGTCACCAGTTGCTTTTTTTATGCAAATAAAAAGAAGGAAAGCATTTTTCTAAAACCATTTGGAGGATTGAGGGAGCACTGGAGTTGTTTACCATAAATAATATCGGCCTTCTTGAAGTATTCTACAAAAGACAACGCTATATTGGTTAAACCAGTAAAATAAGAATCCCTAAAACCCTTAAGCAATGTATGGTCAAATAAAAAAAAATTGTGCATGGTCATTTTAACATTAACTATAACTATTGACCAATGTTTAACGTGACCAAGTCAAAAACAGGTTTGTAACATGTCATGTTTGCAAAATAAAATAATATTACCTGACATACTATAAAGCATAAGAAAGAGCTATTGCTGACTGTGGCTAACAATGCAAACCGCAATTTCAGCAGAAATTGCAAGTCTGTAAACATGTTTAGCATTTTGGTTACATTAGATAAATAAAGATAAAACAAAGATAGCTTACCTGATAAATTCTCTCCAGTGTTCATGCAAACTTGAAATTAAAATTGGTAAATTGTTGAATGAAAACAGGATACTGTGTTGTTTTTCTCCAGCAATGAAACAGCAAAGACAAACACGCCGCAAATACAGGAATCCACTAGACCTCGGGTAAAATTGATGTGTAGACCAAAATCAACCTGGCTAGCTATCTTGACAGACCAATGAAGACAAAAAGCCTTAAAAAGTCAGACAAAAGCTAGCGCCATAGCTCACTAGCCAGGAAGCTAGGTTGATTGACAAAGCAATGGAATTAAAATTTGTTGGAAAGACTAGATTACTAGTATGGTAATCAACTAGTTATCTAAATAGACAAATACAAATCCTGGGAAAATAGAAAAGAATGTGTTAGATAGCAAGGTCAAAAGGTGTTAATAAGATACCCACGTGGTAAAAAAATAAAAATTAATGGGCAGTTAAAATCATGAAGATGGCCAAACTATAGACAAAAATCATAGACCAAAATAGGCCAAAATCATACACCAAAATCCACCTAGCTAGGTAGCTTGCTAACTGGCTAGCTATCTTGACAGACTGAAGGACAAGTTGCCTTAAAGGTCAGAATAAAGCTAGCACAATAGCTCACTAGCAGGGAAGCTAGGTGGGTTGACAAATAGACGAAATAAATCAATGTTGGAAAAACTCTAGATAACTACTTTGATAATCAACTAGTTATTTAAATAGACAAATAGAAATCCTGTGGGAAAAAAATACAAATGAATGGAAAGTTAAAATTAGCTAACATGGTAAATTTAAAGTTGGCTGATATTGGTATCTCACAGCTCCCTCTTGCAGTGTTTTCTTTGTTATATGCTAGAAATGGTATGCCTTTAGAACAAAATAGAAGAGGTCAAGAAGATGCATAATTTTAAGTACTGAGGGTCAACAGTCCACAGCAACGGGGAGTGTGATAAAGAGGCGTGTGCAGCAGTTTGGAGTATGATAGAGAAAAGTGTCAAGTGTGATCTGTGATAAAGAGAACCAGCAAGAATGGATCTCTTATGACAAATTGACAATAAACCAAAGAATAACTTGCTCTTTAACTACGTAGCTACACCATTGGACAAAAGGAAAAATAAATGGCAAAAAAGCTGGTCTGCTAACTAGCTTGTATGATCGGACAGTATGTAGACCTCGGGTAAAATTGATGTGTAGACCAAAATCAACCTAGCTAGGTAGCTTGCTAACTGGCTAGCTATCTTGACAGACCAATGAAGACGAAAAGCCTTAAAAAGTCAGACAAAAGCTAGCGCGATAGCTCACTAGCCATGAAGCTAGGTTGATTGACAAAGCAACGTAATCAAAATTTGTTGGAAAGACTAGATTACTAGTTTGGTAATCAACTAGTTATCTAAATAGACAAATACAAATCCTTGGAAAATAGAAAAGAACGTGTTAGATAGCAAGGTCAAAAGGTATTAATAAGATACCCAGTTCGTATGAAAATAAATGGACAAATGGTCAAAATCCTTAAGATGGCCAAACCATAGATCAAAATCCACCTAGCTAGGTAGCTTGCTAACTGGCTAGCTATCTTGGCAGACAGAAGGACAAGTAGCCTTAAAGGTCGGACATAAGCTAGCGCAATAGCTCACTAGCCAGGAAGCTAGGTGGGTCAACAAATAGACGGATTGAAAATTTGGTGGAAAGACTCTAGATAACTAGTTAATCAACTAGTCATTCTAAATAGACAAATATAAAATCCTGTGGAAATAGAGAGAAACATGTTAGTTAGCAAGGTCAATAAGTGTTCATAAGATACACAAGTGGAAACAAGAAATACAAATACATGGACAGTCAACATTAGCTAGCATGGTAAACCTTAAGTTTTAGGGTGAACAGTACACAGCCACAAGGAGTGTGATAAAGAGGCGTGTTTTGTAAGTTTGAATAAGTGGAGAACACTGTCAAGTTTTAACTGTGATCAAAGAGAACCAGCAATAATGGATCTCTTTTATGACGAATTGACAATAAACCAAAGAATAGCTAGCTCGTTCACTAGCTTGCTACACCAGTGGACAAAAGGAAAATCAATAGCGGAAAAAAGCTAGTCTTCTAACTAGCTTGTATAATCAGACAATTATGCCCACCTTAGATAAAATTGATGTCAGACCAAAATCAACCTAGCTAGGTAGCTTGCTAACTGGCTAGCTATCTTGACCGACCAATGAGGACAAGTAGCCTTAATTGTCGGACAAAAGCTAGCGATAGCTCACTAGCCAGGAAGCTAGGTGGGTCAACAAATAGAATTGAAGATTTGGTGGAAAGACTCTTGATAACTAGTTTGTTAATCAACTAGTCATTCTAAAAATTATGTGGAAATGGAAAAAAACGTGTTAGATAGCAAGGTCAAAAAGGTATTAATGAGATACCCACAATGTAAAAAAATAAAGATAAATGGACAGTCAAAATCCTGAAGATGGCCAAACCATAAAAATAGGCCAAAACCATAGCCCAAAATCAACCAAACCAATAATAAAAGATGATTAAATTGACACATGGTTGGTGCCTGACAGCTGTCAAACACAGGTTGGTAATTGGACATGGCTGTAAACTGAAAGCTATTTTTTTCTTCTCATCCAAGATGCTTCAATTCTGATTTTGCTGATCTTGCTGATGAACAGTTTCACCAAAAGGTAGTATTTGGTTTGTCTTCTTTTTGTCTCTGTAAGCACCGGTTACAGCTAAATAATGGGTTGTCTGCATTAGGTTGTGTAAACTGGAGCTAAGCTGTCTTAATCTGAGAACTATTGCATGCAAGACATTTGACAGGTCTCAGTCTGTCTCGTATGTTTGTTGAGTATTTTTCCGTTCAGATGAAGATGGTCTCTCTTACGCTTCCCTTAAACCACTGTTCTTCTTTGGCCTGACGCAAAGTCAACAAAAGAAATCCAAATAAAACCAAAATAAAGCCTAAATGGACTTTACTGTAGCTGGCTGGAGAAGAACAGCGGTCTGAAGGAGAAGTAGAGTAGGCCATCTTTGTTTAAACGGAGAGACATTCGCTAAACAAAGGCTGGCTGGGACACATTCCATATCACACATACAACAGTTTTGAGATTGAACTTAAGAGCAATTAACAAGTTATGCCAAACCGTAATGCTGAAGAATTTCAAAAAAAAGTAGAGCAATAGATTACAAAGAAACAAGGAGAAACTTTTGTAGAACAGTGACAAAGGAAATTATTATGACATACGTTTTTGAAGATTGATAGTCCTGCTCTTGCTGAATCACCTTTAGCAGTGATGATTTATCCTTTCCAATCAAGTCTCAATCAGCTTGTTTATACAGGTAGTCAGTTGTAGTTCACGCCTCCTGCGTCTGAAAATAGTCTTCGCTCTTCCAAAAGCAAACAATCCAAATCTACTCCCCCTAAAGTCTGTGGTTCTTCTGCATCGGTCTTCTATTTAACCTGTAATTTGTCACCAGTTGCTTTTTCATGCAAATAAAAAGAAGGAAAGCATTTTTCTAAAACCATTTGGAGGATTGAGGAGCACTAGAGTTGTTTACCATAAATAATGTTGGCCTTCTTGAAGTATTCTACAAAAGACAATGCTATGTTTGTTAAACCAGTAAAATAAGAATCCCTAAAACCCTTAAGCAATGTATGGTCAAATAAAAAAATATATAATTTTAATATTAACTATAACTATTGACCAGTGTTTAACGTGACCAAGTCAAAAACAGGTTTGTAACATGTCATGTTTGCAAAATAAAATAATATTACCTGACATACTATAAAGCATAAGAAAGAGCTATTGCTGACTGTGGCTAACAATGCAAACCGCAATTTCAGCAGAAATTGCAAGTCTGTAAACATGTTTAGCATTTTGGTTACATTAGATAAATAAAGATAAAACAAAGATAGCTTACCTGATAACTTCTCTCCAGTGTTCATGCAAACTTGAAATTAAAATTGGTAAATTGTTGAATGAAAACAGGATACTGTGTTGTTTTTCTCCAGCAATGAAACAGAAAAGACAAACAGGCAAATACAGGAATCCACTAGACCTCGGGTAAAATTGATGTAGACCAAAATCAACCTAGCTATTTAGCTTGCTAACTGGCTAGCTATCTTGACAGACCAATGAAGACAAAAAGCCTTAAAAAGTCAGACAAAAGCTAGCGCCATAGCTCACTAGCAGGGAAGCTAGGTTGATTGACAAATCAACGGAATTAAAATTTGTTGGAAAGACTAGATTACTAGTATGGTAATCAACTAGTTATCTAACTAGACAAATACAAATCCTGGGAAAATAGAAAAGAATGTGTTAGATAGCAAGGTCAAAGGTGTTAATAAGATACCCACGTGGTAAAAAAATAAAAATTAATGGGCAGTTAAAATCATGAAGATGGCCAAACTATAGACAACAATCATAGACCAAAATAGGCCAAAATCATACTTCAAAATCCACCTAGCTAGGTAGCTTGCTAACTGGCTAGCTCTCTTGACAGACTGAAGGACAAGTTGCCTTAAAGGTCAGAATAAAGCTAGCACAATAGCTCACTAGCAGGGAAGCTAGGTGGGTTGACAAATAGACGAAATAAATCAATGTTGGAAAAACTCTAGATAACTACTTTGATAATCAACTAGTTATTTAAATAGACAAATAGAAATCCTGTGGGAAAAAAATACAAATGAATGGAAAGTTAAAATGAGCTAACATGGTAAATTTAAAGTTGGCTGATATTGGTATCTCACAGCTCCCTCTTGCAGTGTTTTCTTTGTTATATGCTAGAAATGGTATGCCTTTAGAACAAAATAGAAGAGGTCAAGAAGATGCATAATTTTAAGTACTGAGGGTCAACAGTCCACAGCAACGGGGAGTGTGATAAAGAGGCGTGTGCAGCAGTTTGGAGTATGATAGAGAAAAGTGTCAAGTGTGATCTGTGATAAAAGAGAACCAGCAAGAATGGATCTCTTATGACAAATTGACAATAAACCAAAGAATAACTTGCTCTTTAACTACATAGCTACACCATTGGACAAAAGGAAAATAAATGGCAAAAAGCTGGTCTGCTAACTAGCTTGTATGATCGGACGAAAGTATGTAGACCTCGGGTAAAATTGATGTAGACCAAAATCAACCTAGCTAGGTAGCTTGCTAACTGGCTAGCTATCTTGACAGACCAATGAAGACGAAAAGCCTTAAAAAGTCAGACAAAAGCTAGCGCGATAGCTCACTAGCCATGAAGCTAGGTTGATTGACAAAGCAACGTAATCAAAATTTGTTGGAAAGACTAGATTACTAGTTTGGTAATCAACTAGTTATCTAAATAGACAAATACAAATCCTTGGAAAATAGAAAAGAACGTGTTAGATAGCAAGGTCAAAAGGTATTAATAAGATACCCAGTTCGTATAAAAATAAATGGACAGTCAAAATGGTCAAAATCCAAGATGGCCAAACCATAGATCAAAATCCACCTAGCTAGGTAGCTTGCTAACTGGCTAGCTATCTTGGCAGACAGAAGGACAAGTAGCCTTAAAGGTCGGACATAAGCTAGCGCAATAGCTCACTAGCCAGGAAGCTAGGTGGGTCAACAAATAGACGGATTGAAAATTTGGTGGAAAGACTCTAGATAACTAGTTAATCAACTAGTCATTCTAAATAGACAAATATAAAATCCTGTGGAAATAGAGAGAAACATGTTAGTTAGCAAGGTCAATAAGTGTTCATAAGATACACAAGTGGAAACAAGAAATACATGGACAGTCAACATTAGCTAGCATGGTAAACCTTAAGTTTTAGGGTGAACAGTACACAGCAACAAGGAGTGTGATAAAGAGGCGTGTTTAGCAAGTTTGAATAAGTGGAGAACACTGTCAAGTTTTAACTGTGATCAAAGAGAACCAGCAATAATGGATCTCTTTTATGACGAATTGACAATAAACCAAAGAATAGCTAGCCTGCTCACTAGCTTGCTACACCAGTGGACAAAAGGAAAATCAATAGCGGAAAAAAGCTAGTCTTCTAACTAGCTTGTATAATCAGACAATTATGCACACCTTAGATAAAATTGATGTCAGACCAAAATCAACCTAGCTAGGTAGCTTGCTAACTGGCTAGCTATCTTGACCGACCAATGAGGACAAGTAGCCTTAATTGTCGGACAAAAGCTAGCGCGATAGCTCACTAGCCAGGAAGCTAGGTGGGTCAACAAATACGAATTGAAGATTTGGTGGAAAGACTCTTGAAAACTAGTTTGTTAATCAACTAGTCATTCTAAAAATTATGTGGAAATGGAAAAAAACGTGTTAGATAGCAAGGTCAAAAAGGTATTAATGAGATACCCACAATGTAAAAAATAAAGATAAATGGACAGTCAAAATCCTGAAGATGGCCAAACCATAAAAATAGGCCAAAACCATAGCCCAAAATCAACCAAACCAATAATAAAAGATGATTAAATTGACACATGGTTGGTGCCTGACAGCTGTCAAACACAGGTTGGTAATTGGACATGGCTGTAAACTGAAAGCTATTTTTTTCTTCTCATCCAAGATGCTTCAATTCTGATTTTGCTGATCTTGCTGATGAACAGTTTCACCAAAAGGTAGTATTTGGTTTGTCTTCTTTTTGTCTCTGTAAGCACCGGTTACAGCTAAATAATGGGTTGTCTGCATTAGGTTGTGTAAACTGGAGCTAAGCTGTCTTAATCTGAGAACTATTGCATGCAAGACATTTGACAGGTCTCAGTCTGTCTCGTATGTTTGTTGAGTATTTTTCCGTTCAGATGAAGATGGTCTCTCTTACGCTTCCCTTAAACCACTGTTCTTCTTTGGCCTGACGCAAAGTCAACAAAAGAAATCCAAATAAAACCAAAATAAAGCCTAAATGGACTTTACTGTAGCTGGCTGGAGAAGAACAGCGGTCTGAAGGAGAAGTAGAGTAGGCCATCTTTGTTTAAACGGAGAGACATTCGCTAAACAAAGGCTGGCTGGGACACATTCCATATCACACATACAACAGTTTTGAGATTGAACTTAAGAGCAATTAACAAGTTATGCCAAACCGTAATGCTGAAGAATTTCAAAAAAAGAATAGATTACAAAGAAACAAGGAGAAACTTTTGTAGAATAGTGACAAAGGAAATTATTATGACATACGTTTTGAAGATTGATAGTCCTGCTCTTGCTGAATCACCTTTAGCAGTGATGATTTATCCTTTCCAATCAAGTCTCAATCAGCTTGTTTATACAGGTAGTCAGTTGTAGTTCACGCCTCCCCGTCTGAAAATAGTCTTCGCTCTTCCAAAAGCAAACAATCCAAATCTACTCCCCCTAAAGTCTGTGGTTCTTCTGCATCGGTCTTCTATTTAACCTGTAATTTGTCACCAGTTGCTTTTTCATGCAATTAAAAAGAAGGAAAGCATTTTTCTAAAACCATTTGGAGGATTGAGGAGCACTAGAGTTGTTTACCATAAATAATGTTGGCCTTCTTGAAGTATTCTACAAAAGACAATGCTATGTTTGTTAAACCAGTAAAATAAGAATCCCTAAAACCCTTAAGCAATGTATGGTCAAATAAAAAAATATATAATTTTAATATTAACTATAACTATTGACCAGTGTTTAACGTGACCAAGTTCAAAACAGGTTTGTAACATGTCATGTTTGCAAAATAAAATAATATTACCTGACATACTATAAAGCATAAGAAAGAGCTATTGCTGACTGTGGCTAACAATGCAAACCGCAATTTCAACAGAAATTGCAAGTCTGTAAACATGTTTAGCATTTTGGTTACATTAGATAAATAAAGATAAAACAAAGATAGCTTACCTGATAACTTCTCTCCAGTGTTCATGCAAACTTGAAATTAAAATTGGTAAATTGTTGAATGAAAACAGGATACTGTGTTGTTTTTCTCCAGCAATGAAACAGAAAAGACAAACAGGCCGCAAATACAGGAATCCACTAGACCTCGGGTAAAATTGATGTGTAGACCAAAATCAACCTAGCTATTTAGCTTGCTAACTGGCTAGCTATCTTGACAGACCAATGAAGACAAAAAGCCTTAAAAAGTCAGACAAAAGCTAGCGCCATAGCTCACTAGCAGGGAAGCTAGGTTGATTGACAAATCAACGGAATTAAAATTTGTTGGAAAGACTAGATTACTAGTATGGTAATCAACTAGTTATCTAACTAGACAAATACAAATCCTGGGAAAATAGAAAAGAATGTGTTAGATAGCAAGGTCAAAAGGTGTTAATAAGATACCCACGTGGTAAAAAAAATAAAAATTAATGGGCAGTTAAAATCATGAAGATGGCCAAACTATAGACAAAAATCATAGACCAAAATAGGCCAAAATAATACACCAAAATCCACCTAGCTAGGTAGCTTGCTAACTGGCTAGCTATCTTGACAGACTGAAGGACAAGTTGCCTTAAAGGTCAGAATAAAGCTAGCACAATAGCTCACTAGCAGGGAAGCTAGGTGGGTTGACAAATAGACTAAATAAATCAATGTTGAAAAACTCTAGATAACTACTTTGATAATCAACTAGTTATTTAAATAGACAAATAGAAATCCTGTGGGGAAAAAATACAAATGAATGGAAAGTTAAAATTAGCTAACATGGTAAATTTAAAGTTGGCTGATATTGGTATCTCACAGCAGCCCTCTTGCAGTGTTTTCTTTGTTATATGCTAGAAATGGTATGCCTTTAGAACAAAATAGAAGAGGTCAAGAAGATGCATAATTTTAAGTACTGAGGGTCAACAGTCCACAGCAACGGGGAGTGTGATAAAGAGGCGTGTGCAGCAGTTTGGAGTATGATAGAGAAAAGTGTCAAGTGTGATCTGTGATAAAAGAGAACCAGCAAGAATGGATCTCTTATGACAAATTGACAATAAACCAAAGAATAACTTGCTCTTTAATTACGTAGCTACACCATTGGACAAAAGGAAAATAAATGGCAAAAAAGCTGGTCTGCTAACTAGCTTGTATGATCGGACGAAAGTATGTAGACCTCGGGTAAAATTGATGTGTAGACCAAAATCAACCTAGCTAGGTAGCTTGCTAACTGGCTAGCTATCTTGACAGACCAATGAAGACGAAAAGCCTTAAAAAGTCAGACAAAAGCTAGCGCGATAGCTCACTAGCCATGAAGCTAGGTTGATTGACAAAGCAACGTAATCAAAATTTGTTGGAAAGACTAGATTACTAGTTTGGTAATCAACTAGTTATCTAAATAGACAAATACAAATCCTTGGAAAATAGAAAAGAACGTGTTAGATAGCAAGGTCAAAAGGTATTAATAAGATACCCAGTTCGATAAAAATAAATGGACAGTCAAAATCCTTAAGATGGCCAAACCATAGATCAAAATCCACCTAGCTAGGTAGCTCGCTAACTGGCTAGCTATCTTGGCAGACAGAAGGACAAGTAGCCTTAAAGGTCGGACATAAGCTAGCGCAATAGCTCACTAGCCAGGAAGCTAGGTGGGTCAACAAATAGACGGATTGAAAATTTGGTGGAAAGACTCTAGATAACTAGTTAATCAACTAGTCATTCTAAATAGACAAATATAAAATCCTGTGGAAATAGAGAGAAACATGTTAGTTAGCAAGGTCAATAAGTGTTCATAAGATACACAAGTGGAAACAAGAAATACAAATACATGGACAGTCAACATTAGCTAGCATGGTAAACCTTAAGTTTTAGGGTGAACAGTACACAGCCACAAGGAGTGTGATAAAGAGGCGTGTTTAGCAAGTTTGAATAAGTGGAGAACACTGTCAAGTTTTAACTGTGATCAAAGAGAACCAGCAATAATGGATCTCTTTTATGACGAATTGACAATAAACCAAAGAATAGCTAGCTCGTTCACTAGCTTGCTACACCAGTGGACAAAAGGAAAATCCATAGCGGAAAAAAGCTAGTCTGCTAACTAGCTTGTATAATCAGACAATTATGCACACCTTAGATAAAATTGATGTCAGACCAAAATCAACCTAGCTAGGTAGCTTGCTAACTGGCTAGCTATCTTGACCGACCAATGAGGACAAGTAGCCTTAATTGTCGGACAAAAGCTAGCGCGATAGCTCACTAGCCAGGAAGCTAGGTGGGTCAACAAATAGACGAATTGAAGATTTGGTGGAAAGACTCTTGAAAACTAGTTTGTTAATCAACTAGTCATTCTAAAAATTATGTGGAAATGGAAAAAAACATGTTAGATAGCAAGGTCAAAAAGGTATTAATGAGATACCCACAATGTAAAAAATAAAGATAAATGGACAGTCAAAATCCTGAAGATGGCCAAACCATAAAATAGGCCAAAACCATAGCCCAAAATCAACCAAACCAATAATAAAAGATGATTAAATTGACACATGGTTGGTGCCTGACAGCTGTCAAACACAGGTTGGTAATTGGACATGGCTGTAAACTGAAAGCTATTTTTTTCTTCTCATCCAAGATGCTTCAATTCTGATTTTGCTGATCTTGCTGATGAACAGTTTCACCAAAAGGTAGTATTTGGTTTGTCTTCTTTTTGTCTCTGTAAGCACCGGTTACAGCTAAATAATGGGTTGTCTGCATTAGGTTGTGTAAACTGGAGCTAAGCTGTCTTAATCTGAGAACTATTGCATGCAAGACATTTGACAGGTCTCAGTCTGTCTCGTATGTTTGTTGAGTATTTTTCCGTTCAGATGAAGATGGTCTCTCTTACGCTTCCCTTAAACCACTGTTCTTCTTTGGCCTGACGCAAAGTCAACAAAAGAAATCCAAATAAAACCAAAATAAAGCCTAAATGGACTTTACTGTAGCTGGCTGGAGAAGAACAGCGGTCTGAAGGAGAAGTAGAGTAGGCCATCTTTGTTTAAACGGAGAGACATTCGCTAAACAAAGGCTGGCTGGGACACATTCTATATCACGCATAAAACAGTTTTGAGATTGAACCTAAGAGCAATTAACAACAAGTTATGCCGAACCGTAATGCTGAAGAATATTAAAAAAGTAGAGCAATAGATTACAAAGAAACAAGGAGAAACTTTTGTAGAACAGTAACAAAGGAAATTATGACATACGTTTTTTGAAGATTGATAGTCCTGCTCTTGCTGAATCACCTTTAGCAGTGATGATTTCCCCTTTCCAATCAAGTCTCAATCAGCTTGTTTATACAGGTAGTCAGTTGTAGTTCACGCCTCCTGCGTCTGAAAATAGTCTTCGCTCTTCCAAATGCAAACAATCCAAATCTACTCCCCCTAAAGTCTGTGGTTCTTCTGCATCAGTCTTCTATTTAACCTGTAATTTGTCACCAGTTGCTTTTTCATGCAAATAAAAAGAAGGAAAGCATTTTTCTAAAATCATTTGGAGGATAGAGGGAGCACTAGAGTTGTTTACCATAAATAATGTCAGCCTTCTTGAAGTATTCTACAAAAGACAATGCTATGTTTGTTAAACCAGTAAAATAAGAATCCCTAAAACCCTTAAGCAATGTATGGTCAAATAAAAAATATATATAATTTTAATATTAACTATAACTATTGACCAATGTTTAACGTGACCAAGTCAAAAACAGGTTTGTAACATGTTTTTGCAAAATAAAATAATATTACCTGACATACTATAAAGCATAAGAAAGAGCTATTGCTGACTGTGGCTAACAATGCAAACCGCAATTTCAGTAGAAATTGCAAGTCTGTAAACATGTTTAGCATTTTGGTTACATTAGATCAATAAAGATTAAACATAAAGTTAACTTACCTGATAAATTCTCTTCAGTGTTCATGCAAACTTGAAATTAAAATTGGTCAAAAGCTGCACGTCATCACAAAATGTATTTTCAAATTGCAAAATTGTTGAATGAAAACAGGATACTGTGTTGTTTTTCTCCAGCAATGAAACAGCAAAGACAAACAGGCCGCAAATACAGGAGTCCACTAGACCTCGGGTAAAATTGATGTCTAGACCAAAATCCACCTAGCTAGGTAGCTTGCTAACTGGCTAGCTATCTTGACAGACAGAAGGACAAGTAGTCTTAAAGGTCGGACATAAGCTAGCGCAATAGCTCAATAGCCAGGAAGCTAGGTGGGTCAACGAATAGACGAATTTAAAATTTGGTGGAAAGACTCTAGATAACTAGTTTGTTAATCAACTAGTCATTCTAAATAGACAAATATAAAATCCTGTGGAAATAGAGAAAACATGTTAGTTAGCAAGGTCAATAAGTGTTCATAAGGGTCAAAAAGGTATTAATGAGATACCCACAATGTAAAAAATAAAGATAAATGGACAGTCAAAATCCTGAAGATGGCCAAACCATAAAAATAGGCCAAAACCATAGCCCAAAATCAACCAAACCAATAATAAAAGATGATTAAATTGACACATGGTTGGTGCCTGACAGCTGTCAAACACAGGTTGGTAATTGGACATGGCTGTAAACTGAAAGCTATTTTTTTCTTCTCATCCAAGATGCTTTAATTCTGATTTTGCTGATCTTGCTGATGAACAGTTTCACCAAAAGGTAGTATTTGGTTTGTCTTCTTTTTGTCTCTGTAAGCACCGGTTACAGCTAAATAATGGGTTGTCTGCATTAGGTTGTGTAAACTGGAGCTAAGCTGTCTTAATCTGAGAACTATTGCATGCAAGACATTTGACAGGTCTCAGTCTGTCTCGTATGTTTGTTGAGTATTTCTCCGTTCAGATGAAGATGGTCTCTCTACGCTTCCCTTAAACCACTGTTCTTCTTTGGCCTGACGCAAAGTCAACAAAAGAAATCCAAATAAAACCAAAATAAAGCCTAAATGGACTTTACTGTAGCTGGCTGGAGAAGAACAGCGGTCTGAAGGAGAAGTAGAGTAGGCCATCTTTGTTTAAACGGAGAGACATTCGCTAAACAAAGGCTGGCTGGGACACATTCCATATCACACATACAACAGTTTTGAGATTGAACTTAAGAGCAATTAACAAGTTATGCCAAACCGTAATGCTGAAGAATTTCAAAAAAAAGTAGAGCAATAGATTACAAAGAAACAAGGAGAAACTTTTGTAGAACAGTGACAAAGGAAATTATTATGACATACGTTTTGAAGATTGATAGTCCTGCTCTTGCTGAATCACCTTTAGCAGTGATGATTTATCCTTTCCAATCAAGTCTCAATCAGCTTGTTTATACAGGTAGTCAGTTGTAGTTCACGCCTCCTGCGTCTGAAAATAGTCTTCGCTCTTCCAAAAGCAAACAATCCAAATCTACTCCCCCTAAAGTCTGTGGTTCTTCTGCATCGGTCTTCTATTTAACCTGTAATTTGTCACCAGTTGCTTTTTCATGCAAATAAAAAGAAGGAAAGCATTTTTCTAAAACCATTTGGAGGATTGAGGGAGCACTAGAGTTGTTTACCATAAATAATGTTGGCCTTCTTGAAGTATTGTAAGACAATGCTATGTTTGTTAAACCAGTAAAATAAGAATCCCTAAAACCCTTAAGCAATGTATGGTCAAATAAAAAAATATATAATTTTAATATTAACTATAACTATTGACCAGTGTTTAACGTGACCAAGTCAAAAACAGGTTTGTAACATGTCATGTTTGCAAAATAAAATAATATTACCTGACATACTATAAAGCATAAGAAAGAGCTATTGCTGACTGTGGCTAACAATGCAAACCGCAATTTCAGCAGAAATTTCAAGTCTGTAAACATGTTTAGCATTTTGGTTACATTAGATAAATAAAGATAAAACAAAGATAGCTTACCTGATAACTTCTCTCCAGTGTTCATGCAAACTTGAAATTAAAATTGGTAAATTGTTGAATGAAAACAGGATACTGTGTTGTTTTTCCAGCAATGAAACAGAAAAGACAAACAGGCCGCAAATACAGGAATCCACTAGACCTCGGGTAAAATTGATGTAGACCAAAATCAACCTAGCTATTTAGCTTGCTAACTGGCTAGCTATCTTGACAGACCAATGAAGACAAAAAGCCTTAAAAAGTCAGACAAAAGCTAGCGCCATAGCTCACTAGCAGGAAGCTAGGTTGATTGACAAATCAACGGAATTAAAATTTGTTGGAAAGACTAGATTACTAGTATGGTAATCAACTAGTTATCTAACTAGACAAATACAAATCCTGGGAAAATAGAAAAGAATGTGTTAGATAGCAAGGTCAAAAGGTGTTAATAAGATACCCACGTGGTAAAAAAAAATAAAAATTAATGGGCAGTTAAAATCATGAAGATGGCCAAACTATAGACAAAAATCATAGACCAAAATAGGCCAAAATCATACACCAAAATCCACCTAGCTAGGTAGCTTGCTAACTGGCTAGCTATCTTGACAGACTGAAGGACAAGTTGCCTTAAAGGTCAGAATAAAGCTAGCACAATAGCTCACTAGCAGGGAAGCTAGGTGGGTTGACAAATAGACAAAATAAATCAATGTTGGAAAACTCTAGATAACTACTTTGATAATCAACTAGTTATTTAAATAGACAAATAGAAATCCTGTGGGAAAAAATACAAATGAATGGAAAGTTAACTGGCTAGCTATCTTGGTCAAGAAGATGCATAATTTTAAGTACTGAGGGTCAACAGTCCACAGCAACGGGGAGTGTGATAAAGAGGCGTGTGCAGCAGTTTGGAGTATGATAGAGAAAAGTGTCAAGTGTGATCTGTGATAAAGAGAACCAGCAAGAATGGATCTCTTATGACAAATTGACAATAAACCAAAGAATAACTTGCTCTTTTAACTACGTAGCTACACCATTGGACAAAAGGAAAAATAAATGGCAAAAAAGCTGGTCTGCTAACTAGCTTGTATGATCGGACAAAGTATGTAGACCTCGGGTAAAATTGATGTAGACCAAAATCAACCTAGCTAGGTAGCTTGCTAACTGGCTAGCTATCTTGACAGACCAATGAAGACGAAAAGCCTTAAAAAGTCAGACAAAAGCTAGCGCGATAGCTCACTAGCCATGAAGCTAGGTTGATTGACAAAGCAACGTAATCAAAATTTGTTGGAAAGACTAGATTACTAGTTTGGTAATCAACTAGTTATCTAAATAGACAAATACAAATCCTTGGAAAATAGAAAAGAACGTGTTAGATAGCAAGGTCAAAAGGTATTAATAAGATACCCAGTTCGTATAAAAATAAATGGACAGTCAAAATCCTTAAGATGGCCAAACCATAGATCAAAATCCACCTAGCTAGGTAGCTCGCTAACTGGCTAGCTATCTTGGCAGACAGAAGGACAAGTAGCCTTAAAGGTCGGACATAAGCTAGCGCAATAGCTCACTAGCCAGGAAGCTAGGTGGGTCAACAAATAGACGGATTGAAAATTTGGTGGAAAGACTCTAGATAACTAGTTAATCAACTAGTCATTCTAAATAGACAAATATAAAATCCTGTGGAAATAGAGAGAAACATGTTAGTTAGCAAGGTCAATAAGTGTTCATAAGATACACAAGTGGAAACAAGAAATACAAATACATGGACAGTCAACATTAGCTAGCATGGTAAACCTTAAGTTTTAGGGTGAACAGTACACAGCCACAAGGAGTGTGATAAAGAGGCGTGTTTAGCAAGTTTGAATAAGTGGAGAACACTGTCAAGTTTTAACTGTGATCAAAGAGAACCAGCAATAATGGATCTCTTTATGACGAATTGACAATAAACCAAAGAATAGCTAGCTCGTTCACTAGCTTGCTACACCAGTGGACAAAAGGAAAATCAATAGCGGAAAAAAGCTAGTCTTCTAACTAGCTTGTATAATCAGACAATTATGCACACCTTAGATAAAATTGATGTCAGACCAAAATCAACCTAGCTAGGTAGCTTGCTAACTGGCTAGCTATCTTGACCGACCAATGAGGACAAGTAGCCTTAATTGTCGGACAAAAGCTAGCGCGATAGCTCACTAGCCAGGAAGCTAGGTGGGTCAACAAATAGACGAATTGAAGATTTGGTGGAAAGACTCTTGAAAACTAGTTTGTTAATCAACTAGTCATTCTAAAAATTATGTGGAAATGGAAAAAAACGTGTTAGATAGCAAGGTCAAAAAGGTATTAATGAGATACCCACAATGTAAAAAAATAAAGATAAATGGACAGTCAAAATCCTGAAGATGGCCAAACCATAAAAATAGGCCAAAACCATAGCCCAAAATCAACCAAACCAATAATAAAAGATGATTAAATTGACACATGGTTGGTGCCTGACAGCTGTCAAACACAGGTTGGTAATTGGACATGGCTGTAAACTGAAAGCTATTTTTTTCTTCTCATCCAAGATGCTTCAATTCTGATTTTGCTGATCTTGCTGATGAACAGTTTCACCAAAAGGTAGTATTTGGTTTGTCTTCTTTTTGTCTCTGTAAGCACCGGTTACAGCTAAATAATGGGTTGTCTGCATTAGGTTGTGTAAACTGGAGCTAAGCTGTCTTAATCTGAGAACTATTGCATGCAAGACATTTGACAGGTCTCAGTCTGTCTCGTATGTTTGTTGAGTATTTCTCCGTTCAGATGAAGATGGTCTCTCTTACGCTTCCCTTAAACCACTGTTCTTCTTTGGCCTGACGCAAAGTCAACAAAAGAAATCCAAATAAAACCAAAATAAAGCCTAAATGGACTTTACTGTAGCTGGCTGGAGAAGAACAGCGGTCTGAAGGAGAAGTAGAGTAGGCCATCTTTGTTTAAACGGAGAGACATTCGCTAAACAAAGGCTGGCTGGGACACATTCCATATCACACATACAACAGTTTTGAGATTGAACTTAAGAGCAATTAACAAGTTATGCCAAACCGTAATGCTGAAGAATTTCAAAAAAAAGTAGAGCAATAGATTACAAAGAAACAAGGAGAAACTTTTGTAGAACAGTGACAAAGGAAATTATTATGACATACGTTTTTTGAAGATTGATAGTCCTGCTCTTGCTGAATCACCTTTAGCAGTGATGATTTATCCTTTCCAATCAAGTCTCAATCAGCTTGTTTATACAGGTAGTCAGTTGTAGTTCACGCCTCCTGCGTCTGAAAATAGTCTTCGTTCTTCCAAAAGCAAACAATCCAAATCTACTCCCCCTAAAGTCTGTGGTTCTTCTGCATCGGTCTTCTATTTAACCTGTAATTTGTCACCAGTTGCTTTTTCATGCAAATAAAAAGAAGGAAAGCATTTTTCTAAAACCATTTGGAGGATTGAGGGAGCACTAGAGTTGTTTACCATAAATAATGTTGGCCTTCTTGAAGTATTCTACAAAAGACAATGCTATGTTTGTTAAACCAGTAAAATAAGAATCCCTAAAACCCTTAAGCAATGTATGGTCAAATAAAAAAATATATAATTTTAATATTAACTATAACTATTGACCAGTGTTTAACGTGACCAAGTCAAAAACAGGTTTGTAACATGTCATGTTTGCAAAATAAAATAATATTACCTGACATACTATAAAGCATAAGAAAGAGCTATTGCTGACTGTGGCTAACAATGCAAACCGCAATTTCAAGTCTGTAAACATGTTTAGCATTTTGGTTACATTAGATAAATAAAGATAAAACAAAGATAGCTTACCTGATAACTTCTCTCCAGTGTTCATGCAAACTTGAAATTAAAATTGGTAAATTGTTGAATGAAAACAGGATACTGTGTTGTTTTTCTCCAGCAATGAAACAGAAAAGACAAACAGGCCGCAAATACAGGAATCCACTAGACCTCGGGTAAAATTGATGTGTAGACCAAAATCAACCTAGCTATTTAGCTTGCTAACTGGCTAGCTATCTTGACAGACCAATGAAGACAAAAAGCCTTAAAAAGTCAGACAAAAGCTAGCGCCATAGCTCACTAGCAGGGAAGCTAGGTTGATTGACAAATCAACGGAATTAAAATTTGTTGGAAAGACTAGATTACTAGTATGGTAATCAACTAGTTATCTAACTAGACAAATACAAATCCTGGGAAAATAGAAAAGAATGTGTTAGATAGCAAGGTCAAAAGGTGTTAATAAGATACCCACGTGGTAAAAAAAAAAAAAAATTAATGGGCAGTTAAAATCATGAAGATGGCCAAACTATAGACAAAAATCATAGACCAAAATAGGCCAAAATCATACACCAAAATCCACCTAGCTAGGTAGCTTGCTAACTGGCTAGCTATCTTGACAGACTGAAGGACAAGTTGCCTTAAAGGTCAGAATAAAGCTAGCACAATAGCTCACTAGCAGGGAAGCTAGGTGGGTTGACAAATAGACGACTAAAATAAATCAATGTTGAAAAACTCTAGATAACTACTTTGATAATCAACTAGTTATTTAAATAGACAAATAGAAATCCTGTGGGAAAAAAATACAAATGAATGGAAAGTTAAAATTAGCTAACATGGTAAATTTAAAGTTGGCTGATATTGGTATCTCACAGCTCCCTCTTGCAGTGTTTTCTTTGTTATATGCTAGAAATGGTATGCCTTTAGAACAAAATAGAAGAGGTCAAGAAGATGCATAATTTTAAGTACTGAGGGTCAACAGTCCACAGCAACGGGGAGTGTGATAAAGAGGCGTGTGCAGCAGTTTGGAGTATGATAGAGAAAAGTGTCAAGTGTGATCTGTGATAAAAGAGAACCAGCAAGAATGGATCTCTTATGACAAATTGACAATAAACCAAAGAATAACTTGCTCTTTAACTACGTAGCTACACCATTGGACAAAAGGAAAAATAAATGGCAAAAAAGCTGGTCTGCTAACTAGCTTGTATGATCGGACGAAAGTATGTAGACCTCGGGTAAAATTGATGTGTAGACCAAAATCAACCTAGCTAGGTAGCTTGCTAACTGGCTAGCTATCTTGACAGACCAATGAAGACGAAAAGCCTTAAAAAGTCAGACAAAAGCTAGCGATAGCTCACTAGCCATGAAGCTAGGTTGATTGACAAAGCAACGTAATCAAAATTTGTTGGAAAGACTAGATTACTAGTTTGGTAATCAACTAGTTATCTAAATAGACAAATACAAATCCTTGGAAAATAGAAAAGAACGTGTTAGATAGCAAGGTCAAAAGGTATTAATAAGATACCCAGTTCGTATAAAAATAAATGGACAGTCAAAATCCTTAAGATGGCCAAACCATAGATCAAAATCCACCTAGCTAGGTAGCTCGCTAACTGGCTAGCTATCTTGGCAGACAGAAGGACAAGTAGCCTTAAAGGTCGGACATAAGCTAGCGCAATAGCTCACTAGCCAGGAAGCTAGGTGGGTCAACAAATAGACGGATTGAAAATTTGGTGGAAAGACTCTAGATAACTAGTTAATCAACTAGTCATTCTAAATAGACAAATATAAAATCCTGTGGAAATAGAGAGAAACATGTTAGTTAGCAAGGTCAATAAGTGTTCATAAGATACACAAGTGGAAACAAGAAATACAAATACATGGACAGTCAACATTAGCTAGCATGGTAAACCTTAAGTTTTAGGGTGAACAGTACACAGCAAGGAGTGTGATAAAGAGGCGTGTTTAGCAAGTTTGAATAAGTGGAGAACACTGTCAAGTTTTAACTGTGATCAAAGAGAACCAGCAATAATGGATCTCTTTTATGACGAATTGACAATAAACCAAAGAATAGCTAGCTCGTTCACTAGCTTGCTACACCAGTGGACAAAAGGAAAATCAATAGCAAAAAAGCTAGGTCTTCTAACTAGCTTGTATAATCAGACAATTATGCACACCTTAGATAAAATTGATGTCAGACCAAAATCAACCTAGCTAGGTAGCTTGCTAACTGGCTAGCTATCTTGACCGACCAATGAGGACAAGTAGCCTTAATTGTCGGACAAAAGCTAGCGCGATAGCTCACTAGCCAGGAAGCTAGGTGGGTCAACAAATAGACGAATTGAAGATTTGGTGGAAAGACTCTTGAAAACTAGTTTGTTAATCAACTAGTCATTCTAAAAATTATGTGGAAATGGAAAAAAACGTGTTAGATAGCAAGGTCAAAAAGGTATTAATGAGATACCCACAATGTAAAAAATAAAGATAAATGGACAGTCAAAATCCTGAAGATGGCCAAACCATAAAAATAGGCCAAAACCATAGCCCAAAATCAACCAAACCAATAATAAAAGATGATTAAATTGACACATGGTTGGTGCCTGACAGCTGTCAAACACAGGTTGGTAATTGGACATGGCTGTAAACTGAAAGCTATTTTTTTCTTCTCATCCAAGATGCTTCAATTCTGATTTTGCTGATCTTGCTGATGAACAGTTTCACCAAAAGGTAGTATTTGGTTTGTCTTCTTTTTGTCTCTGTAAGCACCGGTTACAGCTAAATAATGGGTTGTCTGCATTAGGTTGTGTAAACTGGAGCTAAGCTGTCTTAATCTGAGAACTATTGCATGCAAGACATTTGACAGGTCTCAGTCTGTCTCGTATGTTTGTTGAGTATTTCTCCGCTCAGATGAAGATGGTCTCTCTTACGCTTCCCTTAAACCACTGTTCTTCTTTGGCCTGACGCAAAGTCAACAAAAGAAATCCAAATAAAACCAAAATAAAGCCTAAATGGACTTTACTGTAGCTGGCTGGAGAAGAACAGCGGTCTGAAGGAGAAGTAGAGTAGGCCATCTTTGTTTAAACGGAGAGACATTCGCTAAACAAAGGCTGGCTGGGACACATTCCATATCACACATACAACAGTTTTGAGATTGAACTTAAGAGCAATTAACAAGTTATGCCAAACCGTAATGCTGAAGAATTTCAAAAAAGTAGAGCAATAGATTACAAAGAAACAAGGAGAAACTTTTGTAGAACAGTGACAAAGGAAATTATTATGACATACGTTTTTGAAGATTGATAGTCCTGCTCTTGCTGAATCACCTTTAGCAGTGATGATTTATCCTTTCCAATCAAGTCTCAATCAGCTTGTTTATACAGGTAGTCAGTTGTAGTTCACGCCTCCTGCGTCTGAAAATAGTCTTCGCTCTTCCAAAAGCAAACAATCCAAATCTACTCCCCCTAAAGTCTGTGGTTCTTCTGCATCGGTCTTCTATTTAACCTGTAATTTGTCACCAGTTGCTTTTTCATGCAAATAAAAAGAAGGAAAGCATTTTTCTAAAACCATTTGGAGGATTGAGGGAGCACTAGAGTTGTTTACCATAAATAATGTTGGCCTTCTTGAAGTATTGTAAGACAATGCTATGTTTGTTAAACCAGTAAAATAAGAATCCCTAAAACCCTTAAGCAATGTATGGTCAAATAAAAAAATATATAATTTTAATATTAACTATAACTATTGACCAGTGTTTAACGTGACCAAGTCAAAAACAGGTTTGTAACATGTCATGTTTGCAAAATAAAATAATATTACCTGACATACTATAAAGCATAAGAAAGAGCTATTGCTGACTGTGGCTAACAATGCAAACCGCAATTTCAGCAGAAATTTCAAGTCTGTAAACATGTTTAGCATTTTGGTTACATTAGATAAATAAAGATAAAACAAAGATAGCTTACCTGATAACTTCTCTCCAGTGTTCATGCAAACTTGAAATTAAAATTGGTAAATTGTTGAATGAAAACAGGATACTGTGTTGTTTTTCTCCAGCAATGAAACAGAAAAGACAAACAGGCATAAATACAGGAATCCAC
The DNA here is from genome assembly GCA_024416835.2 of Perccottus glenii. Taxonomy (NCBI): domain Eukaryota; kingdom Metazoa; phylum Chordata; class Actinopteri; order Gobiiformes; family Odontobutidae; genus Perccottus; species Perccottus glenii. Next base: position 25,201,540 of record CM044560.2, read on the forward strand.
TAGACCTCGGGTAAAATTGATGTGTAGACCAAAATCAACCTAGCTATTTAGCTTGCTAACTGGCTAGCTATCTTGACAGACCAATGAAGACAAAAAGCCTTAAAAAGTCAGACAAAAGCTAGCGCCATAGCTCACTAGCAGGGAAGCTAGGTTGATTGACAAATCAACGGAATTAAAATTTGTTGGAAAGACTAGATTACTAGTATGGTAATCAACTAGTTATCTAACTAGACAAATACAAATCCTGGGAAAATAGAAAAGAATGTGTTAGATAGCAAGGTCAAAAGGTGTTAATAAGATACCCACGTGGTAAAAAAAAATAAAAATTAATGGGCAGTTAAAATCATGAAGATGGCCAAACTATAGACAAAAATCATAGACCAAAATAGGCCAAAATCATACACCAAAATCCACCTAGCTAGGTAGCTTGCTAACTGGCTAGCTATCTTGACAGACTGAAGGACAAGTTGCCTTAAAGGTCAGAATAAAGCTAGCACAATAGCTCACTAGCAGGGAAGCTAGGTGGGTTGACAAATAGACGAAATAAATCAATGTTGGAAAAACTCTAGATAACTACTTTGATAATCAACTAGTTATTTAAATAGACAAATAGAAATCCTGTGGGAAAAAAATACAAATGAATGGAAAGTTAACTGGCTAGCTATCTTGGTCAAGAAGATGCATAATTTTAAGTACTGAGGGTCAACAGTCCACAGCAGGGAGTGTGATAAAGAGGCGTGTGCAGCAGTTTGGAGTATGATAGAGAAAAGTGTCAAGTGTGATCTGTGATAAAAGAGAACCAGCAAGAATGGATCTCTTATGACAAATTGACAATAAACCAAAGAATAACTTGCTCTTTTAACTACGTAGCTACACCATTGGACAAAAGGAAAAATAAATGGCAAAAAAGCTGGTCTGCTAACTAGCTTGTATGATCGGACGAAAGTATGTAGACCTCGGGTAAAATTGACGTGTAGACCAAAATCAACCTAGCTAGGTAGCTTGCTAACTGGCTAGCTATCTTGACAGACCAATGAAGACGAAAAGCCTTAAAAAGTCAGACAAAAGCTAACGCGATAGCTCACTAGCCATGAAGCTAGGTTGATTGACAAAGCAACGTAATCAAAATTTGTTGGAAAGACTAGATTACTAGTTTGGTAATCAACTAGTTATCTAAATAGACAAATACAAATCCTTGGAAAATAGAAAAGAACGTGTTAGATAGCAAGGTCAAAAGGTATTAATAAGATACCCAGTTCGTATAAAAATAAATGGACAGTCAAAATCCTTAAGATGGCCAAACCATAGATCAAAATCCACCTAGCTAGGTAGCTAACTGGCTAGCTATCTTGGCAGACAGAAGGACAAGTAGCCTTAAAGGTCGGACATAAGCTAGCGCAATAGCTCACTAGCCAGGAAGCTAGGTGGGTCAACAAATAGACGGATTGAAAATTTGGTGGAAAGACTCTAGATAACTAGTTAATCAACTAGTCATTCTAAATAGACAAATATAAAATCCTGTGGAAATAGAGAGAAACATGTTAGTTAGCAAGGTCAATAAGTGTTCATAAGATACACAAGTGGAAACAAGAAATACAAATACATGGACAGTCAACATTAGCTAGCATGGTAAACCTTAAGTTTTAGGTGAACAGTACACAGCCACAAGGAGTGTGATAAAGAGGCGTGTTTAGCAAGTTTGAATAAGTGGAGAACACTGTCAAGTTTTAACTGTGATCAAAGAGAACCAGCAATAATGGATCTCTTTTATGACGAATTGACAATAAACCAAAGAATAGCTAGCTCGTTCACTAGCTTGCTACACCAGTGGACAAAAGGAAAATCAATAGCGGAAAAAAGCTAGTCTTCTAACTAGCTTGTATAATCAGACAATTATGCACACCTTAGATAAAATTGATGTCAGACCAAAATCAACCTAGCTAGGTAGCTTGCTAACTGGCTAGCTATCTTGACCGACCAATGAGGACAAGTAGCCTTAATTGTCGGACAAAAGCTAGCGCGATAGCTCACTAGCCAGGAAGCTAGGTGGGTCAACAAATAGACGAATTGAAGATTTGGTGGAAAGACTCTTGAAAACTAGTTTGTTAATCAACTAGTCATTCTAAAAATTATGTGGAAATGGAAAACGTGTTAGATAGCAAGGTCAAAAGGTATTAATGAGATACCCACAATGTAAAAATAAAGATAAATGGACAGTCAAAATCCTGAAGATGGCCAAACCATAAAATAGGCCAAAACCATAGCCCAAAATCAACCAAACCAATAATAAAAGATGATTAAATTGACACATGGTTGGTGCCTGACAGCTGTCAAACACAGGTTGGTAATTGGACATGGCTGTAAACTGAAAGCTATTTTTTTCTTCTCATCCAAGATGCTTCAATTCTGATTTTGCTGATCTTGCTGATGAGCAGTTTCACCAAAAGGTAGTATTTGGTTTGTCTTCTTTTGTCTCTGTAAGCACCGGTTACAGCTAAATAATGGGTTGTCTGCATTAGGTTGTGTAAACTGGAGCTAAGCTGTCTTAATCTGAGAACTATTGCATGCAAGACATTTGACAGGTCTCAGTCTGTCTCGTATGTTTGTTGAGTATTTTTCCGTTCAGATGAAGATGGTCTCTTACGCTTCCCTTAAACCACTGTTCTTCTTTGGCCTGACGCAAAGTCAACAAAAGAAATCCAAATAAAACCAAAATAAAGCCTAAATGGACTTTACTGTAGCTGGCTGGAGAAGAACAGCGGTCTGAAGGAGAAGTAGAGTAGGCCATCTTTGTTTAAACGGAGAGACATTCGCTAAACAAAGGCTGGCTGGGACACATTCCATATCACACATACAACAGTTTTGAGATTGAACTTAAGAGCAATTAACAAGTTATGCCAAACCGTAATGCTGAAGAATTTCAAAAAAGTAGAGCAATAGATTACAAAGAAACAAGGAGAAACTTTTGTAGAACAGTGACAAAGGAAATTATTATGACATACGTTTTTGAAGATTGATAGTCCTGCTCTTGCTGAATCACCTTTAGCAGTGATGATTTATCCTTTCCAATCAAGTCTCAATCAGCTTGTTTATACAGGTAGTCAGTTGTAGTTCACGCCTCCTGCGTCTGAAAATAGTCTTCGCTCTTCCAAAAGCAAACAATCCAAATCTACTCCCCCTAAAGTCTGTGGTTCTTCTGCATCGGTCTTCTATTTAACCTGTAATTTGTCACCAGTTGCTTTTTCATGCAAATAAAAGAAGGAAAGCATTTTTCTAAAACCATTTGGAGGATTGAGGAGCACTAGAGTTGTTTACCATAAATAATGTTGGCCTTCTTGAAGTATTCTACAAAAGACAATGCTATGTTTGTTAAACCAGTAAAATAAGAATCCCTAAAACCCTTAAGCAATGTATGGTCAAATAAAAAAATATATAATTTTAATATTAACTATAACTATTGACCAGTGTTTAACGTGACCAAGTCAAAAACAGGTTTGTAACATGTCATGTTTGCAAAATAAAATAATATTACCTGACATACTATAAAGCATAAGAAAGAGCTATTGCTGACTGTGGCTAACAATGCAAACCGCAATTTCAGCAGAAATTGCAAGTCTGTAAACATGTTTAGCATTTTGGTTACATTAGATAAATAAAGATAAAACAAAGATAGCTTACCTGATAACTTCTCTCCAGTGTTCATGCAAACTTGAAATTAAAATTGGTAAATTGTTGAATGAAAACAGGATACTGTGTTGTTTTTCTCCAGCAATGAAACAGAAAAGACAAACAGGCCGCAAATACAGGAATCTACTAGACCTCGGGTAAAATTGATGTGTAGACCAAAATCAACCTAGCTATTTAGCTTGCTAACTGGCTAGCTATCTTGACAGACCAATTAAGACAAAAAGCCTTAAAAAGTCAGACAAAAGCTAGCGCCATAGCTCACTAGCAGGGAAGCTAGGTTGATTGACAAATCAACGGAATTAAAATTTGTTGGAAAGACTAGATTACTAGTATGGTAATCAACTAGTTATCTAACTAGACAAATACAAATCCTTGGAAAATAGAAAAGAACGTGTTAGATAGCAAGGTCAAAAGGTATTAATAAGATACCCAGTTCGTATAAAAATAAATGGACAGTCAAAATCCTTAAGATGGCCAAACCATAGATCAAAATCCACCTAGCTAGGTAGCTCGCTAACTGGCTAGCTATCTTGGCAGACAGAAGGACAAGTAGCCTTAAAGGTCGGACATAAGCTAGCGCAATAGCTCACTAGCCAGGAAGCTAGGTGGGTCAACAAATAGACGGATTGAAAATTTGGTGGAAAGACTCTAGATAACTAGTTAATCAACTAGTCATTCTAAATAGACAAATATAAAATCCTGTGGAAATAGAGAGAAACATGTTAGTTAGCAAGGTCAATAAGTGTTCATAAGATACACAAGTGGAAACAAGAAATACAAATACATGGACAGTCAACATTAGCTAGCATGGTAAACCTTAAGTTTTAGGGTGAACAGTACACAGCCACAAGGAGTGTGATAAAGAGGCGTGTTTAGCAAGTTTGAATAAGTGGAGAACACTGTCAAGTTTTAACTGTGATCAAAGAGAACCAGCAATAATGGATCTCTTTATGACGAATTGACAATAAACCAAAGAATAGCTAGCTCGTTCACTAGCTTGCTACACCAGTGGACAAAAGGAAAATCAATAGCGGAAAAAAGCTAGTCTTCTAACTAGCTTGTATAATCAGACAATTATGCACACCTTAGATAAAATTGATGTCAGACCAAAATCAACCTAGCTAGGTAGCTTGCTAACTGGCTAGCTATCTTGACCGACCAATGAGGACAAGTAGCCTTAATTGTCGGACAAAAGCTAGCGCGATAGCTCACTAGCCAGGAAGCTAGGTGGGTCAACAAATAGACGAATTGAAGATTTGGTGGAAAGACTCTTGAAAACTAGTTTGTTAATCAACTAGTCATTCTAAAAATTATGTGGAAATGGAAAAACGTGTTAGATAGCAAGGTCAAAAGGTATTAATGAGATACCCACAATGTAAAAAATAAAGATAAATGGACAGTCAAAATCCTGAAGATGGCCAAACCATAAAAATAGGCCAAAACCATAGCCCAAAATCAACCAAACCAATAATAAAAGATGATTAAATTGACACATGGTTGGTGCCTGACAGCTGTCAAACACAGGTTGGTAATTGGACATGGCTGTAAACTGAAAGCTATTTTTTTCTTCTCATCCAAGATGCTTCAATTCTGATTTTGCTGATCTTGCTGATGAACAGTTTCACCAAAAGGTAGTATTTGGTTTGTCTTCTTTTTGTCTCTGTAAGCACCGGTTACAGCTAAATAATGGGTTGTCTGCATTAGGTTGTGTAAACTGGAGCTAAGCTGTCTTAATCTGAGAACTATTGCATGCAAGACATTTGACAGGTCTCAGTCTGTCTCGTATGTTTGTTGAGTATTTCTCCGTTCAGATGAAGATGGTCTCTCTTACGCTTCCCTTAAACCACTGTTCTTCTTTGGCCTGACGCAAAGTCAACAAAAGAAATCCAAATAAAACCAAAATAAAGCCTAAATGGACTTTACTGTAGCTGGCTGGAGAAGAACAGCGGTCTGAAGGAGAAGTAGAGTAGGCCATCTTTGTTTAAACGGAGAGACATTCGCTAAACAAAGGCTGGCTGGGACACATTCCATATCACACATACAACAGTTTTGAGATTGAACTTAAGAGCAATTAACAAGTTATGCCAAACCGTAATGCTGAAGAATTTCAAAAAAAAGTAGAGCAATAGATTACAAAGAAACAAGGAGAAACTTTTGTAGAACAGTGACAAAGGAAATTATTATGACATACGTTTTTTGAAGATTGATAGTCCTGGTCTTGCTGAATCACCTTTAGCAGTGATGATTTATCCTTTCCAATCAAGTCTCAATCAGCTTGTTTATACAGGTAGTCAGTTGTAGTTCACGCCTCCTGCGTCTGAAAATAGTCTTCGCTCTTCCAAAAGCAAACAATCCAAATCTACTCCCCCTAAAGTCTGTGGTTCTTCTGCATCGGTCTTCTATTTAACCTGTAATTTGTCACCAGTTGCTTTTTCATGCAAATAAAAAGAAGGAAAGCATTTTTCTAAAACCATTTGGAGGATTGAGGGAGCACTAGAGTTGTTTACCATAAATAATGTTGGCCTTCTTGAAGTATTCTACAAAAGACAATGCTATGTTTGTTAAACCAGTAAAATAAGAATCCCTAAAACCCTTAAGCAATGTATGGTCAAATAAAAAAATATATAATTTTAATATTAACTATAACTATTGACCAATGTTTAACGTGACCAAGTCAAAAACAGGTTTGTAACATGTTATGTTTGCAAAATAAAATAATATTACCTGACATACTATAAAGCATAAGAAAGAGCTATTGCTGACTGTGGCTAACAATGCAAACCGCAATTTCAGTAGAAATTGCAAGTCTGTAAACATGTTTAGCATTTTGGTTACATTAGATCAATAAAGCTAAAACATAAAGATAACTTACCTGATAAATTCTCTCCAGTGTTCATGCAAACTTGAAATTAAAATTGGTCGAAAGCTGCACGTCATCATAAATGTTTTTTTCAAATGGCAAAATTGTTGAATGAAAACAGGATACTGTGTTGTTTTTCTCCAGCAATTAAGCAGCAAAAACAAACAGGCCGCAAATACAGTAATCCACTAAGTTGTTTTCAAAATCTCCAGTAAATCTCCAGTAAAATCAGGTGTACCTGAAATGAAATGCGGTAAAATCTGTTCAGTAAACTTCTCAAAATTCTTGCGCTAGATAAAAATTTAAGGAGCAGTCTGGACGCGATGCGAACTCTTCGGTCAAAAGTTTCCAAATGAAGTGATTTGTGTCAGAACTTGGCCTCACAAACTCAGCTCAGCAGAACCTGATGACATCACAAAGTAGAGAACTAACACCAAAGCGGTGATGTCACAGGCCGGAATGTTCAGGTCACATAACTCACTCATAGCCAATGAAATCAGTTCCTCAATGTCAATGTAAATGTATGGATGAAATTAAATTGTATTAATTGTCAGCAAAATGTTAAAAAAGTAGAAATCCTTGACTATTTATGATCTTTTTGTCAAAGTTTAGATTTTTTATTGTTTCTGTTTTTACAATACAGTTATATTTGCAATAATTAATGTAATACAATTACCTTTTTAACACAATCATTTTCAACTGTTAAAAATAAGCAACCATTTCAGTTAGTTATTTAGGGCTAGATTTTTAGAGTTTATTATTAGATTTACAAATCAAGTTGCGTATGACTAAGGTGAAAGAACAGTCTAAATTTGGTCATTTTAGTTGTTTTAATGGCTTATTTCACCTGTGAACTTAAGAGGCAAGTATTTACAAGATCACAAATAACATGTATTTTACAAATAAAAGCAGATATTAATCTAATCTGTGTTATTTTACATGAGTCTTTGTCTGGACAATGAACCATAAAAAGGCACCTTAAATAGATGGCGGCTCGTCCACAACTGCGTCAGGTGGAAGACGGCAGATCAGCCATACGTCACTGACTATGAGCCTTTCCGCCCTATAATCTTAAACTGTGCCATGTCAACTTGTTATATATTTTTCAGCTTCTATAGAAAAATGTCAACAAAATGAACAATTTCCTGCTTAAATGTGTTTTGAGTTTATGCACTAGATTTTACAGTTTTTTCTTGTTATTAAAATAACAGAAAATTATTATACAGTTACAAGAGAAGGTTTCAACAAAAATCCATTATGCAGCTTCTATAATTAAAATTTAAGGTATTTAACCAATACCTTGGACACACACATACACAAAGAAAATCTATTTATACCTATTTACTGAGAAGAATTGGTCTTATATCTCACAAGTATTTGGTCTTTCTTGTGCATGCAGCATCATGGCATCTGTTTGCATTTTTCACTTCGATGAGCTGAGGCCAGTGGTTTCCTGGGCCAAACCTGATCCTCATCCTCACACTCACACTCACACTCAACTCCCTCAGCATCCTCAGTTTCACTGTCACACAAGGTGTGTGTGTTTTGTTCCGGTAGATTCTTCTGGGCCTGTTGCAGTTTGGTTTTGTGGTGACGTATTTGTCGGAGTCGCTGGTCCGAGGCTACACGACCGGAGCTGCCATCCACGTCATCGTCTCTCAGCTGAAGTCCGCTGAGGTTCAGCGGACCTCTGGCTCTCATTTATGTAAGAGGTCCACACCAGGCGAGCCAAACCAGGGCCAAACCAGGACATGACTTAGTGCAAACTTAGATTAAAGGTACATTACGGAGGTTTCAATGGTTCAAATAAAAAAATTTCTAACCCATTCATGCATCAGCCACAGCCTGATGAGCAGAATGATCTGAATTTTCTGCGGTTGCCTCTGTAAGCCTGTACAGTTAATTAAATGAGAAGGGTCCTGGAACAAAACTCCCGCTGTTTCAGATGCATGTGCTTGTTTGCCTGGTTATCACTTCCTGATTTTCCACCAAAACTAAACTAAGCGACGCTAGCGGCAAAGTTGAAAATAAATGAGACAGGCCTCCAGCGCACTCGAAACCAGCAGATTCTTCTTTGGTTGTACGTTCGTGCTCGTACAAGTGTGTGCACAGTGAACATGCACAACACTGGATGCAGTACCGCTAACGCCAGAGGTGGCACACTAGTACAAAAACTCTGGATCTTCCATAATGCACCTTTTAAACATGCATTAATCAAGGACTAAACCAGGACCTAACACAACCTAAACAAACAGTAAACTAAACTAGGAATTAACAAGGACAAAACCACAACTAAATAAAGGCTAAACTGGGATCAAAGCTGGCCTAAACCGAGGACTAAACTAGTGCTGGGTCAAGACTGAACCAGGATTTAAGGGTTTTCGGTAAAAACTAGGGTTAAACCTAGGATTAAACCAGGGCTAAACCAAGAGTTGACCAGTGCTTAATAGGGACTGAATCTGGGCTAGATTGAACTTAATGAACTAAAACCAAACATAAAACAGGGCTGCACCAGCATTAACTGAGGACAAACTAAGACTAAATAAGGAGCAAACCAAAAGTAAACCGATCTAAACCAGGGCTAAACTTTGAACTAAACCAAAACTAAACTAGTTCTAAACAAGGACTAACCCTAGGATTATACCAGGACATAACGTAGCACAAAACTATCGATGAAATTATGACTAAACTAGGACTGACGGTAGGATTAAACAAGGACTAGACCTAGAACCAAATGTGAACTAAACCAGGACAGAACATATCATTAGACGAAAGATTAATCCAGGAATGAACATTAAACTAAAAAAACATGTTTCCCGCAAAACCAGACTAAGTTTCACAGTGGCTCATGACTATATCTAGTGGCCCACAGTGATAACAGTCTGTCCTTCTGTGAATCATTACGTACTGTAAATTATTTTAATAACACTATCCTCTGTCCTGTTGCATACAGTGCTGGAGGTGGGCTCTCTTCTGCCTCAGACAAACATCGGGACTCTGGTTGTCAGCATCGTGACCATATTAGGCCTCTCTTTAGCAAAAGAGTTTAACGTGCGTGTCGCTAAAAAGCTGCCGGTTCCCATCCCAGTGGAGCTCTTGACTGTGAGAACTAATAAATACACACTTATTAATAAACTTACAGTGGTTGACATCAGACTCATTTATGTGTTTTGTGTTTATAGATTATCATAGCCACAATCGTTTTGTGGCAGGTTAACTTACAGCAGAAATACGGAGTGGACATTGTCGGAGACATTCCCTCTGGGTGAGAAGATGTGTTTATTTGTTTAACCCTATCAGATATTTCTGTCTGAATACTCACTCTACACTGAGTTCTTGTTTTCTCGTTAACGTTATTACATCAGGACATTTTGACTTTAAAAAGTTACAGTTTTAGTCTTAGTTTGGGCCTGTTTGTTTTTTTTACTGGGTTTAAATATAAATTCAGACCTATTTGCTCTAATTGCAAAAATAAACTTCAGATAAATGTGTTTTAAATCCTCTCAGTTTACCTTTGTCTTCTCTTTTTGGCTCAGTAGTCCTTCATAAAGACTCACTTTGCTACCTGATTACCTAACTATGTAACATCATGACATGTATAGATCCCCCCATAAGTAGCTCCTTCAGTAGAAAGGACTAGATAAAACATGTAATGTATGTTCTCTGTGGCCATTTATAAACGTACAGTATGTATTCTCATTTTATGTCTCAGTCTGCGGCCTCCAGTTTTCCCAGACTCCTCTCTGTTCAGTCGGGTGATCCCAGATGCCTTTGCTCTGGCTGTGGTCGGATATGGCCTCGCCATCTCTCTCGAGCGTATCTTTGCTCTCAAATACGGTTACAAGGTGGACAGCAACTAGGTGCAGGACACATGCGTGAGAGTCTCAGTAACAGTGAGAAGCAGACAGAGTTAATGTTTGATTGTTGTTCTTCAGGAGCTGATCGCACTGGGCCTGAGTAACTCTGTGGGAGGGATCTTCCAGTGTTTCGCCATCAGCTGCTCCATGTCCCGGACCATGGTTCAGGAGAGCAGCGGGGGGCACACTCAGGTCTGCAGCAGTCACCACTTTAGGGAATCATTTGTGTGAACTATGCTTCTTTTCGACAAACATTTCTCCTGAAAACCCTTCCAAACAAACACAAGTTTGTACTCTGTTTTTCTAATTGTGCTATTAACTGAGGCCTAAAGGCTTTGAGCTCCTGGGTTGTATTTTGTCTTTTAAGGGTGTTATTGATTCCTCTTTAAGGAAGATTGTGAAGTGTTTTAATGTGTGTTCACTGCTCCATTCAGAGTTCCAACCTCTCTTTAGTTTATATTGCTCCTGGTTCCTATTGTTCACAGTGACACTTTCAGCTCTTCAGATGGAGCTTTTCTCCAGAGACGCACTAGATGGTGCTGTCTGATGCTCAGATGTTCTTGTAAAACTCCACAGGAACCAAACACTAAAAAGACATTGTGCCTCCTTTTTGCTCCAATGTTGGAATTTTGTATTGTGTTTTCTGCTCAAGTCACAATATTTTAGCATCTTGTCACATTCTATTTGTTTTGGGTCCATAAATCATCGATCAGCAAGTACCAGAGTTCAACTGAAGAGGAGATTGGCCTCTATTTGTTAAGGGTCTTGGTGCTTATTTGTTGTTTCATCAAAGTGATACCACACAAACAGAGCAAATGTTGTTTAACAGCACCAAACCTGGCACATTAGTTATTGTGGAGAGTGATCAAATCTGCAGCAAAAATAGCTCTTGGGTTGTTTTGCAGGGGCCTGACTAATCTGTCTGTTTCCCATGACAGAGACAAACTGTGGTGCGACCAAGTGATACATCCATCTTATACATTATGTGTCTTATTGTGTTTGTGCAGGTGGCTGGAGCTCTGTCTGCCATCGTCATCCTCTTCATCACTCTGTGGATCGGGACTCTGTTTGAGGATCTGCCAAAGGTCAGCTCAGGAAAAAACACGCAGCCTTTCATTTCTCTACAGTTGTGAGTTGCTAAGTTTGTGTTTTTCTGTCCTCTGTGTCCAGGCAGTGCTGGCGCCCATCATTTACGTGAACCTCCAGGGCATAATGAAGCAGTTCAGGGACATCCCGGCTCTGTGGAAGAGCAACCGCGTCGACATGGTCAGGTCACTGTTCACTCCAGGAATATACACACACAAAGAACTGACAGTGTGTTTTATTATGTACACACCACACAAGTAATAAACTTTTAAAGACTTTTATAATAGTTGGTAGAGACAGGAACTCGGGTGAGAGAAGGGAATGACTGAGCAGCTGCAGTAGAAACAAGGCTAAAGACTAAAGTTGTTTAGTGCCATGGTTTAGTCAGTTTATTTTCAAAGGGGGACCTGACTGTGAACGTCTTCTCTCTGGTTTAGGTGATCTGGGTGGCCACCTTCCTCCTCACCATCGCGTTGAACCCTGATCTGGGATTAGCAGCATCCATTGCCTTCTCTATGCTCACAGTTCCCTGTCAAAAGCTACACTCGATGCTGCGTAGCATTACGCTATGGGGAACATTCTTTGTGTGACCGGTTGTGAAGCACGTGTGTCAAACACGCCAAGAATTGGCTTATAATACCTCTGTTGGTGACGCAGCTCATCAGTGGCAGCTGTGTGATTGAGCGCACCTGAACAGAGGGTATAATAACACATGACGCGGAAGCGTCTTCAGGACGTCTTCAGGACAGTGAGCACTGTGATCTTTTGCCTGCTAAGATCCTACGTGCCCGGCTCGCTTTCTTTGCAGAGGAGCGAGCCGCCTCCCCACTCCGGTCGTGGGGTTCGCGTGTTGATCTGGCTGAGGCGCAGGGATCAGATAGTCTTATGTCCCTCGCGCTCTCACCAGATGACACCGGCTCTGTGCTCGGGCGGGCGCGCTACGGCGCTTCCCGTGAGCACGTCTATGAAGTCTCATCCCTGGCTTCTGGGGGTGCCGCAGCCTCGGAGCGCTCTTCCCGCTCTGACGCGGCGTTTGAAGAGCTGCTCGAGGTGGTTACAAGAGCAGTGGCGAGGCTGAATATTGAGTGGCCTCAGGAGAAGGGCCCCCCTAAATACTCTAAACTGGATGACAGGTTTCTGTCAAGCAGCGGTCTCTCCCCTTCTTTGGGCACCTCCATGAGGAGCTGGCACGCTCATGGAATAAGCCCTATTCGTCCCGTGTTTTTGTGCCTTCGACGTCGATTTATTCGACTATCGTGGGCGCACAGGTGCGGGGCTATGGGTCGATGCCCCAGGTGGAAGAGACGCATGGGCTATCTCTCCCGGGACATCGTCCTCCCTAAGAAAACCTACACTCCCCAACAAGCCATGCCGGTTCACGTCATCACTGGTGGGGAAGGCTTTCCAGGCGGCGGGTCAGGCTGGTGCAGCACTGCACACCATGGCGGTTTTGCAGGCATACCAGGCTGAGCTGCTCAAAGATTTGAGCACAGAGGGTACTGTGGACGAGGACGCGTTTTCTGAGCTACGCCGTGCCACAGACCTCTCTCTCTACATTCACTCAGCTTTGGTTAGGGTTAGGGTTAAGTTAAGGGTTAAGTTAAACATTAAAAAAGGGTTAGAACGTATATGAACAGATCTGTTTCAGAGAGTCTCTGTTGGCAGCTCTCTCTCAGCTCAGGAGACTCCCCAGTACAAGCTCCTCAGTGTGGCTGTCCAAAACTAAATATGAACCATTTCTTAACATTTCTTGACTCAGTTTTATTTCAACAGCCCAACATCACATCAACAGTTTCCTCAAAGGGCTTCACAGACTGAAGAAGACAACAGCCCTGTCCTTCGAGCCTCCATCAGGATCAGAGGAAAAACTCAAATAATCCACTGATGAGACAAAAGAGAGACCTCAGGGAGAACCACAAAGATCCAGGACAGGACGGACAGAGCGGGACAGAGATGTGTCCAGGACCGATGGGGACAGGGGCACAGATGGGTCGAGCTAATCCAATCATCACTATTTATTGATTTAATAAATGTTTGTCTGTGATAATTCAAAAGAGTTTATTGTCACGTGTACAGACAGAAAGCATGTTTCCCTGCACAATGACATTCTTACTTTGCTGTCCACATCTCGCAGCTGTAGAAGTTGCTGAGGATCTTAGGCAATCTTCCTCAGCCTCTTTAAAAACTATGGTCGCTACTATGGTCGCTGTTGGGCCTGTCTTGACCAGCTGCGTGATGTGAGGTGTGAGGTAGGGGGCGGCAGTAGCTCAGTGGTAGAGCGGCCGTCCTTCAACCGGAAGGTAGTAAGTTCGATTCCCGCTCTCCCCACAGTTCATACTGTCGTTGTGTCCTTGGGCAAGACACTTAACCCACCTTGCCTCGTATGAATGTGTTAGAATGTTGATGGTGGATGGAGAGGTCGTAGGCGCGGAATGGCTGCCACGTCTCTGTCAGACTGCCCCAGGGCAGCTGTGGCTACAGATGTAGCTTACTACCACCAGTGTGTGACTGTGGAGTGAATGAATAATAGATATGTAAAGCGTCCTTGAGCTCTGGAAAGGCGCTATATAAATAAAACTATATATAGGTGTCCATGTAAGGTTTTCACTGATGTGGACACCCAGGTATTTTAAAGTTGCTCACCCTCTCCACTTCAAGCTCCCGGATGAACAGTGGCTGATGCGGTCTCCTCTTTTTTCTCATGTCCACTATCATCTCCTTCGTCTTGTCCGTGTCTCGGCACTACCCCATCAGGACACGTTGACTTCCCAGGACACAGCCTCCTTCGCTCACCACGCACCTCCTCCACAAAGAAGTGGAGTCAGGCATAGTTTTACAGTGGTAAGCAAATACTCATCTTCTCCACTGATGCTTTGTTTCTGTCTTCCAAACAAAAATGTCCTGATTCAACGTTTGCTTAAAAACAACATTAAAAGTAGACAGCAGTCTATGTCCCACACCTCTCGGTCTGTCTCACTAAAACCCTCTTAGACTCCTGGTTTCACCAAAACTGGCCGCAGCTCCAGTTGTGTGGTGCTGGTCCCTGCTCCCACTGTGGCTGAAGACTGAGCTCACTTCAACGTCAGGGTGTTTGCTGAAGGCTAGAGGTTCACTCTGTAACAGACCCGTCTATATTTTCTCTTTTCTGCTTATGGTAAAGGCACACTGCAAAAGGTCAACAAAAGTATTAAACTCAGCAAGTGCCCCCCGCCGCCTCCACTGAGGCTGATCGTAGTGACGCTGGGTCTGGGGCTTGGTCTGGAAGTTGGTCTGGGGACAATTGAGGGCTCCAGTTTGGCTTTCTTTAGCCAGTGCTTTTTAAGTTGATTATATTTAAGCCTCAGATGTGGTTTGGTCATACAAAAAAACTACATAATCTTTAATTCTCTGCTTATGGAATAATCTCTTTTTTGTGCCTCATTTCAGTAAACTCCATGCTGAACAGTGAATATTTAGGGGTGTTTCAGTTTCAGTCCTTTAGATTTATCAACAGTCGGTTGTGCGTACACCTGGATTGGCCTGGGACAAAGTTTCATAAATCTCATGTGCACTTTTACGCACAGAGCTGCACCTGTTTTTACACAGTTTTGATAAGGGCCAGAGTGTTGTACAAGTTCTCTTCAGTTTTGTTCCTGATAAACCAGTTTTTCTGCTCTGTTCTCTTCTCCTCATGAAACAAACAGAGGAATGAATGTAGCTCTAATCCATCCAAATGCAGTCTGTGAGAAACACTTGTCCTCACCTGTCCCTTAACACCTGACTCAGAGACGATGGGTGGAGCCAGTCTGTTCCTAAAACAGCACAGCTGTCAGGAATCAGCTTCACTCACACACTGCTCTGATCAGAGGTGGAAGAGTTGTCACTTCAGTCAAACCCACAAGAGACATGGCTCAGAGAGGAATTCAACTGGAGTCTGTTTCCTGTTCGATCTGTTTGGATCTACTGAAGGATCCGGTGACTGTTCCCTGTGGACACAGCTACTGCATGAACTGTATTAAAACTCACTGGGACCAACAGAGTCTCAGGTACAGCTGTCCTCAGTGCAGGCAGAGCTTCAGCCCCAGGCCTGTCCTGGTCAAAAGCACAGTGTTGGCAGATTTAGTGGAGCAGCTGAAGAAGACGGGGCTCACAGCGCCCCCTGCTGACCACTGCTACGCCAGACCTCAGGATGTGTCCTGTGATGTGTGCACTGGGAGGAAGCTTAAAGCTGTCAAATCCTGTCTGCAGTGTGTGGCTTCGTTCTGTGAGACTCACCTCCAGCCTCATTATGATGCTGCTGCGTTACAGAAACACCAGCTGGTGGCGCCCTCTGACAAGCTCCAGAAAAACATCTGCTACCTCTGCTCTGTGGACCAACACAAGGACCACCACACGGTGACGGCCGCAGCAGAGAGGGCCCAGAGGCAGGCAGAGCTGCAGGCTGGGCGGGACCAGCTGCTCCAGACCGTCCAGGACAAAGAGACAGACCTGGAGAGTCTCCGACAGGAGGCCGAGGCCATCGATCGCTCTGCCCATGAAGCAGTGCAGCACAGTAAGAAGAGTTTCACTGGGCTGATCCGTTTCCTGGAGAAAAGATGTTCTGAAGTGGAGCAGCAGATCCGGTCCCAGCAGGAGACTGAGCTGTGTCGAGTCCAAGAGCTTCAGGACAAACTACAGCAGGACATCACTGAGCTGAAGAGGACCATCTCTGAGCTGGACGCACTTACACCGGACCACATCCAGTTTCTACAACACTATCCTTCACTGTCCACAGCGGGACAGAGCCCAGACCGTTCCAGGATTCAGACAGGGCCCCGGCGCTACTTTGAGGATGTGACCACAGCTGTGTCAGCGCTCAGCCATAAACTACAGCTCACACTGAGTGACGGCCTGACAAACGTCTCACTGGCTCTAAGTCAAGTCCATGTTTTACTGCCACAACCTGAGCCCACCTCCAGAGAGGACTTCTTAAAATATTCACGTGAAATCACACTGGATCCAAACACAGCAAACACACTTCTGTCACTGTCTGATGGAAACAGAAGAGTAACACTTATGAGTCAAACACAGAGTTATCCTGATCATCCGGACAGATTCAGTGATTGGCGGCAGGTTCTGAGCAGAGAGGGTCTGACGGGGCGTTGTTACTGGGAGGTGGAGTGGAGCGGAGAGTGGGTTCGTATAGCAGTTGCTTACAAGGATATTAAGAGAAAAGGATATGGTGAATGTTGTTTTGGAAACAATGATAAATCCTGGAGCTTAGAGTGTGAAAAAAGTAGTTATTTATTTTGGTTTAACTCAGTCAAGTCCCAGGTCTCAAGTCCAGTTTCATCCAGAATAGGGGTTTACCTGGACCACCAAGCAGGGGTTTTGTCCTTTTACAGCGTCTCTCAAACCATGACCCTCCTCCACAGAGTCCAGACCACTTTCACTCAGCCACTGTTCGCTGGAGTCTGGCTTTGCTGCTCTATTGGAGTCACTGTACATTTCCCTAAACTCAAATAACTCTGTGTGAGTTCAGGATTGTCACAGAGACTTTTACTGAAGTGATGCTTAAGGCTCTTTTGTGTTAATACATTTTGAGATACAGCCACATTTAACTGTGTTTTAAGGCTTTGAGCTTATGTAAAAAATGTAAAAAAAAAATGCAAGAAAACATTTTCTGCTTTGACACAAAACATATTAAATGTAAAGTCATATTAATTTTATCAAAATTAAGAAAATTAAATAGTTATTTCTTTAACCACATCATAATGATTTTTGAATCAGTTCAGTTTTTCTTTCAAAACATAAATGATAAAGAACATTTGATTTCTTGTAAAACTAAAGCAGTTATTACTACTATTAAGTAATAATTAATGTAGTTGCTATATATCCAGCTGTACATTAGCTGTCATCAACAACAGAGGCCATAAGCACTGAGCTGCAGTGGGTGAATAGTTAGAAAAGGTTTGGCTGGTTTCATTCAGCTGAGTTCTGAGAAACGGCTCTAATAATTTATCTCATCCTGCACAAAATCCCAAATATTTACACGATTTAGACTTGATACACCCTGCCTCCCCGGAGTAGACACAGACTGTGGTCATAAAGTATGCATTCATCACCACAACCGCTCATGCTAACGCCAGTGTTTACTAAGTTTCATTGTGTTATGCATTTGTAGCTGAAATACAAATCAGATCGAACTGAGGATGAACATTTTGAAGCTGTAAGTTTTACTCTGAAGCAGCTAACTTGAGACCAGCAGACTCGCTCTGTGAGGCGAGCCAGGAGAGCCACTGAGATACCGCGCATTGTTCGCATAGTTTGTGCGTCAGAAACAGCAAAGCCAACTGTCACATTCACAACCAGGATATAAGCGCTTTTCTCGAGAGCATGGCTTGTTTGCAAAGCATGCAGCCTACCAGCATAGATAATAAAACATAGATAAATTAAAAGCCCATTAATACCACAGATTAACTAAACATTAAATCCTTAGCCGAGAGTCACTGTCCCATTCACTGCCTAAAATTACTGTAGAAATCCAGTGATTTAGTCTCTCCTTATAAGTCAGTCTTCTCATAAAGAAGACTGACTTATCATTAAAAACCTCCATGTCTTTTACATCCACTGCTAGCATCATATTGAATGTCTACCAGAAACATTCTAGAACTTGGATATAGCTTTTAGCATTGATGGTGCCTTTCCAGATGTGTAAGCTGCCCATGCCACACGCACTCATGCAACCCCATACCACCAGAGATGCAGGCCTCTGAACTGAGCGCTCAGAACAACTTGGGTTGTCCTTGTCCTTTTTAGTCCAGATGACATGGCATCTTATTGCTACCTGTCCCAACCTTTTTGGAATGTGTAGCTCTCATGAAATCCAAAATGAGCCAATATCTGGCATGACATTTCAAAGTCCAGAGTAGTTGGTATCTCTCAACCCTTCCGCACACGTTCAGGCTCCTTCTCTGCCAGCGAGGTGACATTCCGTATCCCTAAGGCTAGTTTTTGTGGCCCTTGTCTTCAACTGCTGCCCAATCCACATTGCACCGGCCCCTTACAGTTCCTCCTGCAGGTGGTGAGCCCATGGGAGGTCAGTCCCACGTCACTCCTTTTGGGCTGCACCCGGCTGGTCCCCATGGGGTAATATCCAGGCACCAGGCCCCCAAGCCTGGGTCCAGGGTGGGGCCATTTTGCACCTACGACCTCACCAACCACCACCATGCATTCTTCAGGCAAGGTGGGTTGAGTGTCTTGCCCAAGAACACAACGACAGTATCAACTGGGGAGAGCGGGATTCGAACCGCCAACCTTCCAGGTTATAAGACAACAGCCTTACAACTCAACTACTAACAATAATATCCTGTGCAGTTAAAAAAGTCAGGGCTAAATAATTATTATTGCATCTCTTGAATCGCGGCACCATCCCCTGAATCTTTCGAAGACATCACTCTAGACAGAAACAACTCTTTACTTTGTGGAACAGCTCAAAAGCATGTTTGATAAAAGAGGGTTAGTGGCAGCCATGTTTTTAGACCTACAATACAATACAATATACATTCTGAACAAACAAGAGTCAAACTATTGCACAACAAACTAGAATCTCAGCAGTTTTGCAACATGGATAAAAGTACAAACTGATAACACTGAACATTTTATTTTTATGGCTTTAACAAGATTTTTAATGACCTGGCTCCACAACAGCTCACAGAATTTATTTATTTATTTTGTGGCCATTTAGATTGTATATCTGTCATTTTATGGGGCATGCTCACATTAAAACCTGCCTCTCTTCTACCTTCGACACACATCAGTTTGTTTATCAAGCAACAGATCAACCAGACTGACTTCATACAAGCACAACCAGAGATCATTTCAATAACAGTAATAAGAGTCTAAAATGAACAGGCCACAAGTGAAAAATGTTGTCTTTGTTAAATACAATGTGTTGTACAAGTTCACTTCAATTCAGTTTTGTTCCTGATGAACCTGTTTTTCTTTTCTCCATCTCCTCATAAATAAAAAGCAAGTCATGGCAACTTAAAGTATTTTTATATGTGAACAAATTTAAATGGAGATCAGCAGAAATTGGTTAAATATCCCTCTCTGTAAAGTCTCTCAAACAGTGTCTGATTTGACACAAGTTAAAAATATCAAACCAATGGAACCTGAACCTCACGTAGTGTTATTTGGTGTTATCAGAGGATTACAGAGGTGTTTTAAACCAGTTTCCTTGAGAGGCTTTAAAATTGTCACTAACACATTCATAATGCCAAAATTAAAGTTATTAGTAAGAACACATCTACAAATAATAACCCTACTCCTGGAAGGGGTTTACTCATTTCAATAGATCAAAAACTATCGGCTATGGACAACAGAATCACTCTCACTGAAATAACAAACAAAGAATTCCAAGCCCTTCAACAGAGTCTGGAAATCAATCAGACCAAATCTCTAAACTCACTCAAAAAAACTTCATAAAATCTCTCACAACTCAACTCACATCACTCTGCGCCGACGATAGATTAATGAAAGCAACTGTACTGGACTTACCATCACGCAGCAAGAGGGACAACCTTGTTTTCACCGGCATTTCAGAACCAGAGAAATCAATAAAAGATTTATTTTGACAAAACAACTTAATGTACCCACAGACACTGTTAATAAGATAAAATCTCACCGGGTTCAACACCTTGGCCAAAAAAACCTAAACAACAAACAACCCAGTCGATCTATCTAATCACCAAATTAGGCATTTCAAACAAAAACAGCTTTAACGTCAAAGAAAGTTCCTTAAAAGTTTGGACTTCGGATTGGACTCCGCGCTTAACCCCATGTTATGAGCAAAACTGAATTATGGACTTTCTGTAGTCTTGTTACTGTCATTTTTGTTTTGTTTGTTCACATTCTTTCTTTTGTCTCACACACCCTACCCTCCCCTTCTACTTATGACTTCAAAACTCAGACACTCACACAAACACACACCGAAAATACAACAAATCAACATGACCTTGACCCTCTGACATAGAACAGTCACTTTTCAATCACATCCCTAACTCAGACCTACCATTCCTAAATCTATCAAACACCAGCCCTGCTTTAAATCCCTAACAATATCTGCAACTTTGACAGCCTGGTGGAAATTCCACAAAATCACTCATTCTATCCTAGCACCTTCAAGTCTTTCTCCAATTTGGAACAAACTTGATTTTCTCAGCAATAAAAGAACAATTAACTTCAGCACATGGCCAGAAAAACTCCATGACTAACCTACAACTAATACAATACAATTCAATATTATCCATAGAACTCACTGTACCGCACAAAGAATGTCTAAAATGGGATTCACAACAGACACTTGTACTAACAGACACACATATATATATATATATATATATATATATATATATATATATATATATGTGACACACCGCAATGTGGTTATGTGGTTTTTGCATGCTCGTGGATGTGGATTCAATGTGTAAATGTGATGTAGCACAGTACCATTTTCTGCCACAAGGTAGCAGCGCCCTTGTGAGAAGGGCGAATGTGCTCTTCTGGCTCTGTCAGACCGGCAGATGCAGCCAAAATTGCCCTGTAATATTGTTGTTCTTGACAATCAAAGTGTCGAAAATGCGCAATTAGGAATGTTTTGACTTTGACTTTGTCACTAGCCTTAGCATGATAGCGCATGAAGCATTTAGCACGCTAGCAAAAGTGATCCACATTTACCTGTATGTATCTTGCTCCATTGAATTTGTGATAGCCGCAGTCTTTATGTTGTGTTAAATGTACTGTATTCAGTGTTTTATAAGTTTGTTGTTGATACATACCTGAAATGACGTGTGCCTGGATGTGCGAAAAAACTAAATGACATTCTACACATACCTACATTTTCTTTCTCTTCATTGTAACTGTTGTTATTATTATTATGACTAGCTTCACTTCTGAGCTGTTCTAGTATCTGTGCCGCTATCATTAGCAAACCATCTTCATTTATTCTTTATTCTTTCTTTCTTTATTTATAAATTTTATTCTGAAGAATTTTCCATCCCTTTTTATATTTTTTGGCATCGGTTTCTCTCAACAATGTGCCCTTCTGCCATGTTCTCTGTCTTTTAATAAACAATTTAAAGATTTTTATATTAAGTGATGACCTATTTGTAGCTTTAAAAATAAATGTTTTCCCCATATAAAAAACAAAAAACAATTTCACAACTATTTATAAACTCACATAGCATTACTGACACAATATCTAAATTAATAGTCAAACCAACCTCCTTCCACATTTTTTCATCATCACTCCGTCACAAATTATCTGATTGAGCCGTGCTGACTTCAGTGAACATGAGGTGGAAACGGCACAGATGCGGCTTGTGGAATAACACCATAGGCCTAATTATTTTTTGCCAGTATCTCCTACTTGCCACAGAGCTGGTGTGGGGGAGTGCTGCAGCAGGAACAGTGGACTTTAATGGAAAAAGGAAACGTAATGTAATAAAGGTTCTTCATGTCTGATAAACCTCAATAGATATTCCATGTAAACCTGGGGGTTTTCCGTACACATTAACGTTTCCATGACGTAAAACCAAAGCAAACAGATGCCACAGACTGATTTGGAGTGAGCTCAGTCATTTAAATCTGTTTTTATAAAGCTCTCTTTTTGTGCTTCCTGCTTCCTCCTTAGACCGACACAGAGCAGGTGTCTACTCCCAGTGCACTCGGACTACAAAAAGATCTAACTCTCACAGCCACAGAAGAACAAAAGAAGTCAACATTAAAAATCAAGAAAGGAATAGAAAGTATATATTAAAACTTGTTACACATAAACAGACAGTGTGGCTGTCCAAAACTAAATATGGACCATTTCTTAACAATGTTGACTCAATTTTATTTCTACAACTTAACATCACATCAACAATTTCCTCAAAGGGCTTCACAGACTGAACAAGACAACAGCCCTGTCCTTAGAGCCTAAAGAAACACTCAAATACAAAAAGTGACTTTTGTATTTCACTTTACACATTTCCAGAAAAAAACACTGGGAAAATAAAATAGGCTAATCTCGGCTAATCCACAAATGTAAAATACATACTATTTAGGATTATAATATTTTTTAAATTAAATACCAAAAGAAACAGCCAGTCTCATGTAGATAATATTCTAGCTTGTAATGTTTTATTTGGCAGAATATTTATTTGATGATTCTAGAGGTTTGTAAAGTTAATTAATATGATTAAACATTAAAGAGACTGAAAGAGTAGAGACATGACTTGGACTTGGTCACCAGAACATTTGGATTTGAATTGGATTTGAATTGGATTTGTGACCAAAGACTTAAAACTTGACTAGGACTTGTGACCAAAGACTTGAGACTTGACATGTTTTGCAAAAAGACATATACAGTGCCTTGCGAAAGTATTCGCCCCCCTTGAACTTTCCGACCTTTTGCCACATTTCAGAAGATATAAAGATATGAAACTGTATTTTTTGTGGAAGAATCAACAAGTGTGACACAATCATGAAGTGGAACGAAATTTATTGGATATGTCAAACTTTTAAACAAATAAAAAAGTGACAAATTGGGCGTGCAAAATTATTCAGCCCCTTTACTTTCAATGATCCAATGTTGACCTAAATGACTAATGATAAATGGAATCCACTTGTGTGTAATCAAGTGTCTGTATAAATGCACCTGCACTGTGATAGTCTCAGAGGTCCGTTTAAAGCACAGAGAGCATCATGAAGAACAAGGAACACACCAGGCAGGTCCGGGATACTGTTGTGGAGAAGTTTAAAGCTGGATTTGGATACAAAAAGATTTCCCAAGCTTTAAACATCCCAAGGAGCACTGTGCAAGCGATAATATTGAAATGAAAGAAGTATCAGACCACTGCAAATCTACCAAGACCTGGCCGTTCCTCTAAACTTTCAGCTCATACAAGGAGAAGACTGATCAGAGATGCAGCCAAGAGGCCCATGATCACTCTGGATGAACTGCAGAGGTCTACAGCTGAGGTGGGAGACTCTGTCCATAGGACAATAATCAGTCGTATACTGCACAAATCTGGCCTTTATGGAAGAGTGGCAAGAAGAAAGCCATTTCTTAAAGATATCAATAAAAAGGGTTGTAAAGTTTGCCACAAGTCACCTGGGAGACACACCAAACATGTGGAAGAAGGTGCTCTGGTCAGATGAAACCAAAATTGAACTTTTTGGCAACAATGCAAAACGTTATGTTTGGCGTAAAAGCAACACAGCTCATCACCCTGAACACACCATCCCCACTGTCAAACATGGTGGTGGCAGCATCATGGTTTGGGCCTGCTTTTCTTCAGCAGGGACAGGGAAGATGGTTAAAATTGATGGGAAGATGGATGGAGCCAAATACAGGATCATTCTGGAAGAAAACCTGATGGAGTCTGCAAAAGACCTGAGACTGGGACGGAGATTTGTCTTCCAACAAGACAATGATCCAAAACATAAAGCAAAATCCACAATGGAATGGTTCACAAATAAACATATATAGATGTTAGAATGGCCAAGTCAAAGTCCAGACCTGAATCCAATCGAGAATCTGTGGAAAGAACTGAAAACTGCTGTTCACAAATGCTCTCCATCCAACCTCACTGAGCTCGAGGAGGAATGGGCAAAAATTTCAGTCTCTCGATGGGCAAAACTGATAGCGACATACCCCAAGTGACTTACAGCTGTAATCGCAGCAAAAGGTGGCGCTACAAAGTATTAAGTTAAGGGGGCTGAATAATTTTGCACGCCCAATTTTTCAGTTTTTTATTTGTTAAAAAAATTTGAAATATCCAATAAATTTCGTTCCACTTCATGATTGTGTCCCACTTGTTGATTCTTCACAAAAAAATTACAGTTTGAAGCCTGAAATGTGGCAAAAGGTCGCAAAGTTCAAGGGGGCCGAATACTTTCGCAAGCCACTGTACATCTCTGTCTGGACGTGAAGCGTAGTACATCCTGGAGAATCAGCTGTTGATCGCAGGGCTAACACTTACACTGTAGTAAGATGCTGTAACTCAACTCTCACATTTTTAAAGTAAAAAATTCACTGTTTTTTTGAGAAAAAAATTTGATTAAAGAATAAAAATATATATATATAATATATGGAATATTAGGATTTATAACATTTAAAAGGTTAGGTCTTCTCTGAAGGCACAGCGATCCCTTACGGTTCCCACATGCTAAAAATAAAACACTAGACATATAGCAAAAATAATAAAAAGGCAACCGATGAAAAATATTGTCTTTGTTAAATACAGTGTGATGTACAAGTTCACTTCTGATAAATTTTTTTCCTGATGAACATGTATTTCTGCTCTGTTCTCTATCCCCTCATGAAACAGGGGAATGAATGTAGCTTTTAACCACATTCAAAGTAGAAACAAATGCAGTATGAGCTAAACATGTGTCCTCACCTGACCCTTTACACCTGACTCAGAGACGATGGGTGGAGCCAGTCTGTTCCTAAAACTGCACACACTCAGCTTCACTCACACACTTCTCTAATCAGAGGTGGAAGAACTGTCACTTCAGTCAAACACAAGAGACATGGCTCAGAGAGAAATTCAATTGGAGTTGGTTTCCTGTTCGATCTGTTTGGATCTACTGAAGGATCCGGTGACTGTTCCCTGTGGACACAGCTACTGCATGAACTGTATTAAAACTCACTGGGACCAAGAGAACCTCATGTACAGCTGTCCTCAGTGCAGGCAGAGCTTCAGCTCCAGGCCTGTCCTGGTCATAAGCACAGTGTTAGCAAATTTAGTGGAGCAGCTGAAGAAGACGGGGCTCACACTACCTCCTGCTGACCACTGCTACGCCGGACCTCAGGATGTGTCCTGTGATGTGTGCACTGGGAGGAAGCTGAAAGCTGTCAAGTCCTGTCTGCAGTGTGTGGCTTCATTCTGTGAGACTCACCTCCAGCCTCATTATGATGCTGCTGTGTTACAGAAACACCAGCTGGTGGCGCCCTCTGACAAGCTCCAGGAAAACATCTGCTCTCGACACAACAAAGTGATGGAGATGTTCTGTCGTACCGACCAGCAGGTCATCTGCTACCTCTGCTCTGTGGACCAACACAAGGACCACCACATGGTGACAGCCGCAGTAGAGAGGGCCCAGAGGCAGGCAGAGCTGCAGACCGGGCGGGACCAGCTGCTCCAGACCGTCCAGGACAAAGAGACAGACCTGGAGAGTCTCCGACAGGAGGCCGAGGCCATCGATTGCTCTGCCCATGAAGCAGTGCAGCACAGTGAGGATAGCTTCACTGGGCTGATCAGTCTCCTGGAGAAAAGACACTCTGAAGTGGAGCAGCAGATCCGGTCCCAGCAGGAGACTGAGCTGTGTCGAGTCCAAGAGCTTCAGGACAAACTACAGCAGGACGTCACTGAGCTGAGGAGGACCATCTCTGAGCTGGACGCACTGTCACTCACACCGGACCACATCCAGTTTCTACAACACTATACTTCACTGTCCACAGCCGGACAGAGCCCAGACCGGTCCAGGATTCAGACAGGGCCCCGGCGCTACTTTGAGGATGTGACCACAGCTGTGTCAGCGCTCAGCCATAAACTACAGCTCACTCTGAATGACGGCCTGACAAACGTCTCACAGGCTCTGAAACAAGTCAATGTTTTACTGCCACAACCTGAGCCCACCTCCAGAGAGGACTTCTTAAAATATTCACGTGAAATCACACTGGATCCAAACACAGCAAAAACACAACTGTCACTGTCTGATGGAAACAGAAGAGTAACATTTATGAGTCAAACACAGAGTTGTTCTGATCATCCGGACAGATTCAGTTATTGGTGGCAGGTGCTGAGCAGAGAGGGTCTGACGGGGCGTTGTTACTGGGAGGTGGAGTGGAGCGGAGTATGGGTTCGAATAGCAGTTGCTTACAAGGATATTAAGAGAAAAGGAGACTCTGTTGAATGTTTATTTGGAAACAATGATAAGTCCTGGGCCTTACAGTGTGACAAAACTAGTTCTTCGTTTTGGTTTAACTCAGTCCAGTCCCAGGTCTCAGGTGCGGTTTCATCTAGAATAGGGGTTTACCTGGACCATAAAGCAGGGGTTTTGTCCTTTTATAGCGTCTCTCAAACCATGACCCTCCTCCACAGAGTCCAGACCACTTTCATTCAGCCACTGTTCCCTGGAGTTTGGCTTGGCTGCTCTATTGGAGACACTGTTCATTTTTTTTTAACTTAAATAACCTCTGTGTTTTTTAAAACCACAGTTTGGGTTTGTCACAGAGACTTTTACTGAAGTGATGCTAAGTGTGTGTTTAAGCCTTTGAACAGATTATTGTATAGAACACAAGAAGTAATAATGTAAAAATATATAATTTCTGGAGAACTTTGAAAAACTGTTTCTGCTTGAAAACAAAAAACTCTTTACTGTAAATTGTGTTGTTTTGATGAAAAAGTTATGTTTGCTGTATGTTTGCTCAATAAAAATAAGTCTTTTTTCACAACTAAATGACAAATGTGTAAAAGATAATGTGCTGTGAAGACATGTGTTAAAGCCCCTCTTCAACCCTGTACCCTGTGAATAACTCTATAAACAGTAACTGAAAGTCTTCCTGAAGGTAGTTCACTGTTCTCTTCTGTTCAAAAATTATTCTTTTTGGATCAAATCAATCAAAGTGTTTCTCTAAAGCAGTATCTCAGACATAAATACATCTGTTCATTCACAAAGAAAAAAACAGTTACAGTTTCTTTCAGAACTTTTATTGAGAATTATTGCCCCAGAGCTTTTGGATCTTCCTTCAGTTCTGTCTCAATAGTGATCTCTGGTGGAAAGGTGAATGTACTGCACCTTGTTCAGTCTCTTGTGTTTCTCTAAAGCAGTGTTTCAGGCAGAAACACATTTGTTCATTCACAAACAAAGACTAGTTAAAGTTTCCTTTAGACCCTGATCTCAGCCAGACCATATAGCCTCTCTGTCAATGCTGTTTCAATGGTGCTCTCTGGTGGAACGACTGAAGTATTGCAAGAGTAGTAGTATAGTAGTCAGTGGCGGTTCGACATTGAAATACACCCTGGGCGAGACCCTTTTCGAACGCCCCCTCCCACACACACACACACACACACACACACACACACGCACACACAAAAATAACAAACAAAGTTCTGCACAAACAGTTATATTTTATTATACACACACCTGAAAGCTCATGCTGGGGAGAAGTAGAGGCAAAGAGGTCTTCATCCTCAATATCAGATATTTGTGGAGACGTATGTAGCGGAGGAGGTGGTTGGCTCATCCTGAAGGGTCGAGACCATTCCAGAAGAGGCCTGTGTAGCGGGGGAGGTGGTTGGCTCACCCTGACCAGTGGCAGAGGATGCTCCAAAATATTTTAGAAGTGCTCCTGAAATTGCAATTGAATTGCAATTGAAATCAAAAGACCATAGGATAATGTTTTATAAAGCTAAAACAGCCTGGGGTCAAATTGACTCAAAACATAATAGAAGGGTTACATAAACATGCTCTTACACACTAAATGTCTGTCATTACACGCTATACCCTCCTAGACCCGAAAAACATTTATTTATTTTATTAGTTTTTTCCCCCATGTCATCACATTGTTTAGAGAATATAAACAAATAATAATAAAAAAAAAATTATTGAAAATTATATTTTATTCATGTTATGCTATGGTCACTAGGACTCAGTTGTTTAAAAAATAAAATTACTTTAAATTATATGTATAGGCAAAAACAATGGGATTTTATTTTTTTAATCACCAAAATCTTTTTGGGTTTCAGGATATTAATTTGTATATTAATCTAACTTTCATGAAAGAACTATTAGCTCTTTGGTTACTGCCTCAAATTCTATGCATGACACACTTTAGTTATGACTTGTAAAACTATACTTAGGAAACTATACTTAGCACACTGTGTAGCAAATAGCTACATAGCAAATGTTCATCTTTAACCTAAAGATTTGAAAATGCCGTTGGTTATTTACAGAGCCTAACGTTAAACCAACAGATGGAAATGATAACTGAACTCTTAACAGTTTTATTGCAAAGCACAATATTAAATTAGATCTCATTAGTGAGTTGAAACCAAATTATTGTTGTATAAGCATAGCAAGCATCATTAGCAAAAAGGCTAACAAAGAGTTATACCCACCACCAATTAACATTAGCTCTTCATTCATGAAATGGATACTGTAATCATACAGAGAGAGAACATAGTTGCATACCTTTATTTTTGCTCATTTCTCCTCCTCTTCTTTTCTTTTTTTTCGAAATTGGGCACCTGATGGCTTTGACCTTTTCTTCTCCAGCTCTGTTTATTTGGCACTCGACAATCAACTGATTTCCCATCCCCCCAACTGTCACTCACGACCAGAAGTCAAGACTAAACCAATTCACCTTGATGACCGCATAATTGTTTTGTATTACCTATAGTTTCATTTGCAGAAACTATAGGCTGTCCGTTCCATTTGAGAGAGACCCAGAGGTGAAATGTCACCCGCGCCTCGCGCCCCACCCCCTTTTACACTTCTCTCACAACACACAGCTTCTGTGCATGGTACATTTCAGCAGGGAGCGCCAATTCGCCAATTCCACACACAGTGAAATGATACAAATGATGAAAAACCGCTTTGCGACGCAGAGGAATTTTTTTTTTTTTTTTTTTTTTTTTTTATTAATCTGCTCGTGCTGCCGCCCCCAATGTGTCACGAAAAAATGCCGCCCAGGGCGGCTGCCCGGTTCGCCCGTGCCTAAAACCGCTACTGATAGTAGTATTTGTAGTAGTATTAAAAGTGTGTGCTAAAAAAAAGCAGAATAGACTTTTCACTTCAGTTAAGAAAATGTTCAGTCAGGGTTTCGTTTTGGTAAGACATTGTCATTTTTGGTTAGTTTTCTATTTCCATTATACTGTTTTTTACACATTACACACATCCAATGTCCATCCATCAATCCATCTTCTTCCGCTTTTCCGGGGCCGGCTCACAGGGGAATCAGTCTTCTCTCTCCCCCAGACACTTCCTCCAGCTCTTCGCAGGCCAGCCGAGTCTGTCCAGCCGAAGTCTGTCCAGCCGAGTCTGTCCAGCTTCCTCCACCGCCATCGGATCCAACTCCAGACAATGGTCAGTTGACAGCTCTGCCCCTCTCTACACTTTTGGAGGTCAGATGAAACAACTACAAAGTCGAACATCAACCTCCAGTCTAGGGTGTCCTGGTGCCACGTGCACTGGTGCACACTCTTATTCTCAAACATAGTGTTTGTTATGGACAAACTGTGACTAGCACAGAAGTCCAATAACAGAACACCACTCGAGTTCAGTTTGGAAGGGGGCCGTTCCCCTCAATCAATTATTCCCATGTGAGTGTTGAAGTTCCCCAGTAGATTGACATAGTCCCCAGTTGGAGCAGATTTTAGCACCCCTCCCAGAGACTCCAAGAAGGCCAGGTACTCTGCACTGCCTTTTGGCCCGTAAGCACAAACAGCAGTGAGAGACCTATCTCTGACCCGAAGGCTCTGGGAAGCGACCCTATCATTCCTTGGGGTGAACTCCAACACATGGTGGCTGAGCTGGGGGGCAATAATCAATCCCACACCAGCCCCCGCCTTTCACCGCAGGCAACTCCAGAGTAGTGGAGAGTCGGGTTCAGAGCCCAAGCTGTGCGTGGAGGTAAGCCCGACTATCTTTACTCGGGATCTCCCGCACAAGCTCAGGCTCCTTCCCCGCCAGCTCGGTGACATTCCATGTCCCTAGCGGTAGAGTCCATGTCCGGGGTTCCTTACGGTTCCTTCTGCAGGTGGTGGGCCCACGGGAATAAGCCCCACGTTGCTCCTTCGGGCTGAGCCTGGCCAGTGGCCCTGTGGGGTAAAACTCAGCCACCAGGCGCTCGCATGCGAGCCCCAACCCCAGGCCTGGCTTAGGGTGGGGTCCCGGTTGCGCCATACCAGACAACGTAACAGTCCTTGATTTTGTACTGTCCATAAAGGGATTTGAACCACCCTTTGTCTGACCCATCACCTAGAAGACCCTACCAGGGGCATATAGCCCCAGACAACAGAGCTCCTAGAATCATTCGGGCACTTGAACCCCTCCACCACAATAAAGTGGAGGTTCAAAAAGAGACATTTGCTGCAGATATTGGAAAAATGTGCTAAATAAGATAAACTACTTGAAATATTGAGATAATGATATTACCTGCAATATTTGAATATTGAATATAATGCTCTGGAATAACTTCCACTCATCAAAGCAGGAGCTAAATCAGTTTCAAAGATTATAGGATCAGATTATATTTGCAGCTTTAACTTGATTGTAACATTCACACAGGGTTACATCTGTGCTCTACATATCTGCCTCACACAAAGTCCATTACACCACCTCGCGCTCTCTGACATAAATACAGAAATATGCTCTTTAAACTTATTTGAACCAGACCTTCTTAAATATCTCATTGCTCTACACAACTGGCATCTACACGTCCCCACTCCTTTGTTTCTTCTTATTTTTTGCGTTAAAACACGTAACCTTCCCCCTCCCATGGCTCTCGTGGGAGTTCAGCCGCACATTCTTGAGCACACACTTCATTGTAGCGGAGATCCAGAGCAGTCCATGGCCAAATAAGACGAAAAGCCCTGAGCCTGCTGGTAGGTCGGGTGTGCGCTTGGCTTGTTGTTGAAGTCAAGACTTGATTTATGGACATGAAAACAAACTATCTGAGCTGGTTGCATCACACAAAACATGAGCTTCCAATAGACAGGGACAGGAATTGTTTGTAAAAAAAAAAAAGGGAATCACAGCCCAAAAGACCACACCGACACTGTTGAATTTAATGGCGGCCTTACACAGTCTTTAAAAAGTCACGGAAATCAAAAGTGCAAAATCAGGTTAAAGTATTGAGAAAGTTATGAGAACTTTGTGTCAAAGCTTAAATGATGAATCCACTCGGAAAATACAATTTATTTAAAGTGACTAATGTAATTATAACAATTACTACGAATGTATATTTTTGGACATTGACATTTGGTGTGAACAAATGAAGAAATGGAAACAATCACTAAAAATCACATTCTAACCCAGAAAAGACCAACAAATCAATAAAGATTTATTAAAAAAATGATTGAGGGAAAAGTAAATGGCATCTGCTAACCATAGAGTAAAATGTCATTAATGTAAACTTGAGAAATGATAGAACCGCAAAATTATATCATAATAAATAAAGAATATTTACAATAGCAATATGAATAAAGGTATCAAAAATACTAAGCATTGCAGTACTGGGTCCAGCAGCTGCAGCAATTATTTCTGCATTCATTACAAACAAAATTTTTATTTTACCTGCTGCAGAAGGTTTGGGGGAAACCAGCCTTTACAGTTGTTTTAAATCTGTTTCTGGGCCTCAGATGAAAAACACTTTTCTTTTTGAATCCACTAAAGCGTCTTGAGACAGAAACAGATGTGGAGCACAGTTTTGTTCAGGACTTTTTTAGACTTGTTGTTTTACACCTTTATAATGAGATGAGATATTTTTACCAACAGAAAAATGATTCCCATCTTATTGAAGGCAATGTGATATCACAAAACCCTAATGTAAACACTTAAAGGAAAAGGTACATCTCATTTTCTGGATGTATGGGCAGCACAGACCTTTAAGTTAATAAAGAAGTGGCTTACGACAAAAACCCAAGTCCAAGGGTCAGGTTTATTCAGGTTGGGTGTTCAAGTTCTCTCTCTTGTACGAATCATTTTACGTTTGATAAATGTAAGCCTGGAAATACAGAATTTATTTGAGACAGTCAAAACAATGTACCTCCGTATGCTATACACCTGATACTTACAGACATTTTGTTTAAAATGTAGCCTGAACGAGGACAATAAAAAGCCCATGTTATATGATTCATTCCCTTTTTTTCTTTTGATTATCCTTCATGACTCAAAAGAATGAAGCCTTTTCCAGCAGCTCTAGTCATAAAGCAGGAAAAAAGGGCTAACACTTTGAGACAGACACTGACAGCCAACCATTTACTCTCACATTCATTTACTCTGAGAAATTTTATCCATACAAGTATCATTGAGGACATCCAGAGGAAACGCTGTCTACGTCGAGCTCGCAGCATTCTTAAGGACTCCTCTCACCCTGACCATAGACTGATTTAATCTCCTGCCCTCCGGGAGGCGCTTCAGAAACCTCCGGACAAGGACCACAAGATTCAGGAACAGCTTTTTCCCTACAGCTGTCTCCTTACTGAACTCTGCCCTCTGACACCACCACACACACAGACTCCTCCCCCACATCACCACTGCGTCTGACTGATTTATTTATTTATTTACAACAAGCAAAAAACAGTAAACTTGTTATTACTTGCACTACTGTCTGTTCATCCAGAAACACTGAGTAATCAGCACACTGTAATATTTTCTATGCACTGTACTGTCCATTGCACTAGTGTAAATTATGTTCATATGTCCATAGTTTTGCCTATAGTGTACATACACTTTTACATAATCCATCTGTATAGTATGTTCATAGTACACCTACCTGTATATCATGCTTATAATATTTAAAATCTGTAAATTATGTCCATAATACTTATCTGTATAGTTATTATAGACCTTGTATATTCTGTACTTACTGCTTATTGCACTTCTGGTTAGATGCTAACTGCATTTCGATGCCTTGTACCTTACATGTGCAGTGACAATAAAGTTGAATCTAATCTAATCTAATCTAATTATTAAATGATAAACAAGAAAAAACAAATGAACATTTTACATATTTTACATATTTCTTAATTTGTAATCAAAGAAAGTGTTATGTATTTGTCAAATTGAAAACAAAATCTTTAATCCACATGTATCTTGGGTCCAAATCCTACTTAAAATAAGACTGAAAAGGCCTTGGAGTTCATATTACTACAGACATGTGCAGAGTTTCACAGTGCACTTGGATTCATTAAAAGACTTACCTTTTTCCTAAAATTTAAACAAAGCACTACTGACTCATTATTTTCTGAGGATGACTATATATGGGCATACAGCAGACAGACTTTGGACAGAGACAAACCCAGATGTGGTTTAAAGAGTGTGTGTAAACAGAACTGAATGACTGAGCTCTGACGCACCCAACAGAAGTCTACAGCGCTGATTACAGAGCTAGGTCTGAGGCTGATACAGTGGAGTTTAATTTATTAGATGCATGTGATCATTATCCAAATAAAACTAGGATTATAAGCCGGGAACTAATTTAGCAGCTTTTATTTATCCTTAACCAAAGCAGTAAAAAGCAACCTGCTCCACCTCTGTTTTAAATGTTCAGGATTTTGTGGGTCTACGTTCTTCTACAGTAGTTTTCAGCACACTCCTGGTTTGGAAAAGTAGACAGGAGCAATGCCACAAATAAACCATAACCATGCTGTAAGTGTTGCCAGTTAAAAGCTGACTTTAAACACTTAACATTTAAAATGCTGAAATAGTTCAATGTCTTTTTAAATGAGGGCTTTGTAGAGCACTAAACATGTTAACACTTGACCCATATTGTTTTTTTTTTATCAATTTTAATAATCATTATGTAAATCTATAGCCTACCTTTTAGCCACCATTTTGTCAACAACTTAACCCCTTTTAATTTACTACTGTTACCATGGCAATGGTGACTGCATTTTGTATGCATCTCTATAATTACAAAATATTTAGTTACAACACCTTTGTCTATTTTATTTTTTTGTTTTTAACCACACACTCCATGACCAAATCAGGGCATGGCTGCTGCCCACTTTTGGGTCCCGCCCCACCAGTTGGGAATGACAGCTATAGAGTATATTTTGCCCATGCAGCTGCTAAAAGATGGGGCGTATGTTGGTGCAGACAGAGGACACATGGAGGAGCTTGTTCGAGGGAGGGATCAGTGTTTGTGTAAATACTTTTCATTTAACAAAATCAAAAGAAGGCTATGTCATAAAACATACCTGTAAATACTTTTTATGGAACACACACTTGTACTAATTGCAATTTTCAAAGTATAAGTTTGTTTATTATAAAAGTGTCTGGTGCCATCAGCAGAACACACAAAGCTTGAGTCATTGCTCCTGTCTGCTTCTCCAAACTGGGCCTGGCACTTACACACTGTAGGACGTATCTCATTAATCATTTTTCTGGAAGGATCTTGTTGACCACATAGAAAGAGAATATGTCAGATCTAAGCTCTTTCAAAATAATACCGATAATAAAATACTCCATAATCCCAGAATAAGAAGGCGCCGCCTCTGTGTCTTTCACAACTCTTCTCTTTGATGAGTGGCATGAACTTCCTGTTGTGTCTTGTATTGAGTGTTACAATTTATAAAAGCCAACGCTGCTCCTTCTCTGTCAATTGAATATAAACTGTATTATATACCGAAGTGAGCAGGTTTCTCTTCAAAATAAAATAAATTCTGTTGTGTCCATTTTCTTTCATGGGTCCTAATAATGTATCTGTGGAATCAGGTCTATCTAAATGTCTACCCA
Source organism: Perccottus glenii (assembly GCA_024416835.2). Taxonomy (NCBI): domain Eukaryota; kingdom Metazoa; phylum Chordata; class Actinopteri; order Gobiiformes; family Odontobutidae; genus Perccottus; species Perccottus glenii. Next base: position 25,236,505 of record CM044560.2, read on the forward strand.
GTTTAAAACTACACAAGTGGATAAAGTTCCTTCAAAAACCAGAATAAACATAAATTCTACTTTTATCTGTTTATCTGTTGGCAGGATTAAAATGAGAAAGCACGGCATGATAAACATTTCTCTAAAAATGATGTTGCCTTCAAGATACACATTAGACATGTGTTGTTTTGTAATAATATTTATCTATGGTCTTGTCTTATTGGTTGTTTGTCGTATTGTGCAGCATATCTTCTGTCTAAGACAAATATCAGGGAACACAAATAAACCTTAATCTTAAAAAGGATGTCCTATGAAGGTTGTAGCGTGGGCTTTTTGTGCCATAACAATCAGATATTCACGGTATGGACATATTTTTAGACATGAAACTACGTCTTAGTGAACTGAAAACTATCGTTTGTCTCACTTCTATGCTGAAAAAAGTAACCGGAAGTAGTGTGCATTTGAGGCCGCTTTCTCTGAACGCCCCCACTTCGGAACAAGCCTGCGATGACACACTTCTACTCGAACATTTACAAACACGTCCACGGCCTCTCACTGGCTTTGGTCAGCGCTTTTCCGCGTCTGATGTAGCTAAGCACGACGGTAACGGGATTCCGACGCTTTGGGCGAGTGGGTTTTATCAGACACCAGGGATAATGTCGGTTCTTTAACACGTACATGACGGGTTGGCGCATACAGACAGCTCCGGGGGAAGAAGGCTAGTGTGAAAAACAGATTAACAACGCGTTTGGACCATCACTGCTTCGGGACATTTGGTTTTTGAGTGTCGTCTCCCCACCATCCTTCTCCTGACTGTTTTTATTTGCAGTAGCCATGACGGGACTACGGTCAGCTTTGCGCGCATTGGTGCTGCTCTGTTTGCACTTCCAGCACGGTGCCTCCTTCAACCTGGATGTGGACAAGCCTGCCGTGTTCTCGGGACCTATTGGCAGCTACTTCGGCTTCTCAGTGGACTTCTTTAAGCCCACAGTCAACCCAAAGTAAGATTTTACGCAGCGTCATTAGAAAACCGGAGAATGTGTTGAGTGGCTGTGGGTAACTTTTATTTTTATTAGTTATTGATAGCTCCATTTGGATCATTTCCAAATATGTATGTAATGTACACAATGTAAAGCTTAAGAGGACAATAAACTATGCAAGAGTTCAGATGCATATTTTTAATGCTCAGCGAAAGTCAACGTCACATTTACATTTTTAATGAACCACACTGCTTCATAAATATCATAAAGTGTTGCTGAAAACATCCCACTATAAACGTCCCTCCCATGTAAACAAAGAATTAAAATAGGGGAGGAAGGTTTTTACAGACTTTGTCCTGCACATTGATCTGAAGTGCGTTCAAAAGGTGTCCAATCAAAGCTTTTATTATTGTGTGAGGATTAGTTTAAAATTAGTGACAATGATAATGGCTTTTTCTAGTAATGTTTGCATTTTTCATAACCAAAGCAGTAATGGAAAGGGTAACCTACTGAGGCCCTGTGGCTACTGTGGAGTGAAACACAGCTCACTTGTAGGTAGCTCAGTGGAAGGTGTGGCTGAAGCGAGGAGGTAACTGTCTGCAGGGCCCTAGTTTGGATAAGCAGACAGCAGCGATGACACAGGTTTGGGGTTTTGTTGGGCTGCTAATGGACCCACTAAAAACTTTTTTAACAAGGCTTCACTAAACTCTATAAGGAACAGATGTGCGTTACATGCATTTTCTTTTATCACCTGACTCATTTGGTTTCTGTTCCACATTTGTCAAACCACAGGTTGACCACTGATTTGCACAAGTTTCACAAGTTTTCTGATACAAGCCACATTTTCTCTACAAACCACACTTTCAAACTGACATGGAAGTAGCTCATTGTTTTAAAAGTTAAGTTTACCATTGTGTGTGATCTGTGACCCTCTGTTTTTGCTGTGGTCTGTCTCCAAACTGTATTCCAGGTAATAAAACATACTACTAAATGAAAGGATGCAATTTATTTGTCTGGAGTAGCTTAGTGCTAGATAGGTTATTTATCCATTAGTTATATGTTTAAAGTAGTTGTAACAAGGACAATAAGAGTTTAAACTGTGATTATTTAGAACTTTGCAATAACCTGGAGCCTAACAGCAGGATGGTATGATCCCCGAAAGCTCGACAAAAGCAGTCTCTAATATAAAGAAACATCTTATATGCCCGGTATAAGACTGTTCTCACACATGTGGCACCAGTCTAAGGAAGGAAGCCTTTTGCAAACAATGAGCAAATTATTTTGAGAATTCCACACAGGATTAGCTTTACATAACATTTAAATGTGACGCAGCATTAATGTTACAAAATATAAATCAAGAGTTTAAGGAAGGGTTATTGTTGCACAGGGCTTTTTTTTTTTTTTTACATTAACCACAAAAACAAACTGACTGACAGGAGATTTTCTCTGTCATTATAATGCAATAGCAACAGTGCAGCTTCTGTATAATATTGTAACACCATTCCCTCTACTTTGTCATTTAAGATGTTTTTATTTCACTAAAAAGGAACCACAGTCAATAAAGTGAATTTGTTGTCCTATAATAGTTTCAAACCTTCTAAACACAATTAAAGTGATTAAGGAGCTTTGATAGATTGATTAGTAACATTTATGACTTTAAACCTGTGAGCTTTCCCTTTACTTTATGCAACAGAAGTGAAGAAACATAGTTGTTTTCTTTAGTTCAACAATGGCTCTTGTTCTCTCTTGTTTCCAGGTCAGATGTTTTGATCGGGGCTCCCAGGGCCAACACGTCGGCTGGCACTAGCAGCGTCGTGGAGCGAGGAGCCGTGTACAGCTGCCCCTGGACGAGTGCGGCGGCCTGTCAGCAGTTACTGTTCGACACCACAGGTATCTCCTACACCTCTGTAGGTCACAGTGTTGGTCAGAAAGACACATGCAGCTTGTGTTTGCAGCTGTGTGTGGTCTGTGGCCCCCATGGTTTTTGCTTTGTTATAAGAATATTTTGTTCAGATTAGGTTTGCTTCGAAAAGTAAACAAAACATTTTATATCCAGCAGTTCATAGAGTGTTAGGAGGCGCATGTTCACGCCTTTGCATGACAGGTTCCCAGATGTAGGTGGCTATGTCTATGTCTTTGGTTTGATTAGAATGAAGGACATGACATGAGCAGAACCAAGAGCAACCAGTACTTGATAACAATAAGAAAGATACAATTTTATTTATTTTATCACATTTTTTCGTGAGGATTAATCCCTTGAGATGAATCATCATGCTTACACTTAAATTGTTTTGAAAACTATCTGGCAGTGAAATTCTTTCTCTATGACTTCTTCCCATTTATGAGATACATGTTAAAGTTGAATTGGGTTTAAATTGTCTATATTTGATGTTTGGTTTTCCTGCGCTTGTCCCAAAATGTGAGCCGTGTGTTAAACTGGTAATTGTCCAGGTGTAGGCCGCTATAGCTCTGTGTTTAAGGATTAGAAAATGATTTCAGACAACTCACTGACTTGGATGACTAAAGAGAAATGATGTAGCTTTTGGGAAAATATTCTTGAAAAATGGTAATAATTAGAAACTTTGTGCAGTGAGCAGTGGAAAGGTGCTTAGCACTAGGGCTGTGCAATATGGACAAAATAATAATAAAATAGTTTTTGCTACATTCTGAATGTATTCAGTGCACAGGAAGTGCATTACAAAACATTTCATAAACGTTATATAAATTTAAACTGCTCCACGTCGTGTCTGAACTGTGCACAGAACTGAGCAGATCTATGTTTGTATAATTAGATTCACATTAGACAGGTCCATGTCATAAAATACAATAATTTAAATAAAAAATCAATTGACTCACCGGCCCAACTGAGAGGTGAGCTTTTATTTTATCGACCAATTACAAATTAAACTGGCCAACAGAAAATCTGATTCTGAATTAAAATATGTAAAATTGCAGCCATATGCGTTTTAGAAATTGTGTGCTCAAAATGTGATTGTTTTGCGATAAAGAAGATTCAAGAAGAAGAAGTATTTATAGAGAACATTTTGTACTAAAGTAACTCGATGTGAACAAAAGTTGTAGCAACAAACAAACTTGGAAGAAATAAAAAATAAACCAAATAAACCCTCTCAAGATTTGGAGAGGGTCCCCGGACGCTGCTCTGTGGCTGCCCACTGCTCCTGACGTGTGCACAGGTGTCTGAATGGGTTAAAAGCAGAATGTATCAGCTCACAGAGACAATAAAAGTGTAGCTTAAAAAATAGAAACTTTATATTATTTGCTTAAAATGAACAGCAGCTGTGTTGTAGCAACTACATGAACTGAGCTTCAAAGTCATCATGTAAAGAGAAAAAAAATGAGATGCTCAAATAATGATCATGTTGACTCCAAAATCAAGTTCTAATCACCAGAGAAAGGTGAAGGTAAAGCAAGAAATTGACATGAATAGTTAGTCTGTAGAATAGCATATCTCTAAAATGAATCTCTATCCTCTTATATCTGGTCCTAAAGATAAACCAATACCTTCCCAAAGGAAAAAAAAGCAGTTTGAGTGCATTTCAAGACTGAACCAGACATGCACTATGGTCCGACTGCACCTTAACCCTTTTATAGTCACTCTGAGACGAGGGCCCCTGTTTCCTTGAATAAACTCATAAACCCTGTCTATGTTCAGCCTGGAAACACAGTAGGAAGTCCCAGGGGCCCTTAAATTGTAGCTCCTGGCACATTTTTGTAGGATCTCAGAAGTGGATACTGCACATGTCATATACAACCTTAGGATATATATATTTGGATGTATTTGGTGTTTAAACAGTTTTCTGCAGTTTTAACAATAAAATAAGGACTTTTTTCTAACTAAGTGAACTAAGTAGATCGCATTTTGAACTAAAATAAGTGTGAACCCAGCAGCTTCAGAGGGTCAGAGCTCAAACACTACTGTCCTGTCTATGTTTCCCTCGTAAAGGCCTACAATATCCATCGCAAAAGTCTGAAAACATCTATTTCAAATCCACATCTTCAGATTCTGCTGTCAGCGCCTCAGTTATTGTCTGTGCTGACAGTTCCTGGGAGAGTTCTCTCTGGGCAGTAACACTTGCTGATGGGATAATAAGTGTTTACGCTGCTGCAGAGGCTCGTGTCGGGACAGAGACAGGAATGTGAGCCGGGGCTGGACTTGTTTGGAGTTATCACAGCGGCCAGTCTGTACGCACACTCCGGGTTTACACTGAAACATCACTTATAGAAAGAGCTGTGGTAATTAGGTTGTATGTATTTTATAAAGCCTTTATTTTATTGTTACTACATATGTAGGTTGTAGAAATGAATGTCCAAAGTTTGTTAGTTGTTTAGTCCACATTTAGTCTTGGTTTTAGTCAAAATATTACCCGAGGTTAGTGCTGGTTTGACTCTGTTTTGCATTTATTCCAGGATTAGTCTTGTTTTAGCCTCAGGTTTAGTCCTGGTTTAGTTCTGAATATTGACCTGAATTTAGACCAGTTTTAGTACAGGATCTAGTCTTTGTTAAGGCCTGTTTTAGTCCTGGTTTAGTCTTGGGTTTTGCTCTGGTTTAGTTTGGGTTAGTCCACATTTGGCTCTGGTTAAATTCTGGTGTAGCCCTGGGTTAGTCCCTAGTTTAGTCTAGCTGTCAGTTCTCGGTTTGGTCTTATTTAGTTCTGTTTTTTCTCAGGGTTCTCTGGGTTTTGTACTTGTTTAGTCCTAGTTTAGTCCTGGTCTAATCCTGCTATACTCTTAGATTAAGTTCTAGGTTTGGTCCAGGTTTAGTTGAAGATGTGCAGTCCTGTTTTAGCCCAAGTAATCTAATTGTTTAGGATCGATTGAGTCCTGGTTTAGACCTAGGTTCAGTCCTGGTTGAGTCCAGGGTTTAGACCTGGTGTAGTCCTGTTTTAGCCCAGGGAACAGCTACAGCTTGAGTGAGAATATTGTTGTGTGAACTGCTGATCTGAACAGTTTTCCTTGTGGATTCTGGCTCTGAATGTTTAAAGAGCAGTGGTTCTGTTGTTGGCCCCTCACTGTGATATAGGTTTGTATAACTGCCAGTACATTACAGTCAGCAGTCCCTCGTTTTCATTGTAGACTCTCTTTAAATTCTCCTTATCACAAAAACAGAGTGCTCTATTTTTTCTTCAAGAATTTTTTTTGTTATATTTATGTTACTTCAGCTGGGTCTGTTTCCTGTCAGACAACTGTATCTGTCAAGTGTTTAGATACGCCCGAAAACGCGATGAGCAGTAAATGTCAGATAAGAGTTTTCTAGAATCGGGCTGCTCTGCCGTCTTGCGTAAAAATAGCTTCTACATTTTAAACGTCTTAAGACTTATACTTTTATTGTTTGGTTTTTAACTTGGGGCAACTTTTATATTTTTATTGTGTGTGCAGCACTCTGGAAACCTTATGGCTCTTGTGTGAAAAGGAAGGGGAAACTTAGTTTAGTGTAGTCAGGTCTGAAGTGGGGCTCTGACGCCACAGATCCAGGGATGTTTTTTTAGGACTTGCTGCGAGGAATGTGCCATGTATGCAGGGACAGTCTCTGAACAAACCAAGTAGAAAAATTGTCTAATGAGGATTTAGAAAACTTTCATTTATTGCAATATCTTGTGTGTTGAAACAAAATATGAATGTGCTTCTCCCCCAACAGTGATCAGTTTGTCTTCTCAGTGATCAGTTTGTCTTCCCAGTGATCAGTTTGTCTTCTTAGTGATCAGTTTGTCTTCTCTGGGATCAGTTTGTCTTCTCAGTGATCGGTTTGTCTTCTCAGTGATCGGTTTGTCTTCTCAGTGATCGGTTTGTCTTCTCAGTGATCGGTTTGTCTTCTTAGTGATCGGTTTGTCTTCTCTGGGATCGGTTTGTCTTCTCTGGGATCAGTTTGTCTTCTCAGTGATCAGTTTGTCTTCTCAGTGATCGGTTTGTCTTCTCAGTGATCGGTTTGTCTTCTCTGGGATCAGTTTGTCTTCTCAGTGATCCTTTTGTCTTCTCAGTGATCAGTTTGTCTTCTCAGTGATCAGTTTGTCTTCTCTGGGATCAGTTTCACACTCTTTTTTTTTAAATGACCACTAGTGTGACCAAAGTGGTTAAATCAAAAGTAACAGACACCACAGTGAAATATGACTTTAAATAAATCTGGTACAAGAGAAGGCCACTGTCTAATGCCCACTCTGTCTTCATCAGTAAAATGAGAAGAAATATGTCTGACCGTAGGCTCTGAGGTCACTGATCCTGTGTCTGAACGCTGTTAGTGCCTGGTGACTGAGTGGCCTACTTACTGTGTGTATTTGTGTGTATTTGTGTGTTTGTGTGTATTTGTCCCACAATGGGAGTCTTTGTTTATTTTGTGATTGGTCCAGGGCACAGCTTTACTGGAAATATCTGTGTGTGATTCAGTCTTTCCCACTCTGTCTGTCTGACCATGACCATGCTACTGTTCCTGCTGCTTATGTTTTTCCACAGCGTGACTCTCTTATGATAAAGCGGACACTTAACATGTCGCATTGTGTCCTGTGTGTTAACCTCTTTGATTGATCTAAGTGAATAGAATGAACTAGACTGATCAGAAAAGCTCACTCTGACCCTAACTCGAAACTGGGAACATGGAAGGAGATCATGAAGGCAGCAAAATCAACACAAAGCATTTTAAATAATCATTAAGAGCATCATATGATCTTCTGTGTTGGAGAACAATAAAATAAAAGTAGGAACATTTTTATTTTTATTTTATTTAAATCAGTCACAATATTTAATTGAGTTAAATTAGCATTTTCACACAGGTCTGGTTTTCAGTTTGAACAAAGGCTGCACAATATTAAGGAAAACGTGAAAAGTGATAACTACTGTGAACCCTGTAGGAGCTGCAATAGTTGCTCTTTGAGATTGTAAAAAGAAATGCAAGGCTCTGGACAAACTTCCACTTGTCAAAGCAGGGACTACAAATATAATAATGTTTAAACCAGGACTAAACGGGTCTGAAGAAGGACTAAATGTAAGAATGAACCAGGGCTTTTTGATTTAGACGCACAGCAGTTTTCTTTCACATGGAAGAACAAAATGTTGCAATACAAGTGCTTCTATGCGATAGTGAGAGTGTGATTGATGAACTAAAAATACAAGCCTTCAGGGTAACAGAGTTGTTAAGATGTAATTAGATGGCCACATGTATATTCTTCTTCAATCAAAAAGGATGTACATAGATGTTTAGTTCACATTATTCGACTCATAGTCCGTGTTTGTCCTCAGACTGGGCTTTCCCGACCTCGTGGGCACATCCCTCACATTTCCTCACTGTCTGTGTATGATCTTAACTTTATTATCCTCTTATCCCCATTTCAAACTCCACCTTCGGTTACAGCAGCTCCTCGGTGCTCACTGGGTGTTTTCATGTTTGAACTTGAGCCAGCTGCGAACTGAGCGAGGTGTGGGCGTCAGCTGCGTGCATGGTTCTGGATTTATGAGCTCTTACTAAAGATATTAATCAGTGTTGTACGGTGAAGCATTTTCTTTTTCAGTCAAGCTCTCACCACTTTATTTTTTTCATCTGTTTTTGTTGGGTCTTCAACTTGGGAGTGTCAGATCTGTGTCTAAACTAATCTTTTTTAATTCAAATTCGAATGGCGGTGTATGTTTGTTATCTTTACACAATCTATTTACCAATAAAGTCAGAATATCTTCCTCCTATCCTCTCTTTTTTTCTGTGCTCCAACGTCTCCATAGGCCTGCCATGACATTAAAGAACTTTTCTTTCACCTCCAATCACACAAAGACGTAGCAAACTTCATTAAAATAAAACAGAACTAATAAGTTACAGTGCCAAATGGAGAGTAAAAATAATGTTGGGTTATTTTTTTGTAGAAAACGGTAAGGTATACAGCTGAGAAATGTACAATAATTAAACATTTAAAAAGACTTGAACATGTCTCTCCCTCATTGTGACCCTTGACATTGGGTGAAAACAGCTACGATTCATAGCATTAGCAACACATGCAATGCTATTTCAAAATAACTGCATATTTCACATTGTTTCTTGGTCTTTCCTCCGTCTTAACTCCCGGGGCACGGCATGTCTGCACTTGGACTCCCCACTGTGTTGCCCAATGCCAGCTCTCAGTCTAATGCAACAATGAGCTCTAGACTTTATGCTTTATGATCAGAAGGTCGCTATACTTTTGAGAAAAATATCTTTACTTCATCTTACTTCCAAGGTGTCAGTTATTGTGGTTTTCTAATCTTTTTGAATTTACATTTTGAGATATTTCATTAACAAAGTTTTTATTGAAACAATAGAATTTATAAAAACATTTCATACACTGCACACCAGAGTGATTGGGGATTATTTCAGACATATATTCTTGTGTCTTTGTGGTGATTATGTAAAATGTATTCCCTACATGTTCATTAAACAGCAGACCTTATTCAGATTTTCAACATATAAATAAAAAGCACTAAAGTATGAGCTACAAGTGCAAACTGCAATCCCACATTTTACATTCCTTATTTTTAGAGCATGTGAACAGCCAAGAAGGATATTAGGAAGTAATGTAATTTAATTGAGCTTTAAATGTATATATATATTTTTTGACAAAAAAGAGTAAGATTGATGTTGATGTGTGTATCATTGTGTTGAACTGTGGGGTCCCAGTGTTGGCTCAATGTCCTGTCTGTGGTCGAGAACATGGTGTTTCCTCGAAGCTAAAAGCAGCTGCTGTGTCATTACAGATAACAGGAGGAGCAAAGATGGGGCTCAGATGGAGTTCAAGTCTAAACAGTGGTTTGGAGCCTCGGTGCGGGCGTTTGGAGAGCGCATCCTGGTGAGACACACACACGCACGCACGCACGCACACACACTGAAGGCACTGAGAATTATACAGGATGTTAGTCATCCGGCACATAGTCTCTTCTCCCAACTCCCATCAGGGAGACGTTGGCAGAGCATCCCAACACGTACGTCACGTTTTAGGGATAGTTTTTATCCACAGGCTGTAAGGCTACTGAACGATAGTGTAAGAGGAAGGAGGGCTGAGGTTTGAGCGTATGTTTTTTTAATTTTTTTTTATTTATTCATTCTATTCTATTTTATCTTATTATTGACTGGTGCTGAGAGAGTGCTGAGGCACATTGTATTTCATTGCTGTGGTGCTCTGTACGAATATGCATATGACAATAAACTGAAACTGAACTGAACTGTGAAGTTACATAACTGGTCTCTACGATTAGGGCAGGCACACCAGAAGCACCTCATAGTCAGTAGATTTATCGGCAGAGCTCAGCTGGACGATGCTCCCAGTTTAATTAAACCGTCTAAATGGACTTCTGTGTTTATCTGACTTTACATTGACATTGGAGAATGTGTTTTAAAAAAGAGAAAAATGCAAACGTTAAACTTTCCTTGTTTTCATGTTGCTAATAAAGTCAAATAATTTACTCCAGAAGTATTGTTTCATTAAATATGGAGCCTGAAAATAATTAATGAGGCAGGAAACAAGAGTATCCCCTCTTTTAAAGACAAATTGCAGCTGGTTGAATCTCCAGCACCACTTTGTAAATGTGAGTTGCGACGCTACCCTCGGGTGAGAACACAAATCCAAAAGGAACATGTAACATCAACAGAATTTCTCTTTTCTTATCCAACAGCTGTGTCTTTATTAATTTTTTTTTCTCCAGACTTGGTCAAAGTGAGATGTATTCATGCAACAATAGTTCATCAATAAATCACATGGTGTGGAAATTTGAATCAATGCTTCTACAGTCGTGCTCAGACATTTACATTCATTTAAAAACCCCAGTTAATGTTGGAGTGAGCGCTCCCAGTTGTGCTTTATTTCATGCTGTAAAATTTGTCTGAGACAATATTTACCCACAGCCCACAAAGACTATTGAAAGAGTTCTCTCTTCTGATTGGATAAAAAGAGTATTTTTACTCCACTGTTGCCTTATTGTCTTGACTTTTTCTTATCTGTCCCGTGTTTTTCAGGCCTGTGCACCTTTATACCAGTGGTCAACATTCGGGGTCTCAGAGCGAGAGCCGGTCGGGACGTGTTACTTGAAGGAAGGAACCAAAATCGTCGAGTATTCACCCTGCAGATCAAGTCAGTCGTTACCTTTCTTCTCTTTTGTCTTGAAACTACAACACAATTACTCATTTTTTGGATAATTTAATCAAGAAAGAAGCCGTTGTACTATACAGAGTTATAGGTTTAATTATTCTGTTTTTGTTTTTGTGTCCCCAGAAGCGAACTCTCCAGAAGGGCAGGGCTTCTGTCAGGCTGGCTTCAGCGCTGACTTTGTAAAGGTAGGTTAAACCAAGTAAAAAATAGGCTTCATTGAACTTTATTAAGTTGGATTAGTGTAGTATACAAGATACACATCACACAAAGTCTTTAAAAAGACGTTAAGGTCAGACTGGAGTCCTACTTTTGTATTATTTGATCTAACATACCCAGATAATACATTTTTTATTGAAGCTATTGGTGCATAAATACAGCTTTGTTGGACTGGAGCTGGACAAGGCGTCTGCCCCAAGGGACTAACAAGAGTAAACAATAAAGAGTGATACACATTTTAGATGGTGCTATTATACAACTGGCTAGAATGGGATAGTTCAGGGGTTTCTTTTGAAGTAAAAGTATTCCCTACAGTAAATACCAGCGTTTGGAGAAGCAGACAGGAGCAATGATGCAGGCTTTATGTTGAAAAGCTTTTACAACATCCAAAACTAATAGTGTGTATTTTCAAGCTTTTTTTAAATTTTTATTATTTGACTGAAAAACAAATTGTAGTGACTAAATAAATGAAGAAGTAATGGTATGTTTTTGTCTGTTTTGGGGCAGAACAACCGAGTGGTGGTGGGAGGACCAGGCAGCTTCTACTGGCAGGGTAAGTCTTTTGTTTTTGACTTGGGTAGAGTTTAAACAGCATCAGGTGTAAAACCATGATGTGACTATAACTAATATAATTTAAGTAATATAATAAGAGGATAAGTTACTAGTTACAAAACTAACACACATTTAGGTTAAAAGTTAATATGAGCCAATAACCTATTCCAAGTAATATTTTGCTCAAAGACGGTTTTCATTAGACTCTGAGAATATTATTTTGGGATAATTGTTCTTTAATTACCTTGACCAAAATGGTTGCACCTGTTTATGGTTGCTCCTTTTTATGATGTTGGTGGGATTTTCTGTCCTGTGCCCTGTTTATGCTCCACCAGTGACACAGCAAAAAGGTGAGCCCTGTCCCCTTTATGCAGTGTTGTGTTTTATTAAAATAGTTTAGACTATTTCAGACACACAGCACAAGCTCTTTACCCAGTCAGGCCAAAGCAATTAACAATGTGGATAAAAACTGACAAAGCACATGGCTAATTTGCATAAATAAACAAAATTACATCACAGAGCTGTCTTAACCCTGGGACATCCATTTGGAGGATCAGGACTGTGTTTATAATGATGCCACTTCAGACCCTTGAACTTTTAGGTGCAGCTGAGGTGTATAAGAAAACCTAAAAGAAAGTAAAAACTGATTGCAAACCACGGCGTGACTCAAGCTCACCTCCAAAAGCCTGAGACACTGCAGTAGTTGCAGCAGTGAGGGTTAGACAAACACACGAGGGCTGGGGCTGCCCCAGGACGTTTGTTGTGCCAGCTGCTCAGAGATTACAGAGATTACTGGTATCTCAGGGAAGTCCCGTGTTATTACTTTGTCCTGTCTCACTTTTGTGACTTCAGTTTTGTTTTTTGACCTTCTCTGAGAAAGATGTAATGTTGTTTTGTGTAAGCCTCGGTAAAGCTGATAAATCTAATTAATTTGAGTTTTTAATTGGAATTAGCCACATTAGCTTCACTGATTGACGCTAAAGGAGGTCTTAGTGAAAGAGTATATTTACAGTGTTTGTGACATTACTAGTCATTGTGACTCTCTGTCAGCTCATGTTGGACTAAATCACGCGTCATCACAAGTTTAAGTATTTAATAAGCAGGTCGGGTCGAGGCGACTGTATCCACATAATTCTGTAATCAGTGTTTGTCTGGAACTGGGTGGGACACCGCGGCCTAAAGCCTGGTGCTGATTCAGTCTTAGTCCCTCTCTCTCCTTCTACGGCCAGCTCTTCCTGAGCTGTGTTCGCTCAATGATTATTTCCTGTTGAGTCTGTTTCTTATTAGACGACTGTTAACACTGGCTCTGCGGCAGCGGTGTGGCTCGTTTAATGAGACGTTACATGTGCTGTTTCTTAACCAATCAGCCTGTAAACAGACCGCTGTGTTGTTTTTGTTTCCCCCTGACTCTCTCAGATCTTTAAGGCGTATTTGGTTAAGTTAACTCTGGTATTAGACTTCATATAATCTCAGATGCTGTCACTTTACAATCTGCTTTGACTCATCTGTGAACTTTTTACAACAGAGACATACGCCTTGATTGTTTCGAAACAGATCCATTTATTTAGACTTTTATAAACTACAATCATTTTCAAATTAATTTGGGCACAAAACACTACATTAGAAAAAATGCATCAGATGGATATGTTAGTTTTAAAGTGTTTTGTTTTACAGTTTTTTGGAACCAGCAGCTGGACCATTATATTATTAAATTATTACAAACAAAACTAAACCCATTTTCTGATTTACCAACATTGATAGTTCAAAGTGTGGATCTACACCAGCAGCATTATATCCTGTTCTACAGTAAAGTGTGACTCAAATGTACACACTTTTGTTGACATTTGCTCACTTTATTAGTTTGAAACCTGAGAAGAACCTTTTAGTTGTTTCAGACTAAGCCTTACTCGGACAAAGAGGCACAGTTTAGCTGCTGTCAACACAACCTGCTGCTGACCGCCTCTGTTTCTGCTGCAGAAGATTTGGAGACAACAAAGCCTTTACAGTTGGTTTAAATCTGTTTCTGAGACTCTCCAGTTCAGAGGGAACGTCTGTGTTTCGGTGCAAAGACAGATGTGTACAGTTCTCACTTGTTGCTTCAGACTTGTGTGATATCATTGATAACATGAGATTACAGGCTTTAACAGTCTCTGTCTCCTTCAAACACTGACCTCCGTGAGTCTGGACCTGGTCTAAGACCGGACTAACTCTGTCTCCTTCAAACACTGACCTCCGTGAGTCTGGACCTGGTCTAAGACCGGACTAACTCTGTCTCCTTCAAACACTGTCCTCCGTGAGTCTGGACCTGGTCTAAGACCGGACTAACTCTGTCTCCTTCAAACACTGTCCTCCGTGAGTCTGGACCTGGTCTAAGACTGGACTAACTCTGTCTCCTTCAAACTCTGACCTCCGTGAGTCTGGACCTGGTCTAAGTCTGGACTAACTCTGTCTCCTTCAAACACTGACCTCCGTGAGTCTGGACCTGGTCTAAGTCTGGACTAACTCTGTCTCCTTCAAACACTGACCTCCGTGAGTCTGGACCTGGTCTAAGTCTGGACTATGTGTGCTGTATTTGTCTCTTTCAAATAATCCTTAAATACACAAAAAACAAATATATGTACAGTTTTATTTAGTATATTCTTCAGTTACTCTTTAAAAACTATAGATGCTCTCTATATAAACATTTACTGGACACACCACTCTTTAATGTTTCCCTTTATTCTCCTCAGGTCAGCTGATTTCTGACGACGTTACAGAGATTTTGGCCCGGGCCAGTAATGAGTACGTCATCCCTTACAGCAAAACCCTCAGCACCAAATCTGCAGCCGCCGAGTACGATGACAGCTACCTGGGTAACCACACTCCTTCACATCCAACAACCATTAAACTACCTTTATGTGCTCCTTTTAAATTAGAATGAAAAGTAAAGGTATTAGTTGTCACATATATTAGAGTGACCAGGGCTTGTATTTCTTTCTTTTGTCTCTTCACACCAGGTTACTCTGTGACTACAGGAGACTTTAATGGCGATAAACAGGATGGTAAGAATATTTGCTCTTCACCATTAAGTACTTACCGACGTGTGAGTAGGTAATAGTATGTTTTATAAAAATTCCCTCTGCACAGATTACATCACTGGTGTACCCAGAGGAGACAAAGCACTGGGATATGTAAGTTCAGATTTACTGTACATTATTGTTGCCTTTTAAATACTGAATGATTTTTTATTTAGGTCAATAAATAGAGTAATGTATGAGGTACAGGAGTTCTATTTAATAAAGATCTAATTATTACATATTTTTGTAAATGTAGTACATGACTGTGTGGAGTCATAGTGTAAAGTGATAATGCTCCTGATCAATGTTCAAAACGTGTAAACAGAAATATTAATCAAGTGTTAAGACTGTAGCCTTCAGTCATCTCTTAAATACACTTAATACAATATTGAACAGACTTTCGAGAAAAGAAGACTTTTCTGTCTTGATGAATTAAACATCATCAATTTTAATTAAAATATTAGTAATATTTAACAAATTGAATCAAGTTTTATTATATTGGAACTGTCCATTGCTTTTCTATTTGTATTTTATTCTGATGGACTCTTTTAGTCAAAATGTAGTGTGTCATTGTTTTCTTTCTTTTTTTTTAAAGATTATTGTTTTTTTTTTTTTACTTTTAGCCTTTTGTTAGATCGTCAGTGAAACAGGGAGAGAGAGGGTAATATAGGCAGACATCAGGCAAATGACCCGAGCCGGAATCAAACCCTTGTAAACCCGCTGAACCACCATGTCATTGTTTTTTCTGATGAGCAGACTTAAATAAAAGCAGTGAACCTGGTGATTTGTGTGTAGCTCATTTTCTGCTCACACTTAGTCTTCCAGACAGCAGAAGTTCTTTTTACAATTGAACAGAGTTTTTGAAGGAACATGGCGGCTTGTTTGTAGAAAAAAAACATTTCTTCTGTCGATGTTGGCTCCTCACATCTTTCTGTCCCAGACTTCAGGACTTTCTGTTCTTTTTTTTACGCTGAAAAGAGCTCCATTGACCTTCACACATTTTATAAAATAATATAATTAAACATTTTAATTTCCAAAATAAGGATTTTCTTTTCCTCTGTAAAACCATTTAGTTACTTTATAACGAACTGTACTGATACAACAAAGCATGTTCTAAAGAATATCCCTGATGTTGTGTTCTTTTTAAACTTTTAGGTGAATATCTTTAACGGCGCTAACATGGAGTCAGTGGTGAACTTCACGGGGACTCAGGTGAGCGAGCAGCAGCACAGAAGAGCAAACAAATAGATATTCATGTTATGCGTTATATTTCAAACACCAGCCTGTTCCAATGAGTAGTATTCTAACTAAAACCAGGAAGTACAACCACATCAGTCCAGTTTGTCCTGCTGGTTTTTCAAGTCTCTTAATGGTTTAGCACCAGAATATATAGTTACATACATGAGTTATTTTCCATATTTCCACTTTCTCTTCTCTTTCCTCAGATGGCTGCGTATTTCGGACACTCTGTAGCTGTCATTGATATTAATAATGACGGGTAAGACTGACCTCGTGAGCCGTCACATGACCATAATGTCCTACTCTAATGACTGTCATTATCCCGTCTCTGTGCTTCTGGCTGATGTTTTAAAGTGTCTTTATAATAAATGTAGTTACACTGACATAAAGAAACTGTGAAACATAATATCTTTTGCTGCTTACAGTTTATATGAAATGAAAAGCTCCAGTGGAAATCTGTGTAAATGAATACAGAATAGTAAACAAAGTGTGGATTTAAATGACATAATAAACTAAGGCTGTGTCCAAGTTTTAATGAGAGGCTACATAAATTAATTATTAATTAAATTAAATGTATTATTTTATTATTATTAAATTTTATCCTGATTAGTTTTTGAACGATAGAATAAACGTAGATGTGTTGTGTTTTGACAGACTGTTGGATTTGTTTGTCGGAGCCCCTCTCTTCATGGACAGAGGGTCGGACGGGAAACTGAGGGAAGTTGGACGGGTAAATGCAGCATGACCCCGAGGCCTTAGCCACACAGATATTTGTATAAATGGACTTATTTTTTTTCTCTGTTTGTGCTGTCCTCATGCAAACAGAGTTTTCAACAGGAATAAAACAGGTTTTTATGAAAAGGATAATGTGTGGAGACAAAAACAAATTGGAGATTACCACATCAAGGGCTACACAATATTTGGAGAACATTTGATATGTTCGCCAAATAAAATGTTGAATATTTTAATTACAAAAAGACCTACAATACACAAGTGCTTTCTTTGACTTTGCAAAAATTCAGTTTATTTCAAAGGTAGATAACAACACAAGGCTCTGGACTAAATGACCTCGGTCAAAACTGGAGCTTAAACAAAACCAAACTAACCAACTACGTCTAGTTTAACCTTTTAGTTGGTCTCAGAGTTTGGACAAATATTTTTCAAACGTATGGCTGATAATGAGATAAATCTTTGACAAACTGCTCTAGTCATATTTGTGCTGATTTCTATGCTTGCTCTTTGTTGTTTTGTATAAAGTAAAAGTATGGTAACTACATAAACAGAAATGACATCTGGTAAAAACATGACGGCAAAAGAGACAAGACACAAACAATATGTGAGCATTGTATGAAAACAATGGTTGTGGCTAACAGCAGCTCTAACCACAGGTTTCCACCGGCCACGGCTAGAAATAGTGCGGAAGTTTTGTTGTGTGTGATTTGTGTTTGTTACACCCCTACATCTGGTGAATTAACAACAGATCAAATCTATCACTGTTCAATTTTCAGTCGCAAATGTATCCACACACAGAATCTTGTTCTGGTACTGCAGTGTTTATCCTTCTCATGGCAGGACTCATTTTTGAGCATTTGTAGTGGTACCAAGTGGAACATATACAGATATCAGCCTTAATTTGCAGCTGCTAAATGCTTTGTTTTGCAGATTCTTTGTTGCATAGACACTAGTAGGTTTTCCATTAGTATATTTATTTATTCTGCTTCATAGAAATATAAACTACAATTTTTTTCTAAAATGATACACAATGAAATGAAATATGACAGTTTAAAAATGTATCTGGACATTTGTATTTATAAGTGACGCTGTGCGTTTTTACCAGGTCTCTGTGTTTCTGGGACGGGGTGGGTTTTCGTTCCACGGCCCGCAGGAGCTGACCGGCTCCGAAGTCTACGCTCGATTCGGCATGGCCATCACAGCGCTGGGAGACCTGAACATGGACGGCTTCAACGGTTTGAACAGACTCCTCCTTTTGTGTAAACCTTCCACAGCAGTGAGTCTGGTCTTAATATTTGTGTTTTCTCCAGATGTGGCCATCTCTGCCCCATACGGAGGCCCTGACCACAATGGCCTGGTCTACATCTACAACGGCTGCTCTCAAGCCTCCGACCTCGCAGCTTCACAGGTCCACACTGCAAACATGGCATTAAATCTAACCAAAGACATCAAAACTCATTATTTTATCTGTTATTTTCATGTGATCCCTATTAATATACATGTATTGTTTTCAAAAGGCATAGGCTGTTATATATTTCACAAACTATTTACCACAGACTTGTCAAACTCAATGCCCACAGAGCTATTGTTTCTGGCCCGCAAGATTATTTAAATTTTTATTCTGACACAGTGCATATAACTGCACAATGTGAGACAAACCTGTGGAAAAAAACTGGACAAAGGTGGAGCTACAGACTGTGACAGAGTCTAAAGAAATGAGTCCGAATTAATGAGATGCAAGTTCATAAAAGACCACTTTAGTTTAAACAGGCATCGGCATCATCAATCAATCAACCAACCTTTATTTGTTTAGCACATTTACTACAACCAAAGCTGACCAAAGGGCTTTACAACAGAGGCAGTGGAGGGAGATCAGGACAGAAATGCTTTTGTGTCTTAGTAAGCCAACGAGCAGCAGCATTTTGTACAAGGTCGAGGCGAGAAAGACAAAACAACTGATTCCAACATAAAGTGCATTGGAGTAACTGAGCCTGGAACTGGTAAAAACATGGATTCTCAAGCTCACTGCTCAGGAAGGACATAACTTTAGCAAAAATGCAAACTTGAAAAGGGAATATGTTTGTTAAAAAAGACTATTGTCAAAATTCACACCCAAAATGTTTCACGTCACCAATGATGGGCAGCTGACTTATTTTTCATAATAAGCAGTGGTTAATTGAAAGGCTTTTAAAAGAGAACTAGAACTATCATTATACCTTTTTGGTTTTAACATAAAATTTACATTAACATTAAAAATAAAGTCTATATATTTTACATGAAGTCAAAACCTATTCATCTGTTCATTGATAATTGTGATTTCTCAGGTCCTACAGGGTAAATGGGCGTCCAGCTACATGCCCGCTAGTTTTGGATACTCCATGTCAGGAAAGACCGACATAGACCAGAACGGATACCCAGGTACATTTTACGAGGGCAGTAACCAGCATCAGAAACGAGCTCAGTACGACGCCGTAAACCCGACGCTGATGTACGTTTTTGTGTTGCAGATTTACTAGTGGGCGTTTTTGGAGCAGACAAAGCCGTTTTATACAGGTAATCAAGGTCATTAAGAAGCATTTGTGTTGAAGTGTGTGCTCCCTGCTGTGGATGTGTGTGTGTGTCTGGAGTTGCCTTTGGAAGCAGGAGTTTAATGAGCGAGGCCACCCTGATATCAAAGAGCTGCTGCGTTCATTCTCTCTTCGACCGGCTTTATAGACGCTCTTAGGACACACTTAACTCGTTCAGCGCAGCAGTGGTACTCTGAACTGTCAGCATGTTTCACTCAGGACTTTTTGCCACATATAAATAATTGTTTATATTAAAATAATAAACTAGCAATGTAATGATTCATCTGCTACAATAATGTAAAGATTTTTTATCCAAGTATAGAAGCAATAGAAGCTTGATTAGTCGTTCTTTACATTAACCCTATATTAGATTAAAATGCATTTACACGGAAAAAATCAATTGTATCAAGATTAAGAATTAGCACAATTTAAATTTGTTGGCACATTTTAAAGCCATGGTCTTGGCTTTATTAATAAAGACTTTAATAAATGAGAATCTCCAGTCCTGAACAGGAGCTTTGGCCCATCACAACTACTTCTGAAAAAGGAGCTCTCCCATTGGTCGACACTGACATCAATAAGGAAGTAATTGCTGCTGAATAAACAGAGAAATTGTATATTCAGCTCTGGGTACATCCTTTTACAAAGAAACAAAAAAACATAAACAGAGAAAAGGGATGGATATTGTCTTCAATCACGTGATGTTTAACGAAGAGGAGATGGTTGTTGTTCTGACGCTAAAGTTGGAGCTAAACGTTTATGGTCAGCTCTGAGCTTCCGTTTGGTGTAATGTGTTAGTATTTGGTGGAGGCAGGAGAGGTCCCTCTGCTGATGTTGGGGAAGCCTGGCGTCTGAGATGGGCACAAAAAAAGAAAAGCGAGTAGTGCCACTTTAACTTTCTCCCATCTTCTCAGACTTTTACTGAACCAATAAACATGTGCTGTGTGTTTGGGAAATTTTAAATAATCAAATCAAATGATGATATTTAACGATTAACTATTCAATGTGTTGTGTGTGTTTTAGAGCCCGTCCAGTGATCAGTGTGAACGCCACTTTAGACCTAACTCCTCAGATTATCAACCCTGAGGAAAAGAAGTGCACTCTTCCCGGCACCACAACCCAAGTCTCCTGGTGAGTTCCGCACTGAACATTTCTTTTTCTTTTTCCAGTGAATTTTTGTAAACTGCAAATACAATGAAAGAAATTAGATAATCCAGTGTTTTGTCATTTATTTGCCACAGTAGCAATCCCTGATAACTGTAGGAAATAAATGTATTATACAATACTGTGCACAGGTTTTAGGTTTCAGGTGTGGAAATAAAAAGTAAAGTCAAGTATAAATTATGTTAATTTTTATTAGTTTCCAAAATGCAAAGTGAAAAAACAGAAGACATTTCTAAATCATATCAATATTTGTTTCAACTTTTCCTCAAAACAGCAACAGTTCTTGTTCTTCAAAGTAAAGAAAAATGTTAAATCTTTTTCAGTTTCAAGGTGAAGTACTGTATAAAAGCAAGCGGCCAAGGAGCGCCATCAAATCTAAGTGTCAGACCTCTTTTCTTTATATTTCATATAAAACTGGTCCTGAAGTGAATAATCTGAATAACTGACCACATTTATTGCTCTGTATTGTTCCGCACAAACACTAGATTTTAAGGTGGATTTGATGTTGGACCGTCAGAAGCAAAAAGAGTCGACGAAGCGAGTCCTCTTCCTGCACAGTCGGATGTTTCAATACTCGAAGAACCTGACGGTCTCCAACGGCAAGGCCCCAGGCTGTGAGGAGCTGGACGTGTTTCTGAGAGTAAGTAATGAAGATGGCAGCCAAACAGTCACTGAAAATATCAAATAGGTGCATTATACTATTATAAATGAGCACTGATCTGTCTAATTATTTAATCCTCTTATCTAATATAAGCAGGTAAAGTACATTAATTACAATTTGAAAGAGGTTTTCAGCTGTATTTGACGGCTTAGTCACTAGTAAACCATTTTCTGAAGGTGTCCTACATTTAACGTACATGTGACTATCTTTTTTTAGACGTATTGCAGCCCCTTGGAGGTGAAATGGAAACTAAAACTGCAAATCTGTGAAGAATTAACAGTGAAGCTTTGATTTTCTGTTCCTCTCAGGACGACAGAGAGTTCAGGGATAAGCTCAATCCCATCTCTGTGGGCATGGAGTACACTCTGGACTATCAGCTGGCCGCGGACTCAACCGGACTGCTGCCCATCGTGGACAAGTCCGCACCGACCGACATCACCAAACAGGTACCGTCTTCCCTTTGTCTGGAAATCCTGTAATCATTTGGACTATTACATGTTAAAGTGTTGATAATTAGATTTTGATTTTGTAAGTGATTGTTCTTTGTTGGGCTCACGATATTTAGCAAATCTGATATGTATCACAATAAACTGCTTGTATTGCGACAATAATATGTACTTCTGTCAGAGCCACAATTTACACTGTGTCTTTCAAATAAGTGTCCAATGAATTTTTTTAATTTTACAAATAAAAAGTACAATGTCCTGGTGTAGTCACAGTTAAGTCCTGGTTTAGACCTCGTTCAGTCCTAAATCTGACCTTGGTTTTGTCCCGGATCTGCCTTTGCCCTAGTTTTGACCAGGCTTGTGCTTTTAAATATTTGATTTGAATTGAACTTGTCAAAGGTAGCATCCATATATTACAGGTCATATCAATAATGCAATATTTATTTATTTATTTATTTATTTTATTTATATATAATAATGCGATATTTAACATAATATTGTGTTCATTATATCTGCTAAAAATAACAAAAATCCACTATATATTATTTTGTTAATGTAGAAATGATTAAAGACAGTGGACTCGTAAAGTAGGGTTCCTTATGTCTAGTTTTTGACAGACTTTAGCTTTTTCTAAGTTGATTAGACGTCTGTTTTTGTGTCTTCATCTCAAACCCACTCTTTAGTCTCATTTGTTTCCTTTTAAAACTTGTCCTCCTTCCTATGTCCCCTCAGGCTCACATCCTGTTGGACTGTGGAGAAGACAACATCTGTAAGCCTAACTTCAAGTTGTCGGTGAAGAGGTAGGAAACCGTTCATTTTAACGTTTCCTCCAGATAATAGGATTTTCTCAAAAAAAAAAGAAAGAAAGAAACCTAGCCAAGTAACATGTGACTCAAAGAAATGTAGAACAAGTAATAGTAGTCAAGTCAAAGTATTGACTCGTGTGAAGAAGCAGTGGTATCTATTAATTCCAAATATTACAGTGGTGCTGTTTTTCACTCACAGTGAGCCTCAGGAGATCTACATCGGTGACGACAATGCTCTGACATTAGAAGTGAGTGCTGAGAACCAGGGGGAGGGCGCTTATGAGGCTGAGCTCCACGTCTTCCATCCACAACATGCGGACTTCACCGGCGTCATCCGCAACCAGGTACATTTCTTACATTAATGATTCTCACATCGCTGTTTCACTTTTACCCACTCTTTCTGAAGCTGGCAGTGGAAATGTGGCTTGTGACTCAATAAATGAAGCTGCTAATGCTGTGTTGTTTCGTCCAGACCCTCGCGAGGCTGTCCTGTGCGTACAAGAAAGAAAACCAAACCAAGATGGTGGTGTGCGACTTGGGAAACCCTATGAAAGGAGGGACAAAGGTTAGGCCAGTATTTATTAATTAAAAAAAACATATTTCCGTTTATTATTAAGCATCGTTCACCATTATTATCTCTATTTCCATGTGCTGTGCCTGTGGCAGGTCCTGGCCACGCTGGGCTTCAGTGTGCACCAGCTTTCAGATGAAGACACCTCAGTCAAGTTTGAACTGCAGATTGTCAGGTATCTTTGGAAATGGGTTAAACAGAAATAATGCTGGGCAGTAATTTCACCAAACTGAGGAAAGGTCTGTTTGAGATGGCAGTACAGTTATTGTACTGTTATGACACTGATAAACAAACATTCACCCTCATATTTATTTACTATTGAGAAGTACAAGTCAACAATATAATTTTTGAGTAAATATTCAGAGCTTCATACTCTCACCGAAGAAGATAGATATGAGTCTCTCTGCTGCTTTATTCTGTTTTTTTACTTTAAGACTGCTCTAAATATCAGATTAAACAACCAGGAGCAAAAACTTCTCTCTGTTAACCGCAGCAGGTTTTTGGTATTCCTGTGTTTACTCTCACAGTCATTGGTATTCATTTAAGCAGAACAGCATTTGTCTCGGTTTTAGACTCATTTAAATGACTATAGACCATTGAAAAGAGGAAGCTCCTCGCAGCTCGGTTTAACTCACAATAGAGCTGTGTTTGAAAAGGTGTTTGTTAATGATGGGTTTGAGCGGTCTTCGGTTTAAATCTGACACCTCAGCCTTCTTCAGACCCACACAACACACACACACGGAGACTTTAAATATCACTCACTGACCTGACAATAACTTTTAGATTTAAATAATATTTGTCAATAACTGTGGGTAAGCTTCAGAAAACAATCAGTCCACTGCAATTTTAAGTTAAAAAACATGCTGTATTTACTTCATAATATAACACTATTTTAGTGAATAATGGAAGTTAATATTATTTAAATAAATCAAATTATCAAAAGAATAAATATGATATTAAAACATTTAGGAGGCATTTAGATTGAGGTTGTGATAGATTCAGATTTAGAGAAGCTTTATTTAACCTAGGAGGGCAGTTTAGTGTTCAGACAGACACAAGAACAATCACCAGAGCAGCTCCTACCTGCCCCATACAGGACAATACACAAGTGATAATGTGCAGAGCAATTACAGCAGCAAGTGCAGCGACAGAAAACCATAATTAAAACCTTTAGAAATAAATAATTATGTAATTTTAACAGCATTTATTTGTGTGACATAAGGAATAAACAAGTTTCAATATGTTTTGTTTCTAAGAGGAGCAAGACAGTGCCACCCAGAGGTCATTAAGTAAATTAGTTTGAGGATGTGACTGAGAGGTTTGCACTGGGAAGGACGTCCAGTGTCAAAAAGTCTGCACCTATAGAAGTAGTTTTTTTGTTAGAGGTTGTGATCAGAGTCTTATTCTGTGCTTATTGTCATGACAGTTTTTGTCTCAACAAATCCACTTCCCAAAAACAGCCTACTGCCTTTACTCATGGTGCTCACATTAACTCAAATTAACAGGTCTTAAAAAAGAAAACACAGGTAACTATAAGACAGTTCAGGTTTGTGCAGACTTGAGTTCACAACTTGTCCTGTTCTGATGGATTTTTAAAAGTCTGGGTCAAAAAGCTTAAGTGTGTTGGCTGCTGGAGCGGCAGAGGCACATACGAAGAGCATTTTAAACACAACTTTAAAGGAGAAGTATTTATTTTATTTATATGCCCATTTACGCTTTGGCCCTCTGAACAAAAAGTTTGGGCACCTCTTCTTTAAAGGCTATAGCTCCCCCATGTGGCTGTTTTTGAAAAGCATAAAGAATCCACCTAATTTTATTAATGCATTTATTCAATTCAAAAGCCCTCTTATTATTGGTGTTATGTTTTTGTTTTGTTTAGCTCCAACCAATTCAACAACAGTCCTCGAGTCTCCAGCACCACCAAGCTGGCTGTGCTCGCCAAAGTCGCCATCAGAGGGTATGTGTGCAACTATAGTACAACCCTATAGCTCCTGGTTTATTGGAATACTTGGCTTCATCATGGAGTACATGCAATAAGAGTTAGTAAAACCATCGTGTGGTCTTTGCAGGTCTTCGACTCCGAGCCAAGAGCTGCTGCCCATCGCCAACTGGAAAGTAACAGAACCTCCTGTTTTGCAAGACGACATTGGACCACAAATACTGCTCGTCTATGAGGTGCACATGCTCCATGTTCGCTCTATATTTAAACAGAGCATTATCTGAATTGTGGAACATATATTTTATTTATTGTTATATACTTAGTGTAAAATGAATGTTCAACTTTGCACCTAATGCATAAAGAAAAAGAATAAAGCAGCATTACTGAACACAATAAGACACTAAACACAAGCTTCCTCTTGTTGCTGCAGCTGCTGAACAATGGGCCGAGCACCTTTAGTAAAGCTGCGATGGAGGTGGACTGGCCTAATCGCTATGGGAACGGCTCGCTGCTGTACCTCTACGGGTTCGAAACGGAGGGACCCATCAACTGCACGAGCAGCGTTGAGATCAACCCTCTCAACGTCTCTGTGAGAAACGCTTCATCAGACCTTATCGCACTCACCAAGCTCTGTCCGTGACACAAAGACATGACGTCGCTGAAAAAGATCAAAATCTGTTTTTTTTATTAAGGATTTTGATTGAGGAGAATGTCTGCTTCCACTTTAGATTCAGGGACGTTCCCATTGGACTGTTGGTCTGCCCGGCTTGTCTTTTCCAGCTGACACTGAGGGGGAACAAATAACATAAAGAGAGAAAAGAGAAGCAACGTTAAATGTAGCGAAATATTTACAATGCATTTACACAGTGTTTAATGAGGCAGAGATAATGTTGGGATCACTTCAGTCTGACACTGACCTCAGAGCGTAAAGTTAAATAAATCTCTTATATATTGTGCTGTGCATTTGAAATGCTGCAGGCACAGATCTGAATTGGCTGAGGTTGATAGCCTCTCCACTTTAGTGAGATCGTGGTCTCCTTGTGCACTCCTTGTTGTCTCCTTGTTGCACTTGAACAAAATGACAATACACAATCATTTTGTTCCATTCTACAGTCAAAAAGTCCATCCTGAGCCACAAAGATAAAAGACCAACACACAAGCAGTGAATGAAGCTAATATTACTCAGAATACACTTGTTTGAGGGACTTTAACAGTAGCACACAGTTTGGACTAATCCAGAGAATATCTTTGTGTTTGTTGCAGAGCCCGGTGACGCCAGAGAAAAACACCACCGTTGTGCCTCCCAGAGACAGAGAGAGTGAAGGACGAAGCCGAGTCCGCCAAAAGAGAGACCTGGAGTCCCGGGACGCTCAGAACGACGTTGTTAAACTGGTAACAAGCTCCTCACTATCCACCTCCTGCGTGAACCTAGAACTCACACATCTGAAGATTTAAGTGTGTTACTTCTGGAGTTCTAGTATTAGCATATTAGAAAATGAGTTCAGTTGTAGTTTATTTTACTTTCACGGTTACAAGATTGATCCTGCCTATGGTCGAGGAAGTACTCAGTTCCTATTATTTAGGTAAAAGTACTAATAAAGTGTAAAATGAATAGTAGAAGTATCACAAGAACATTTCTACTCAAGTAAAATTACCGTCTTCAAATGCACTTAATGGAGAAAAAGTAGGATTAGTATTTGAATGCAATACATAAAAAAAATCAATTTATAAAAATATGTGGGATTATAAATGCTGATGTTCAATAGAACATAATTAAATCACAGCAGGACATTTCTCTTTAAGTCAGCATTCATTAAAACAAATGTCTAAAACAAGAAATTACATCAAACAGCAAAAAGTAGGTTTTATTGCTCAAGGGTTTAGCATTTGGAGAGTTATTAAATTATTTACTTGTTTATTTAAATGTTAGAGCAATTTTTTTCCCACTGAAATCTCCAAAGTCTGATAAATTCAAACCGTTCCTTCAGAAAGTGCCACAGACTCCTGACTTTGAGACTGTTCCTTTTTGTTGGTTCAGAGCGTCAGACTAGATACTCACTTTGAAGTACTGCTGCCTCTAACAGGTTGACTGACGTATTGAGTCTTTACAATTACAGACTGTTTCAAAGTAAAACACAAATAACAAAACCCAAACCTATATAAAAATGTAGTGGAGCAGAAAGTGCAGATATTTGATTGCGTGACTGTTAGTTTTTGTTGTTGTTTAATTCCCTATCCTAATGAATTTTACTGAGGGTTTATCCTGTTTTTTTTTTTTACATTTGCAGAGCCCTACTTTACTTTTTTTCTCTTTTTTCTTTTTATTTGTTTTGTAAAATCTTAGCCCGGCAGACCAAGGATCTCATAATGTTGAACAAAAGTCTCAGTGAAGGGTCTAGGGTTTATGTGTATATTTGTGTCCAGGACTGCGTCGCAGCCGAGTGTTCCCAGTTCAGGTGTCAGGTCGGTCGCCTGGAGAGAGGAAAGAACGCCATCCTGTTTGTCTACGCAAGGCTGGATGTCAACAACTTCCTGCGGGTAAAATACACAAGAAACTCACCGGGATTTCTCTTACAGACACTTCTGAATGCAAGCAGTGCGTCTTTTATTTGTAATAAATGTAAATGTGTTTGTTTTTAGGCGGAGAATCGGAATCGCTCGTATGTGATCGAGTCCAAAGCATCGTTCACTGTCATCGAGGTCCCGTACAAGAAACTGGTGTTTGATCTGCCGTCCAATAGTACTACTGTAAGACATTATTGACACAATTATTAACAGTAAAACAGATCAATGAACACATTAAAATAGAGCAGATATCTTACTATCAAGGCTGCTCCATAATGCTAATTAAATTTATCACATTAAAGAGGTACATGCAAACTGTCGAATGAAAATCTGCTGCTGTTTGTGCAAACGTGAGGCATATAGCACTTTTAAAGACAAAAGTCAAACTTTTCTCTTGTTTTTGTAACGGATGTCTCTCAAACTGTGTTCTGTGTCCTGAAATACTTTAGTGTGGCTTTTACGTGTCCTTACTCCAGACCTGCGACCTCTGACAGACACTATTCTTTAGAAAACTGTACTCTTGTCTGTATCAACGATGGACCTTATCTTCTGTAGGAACATTATGTAGAAACATGTTTAAAGCACCGACAACCCTCACTTTACTGTAGTAATGAACCATTTTTAAATAAATGTGTGTGTTTTCAGGTGAGCGTGTCGGTGCTGTGGGCGGCAGACGCACCTCAGCCCGTCCCGGGATGGGTCGTGGCTCTGGCTGTGCTTGCAGGACTGCTGCTGCTGGCTCTGCTCATCTTCATCATGCACAAGGTGAGACAACTTTACATCCACACAGGCTTTATGTCGAAATGTACTTGTGCCAGATATTTTTTTCAACTATTGTTCTGTGTTTAAAACTCTACTGTAGTGAAGTGTAGGCCCCCTTTGGGGTTTTGAAGATTGAGGTTTGACCCTCTAAGGCTGCTGTGGTTTAAGCTTTGACCCTGCACATTTTAGAAAATCTACATTGTGTCTTCTTCCTGTTTCTTTTTGTCTGCCTTGTATTCATATCAGCATTGAGCTGAAAGTATTAACTTTTTAAACCTCATTCCTCTTTTTATGCAGCTGGGCTTCTTTAAGCGAGTGCGCCCCCCACAGGAGGACTGCACCGAGAAAGAGCAGCTGCAGCAGGAGGATAACGGCAACAATGACGGCTAAAGGAGACTGTGAGCCCCGTCCCGCCTGTAAAACAGAGATTTTTGCCACGTTTCCACTGAGCGGCTCGGTGCATTTTGGGTCGTTACAGTTGAGTTCGATGAAAATAATTTATATTACTCTAATATTAGCGGCTCACTCTTTTTTTGTAGGTTATGTTCCTGTTTGATGCCATAGAGCTGCTGATATAAAACGCTCACTTACATTTATTCTACAAAAGGACAGCATATAACTTGGGCAATGGCAGTTCATCACAAGACGTTAAAAACTTCCCTTTTCCCTCATTTTGGCCCGAGTGAGGAATCTCTATCCACTAGAGCACTGTGTTTAGCTTCACCGTTTATTATCTGTACTTCACGTCACAGAACCACAGCAGAGAATTGACCAAAGTAAAACTTCATTGGGACGCTTTATATCTCTTCTGAACACACCGTCCTGTCCCGACTTGTACCGAACCGCTCTTGTGAAAACGTGGCTGTAAAGACACAATCAGGGTCAAGCTGCCTTTAGAAAGAAACATGGACATTTCTGTTGAAACCGCCAACAATGGTACTTAGGGTTTTTGTGTGTAGTTTTTTACTTTTTTAACCTGATTACATTCACTGAGGATGCACTCTTTTCTTTTTTTTTTATGTAATGCCACAAAACCTTGATGTTTTAGATCATGTTTAAAAAAAAAAAAGTGATCTAAAACATCAAAGTGAAAATCATTTTCCAGGGGCTTAACAAAGTTACAGCGCAAAGTCTTCATTTGCCAATTAATATTTATTGTACATATGTTTTTTGAGGTTAATTTTGCACATTTCCCGGGATTAGAAATGGTTGGTGTTGCTCTGAACGTCCTAAACTGCTGTTGAACTGTAAATGAAACAAAGGCCCTTTTCAGACCTGGCATTAAAATCCAGTGATCAGATCGAATGGAGCCAGCATTAATCTAAGGTGTGGATGTGAGTTTACAGGACTGGAGTGAGTCCGCTCTGCTCAGACTAATGCTGCGTTCATGTGGCTTTGTTTTTTATTAGTTTAGCCAAAAGTGCGAACATTTAAACATTCTTGTTTGTTGCACTGAATGCTAATAAACTCAGTCATGTAACTGTTCATTTATCATTAATTAAATTGATTAATAAAGCAAGTGTTAACAATGTTACACTGAACACCACAAAGTTGAATAAACACATCCTATCTCGACAAAAACATCTTAAGCCTCGATAGAAATTTTGTTTAGATGTTAGAAAGACCAAAACAACTGAGTTTAGCAAGCAACAGAGTGACCGACTACGAGAAGTAAGTGCCTCATTATAGACGGACCTAAATTGAATTTCCCGACTCAGGAGAACAGTGTGAACACAACAGGTCGAGCTGGTCCAGAGAGAAAAGACGGATTGAAATGCAAGGTCTGAATGGGGTCAGAGTGAGACGAGGAGCCAAGGTTGTTATTAGGGTCTTCTCCTGTCCTACAGATTTAACCATGTTTAGCTTAATATTACTATTTTCTTTTAGCTTTTACAAAGTCTTCTAATGCAAATGTAAATGTAGAAAAACAATATTTTTAAATCATAAAAATAGAACATTTAATAACATTTCCATCTGAGTGAGAATGCGATTTGAACAGTGGAGCTGGGTAATCTTTTATCTCCCAAGGTTGAACAATGGCAATGAAACCCATTAGTTTAAATTTTTATATAAAAATGTTCTGTAACTGCACAAAAACACCTTCTGAAATTGCAATAAATCTATGTCCAAACCCATGAAAGAAATCACGGTGAAGAGAAAAGGTCAAAAAAGGGAAGTCCAGTCTTTTGTAAAAATGTAGGAGATGCTTGGAGATAGGCGGCTTATTCTCTACAGACCAATCATAAGTGTTTATTTAAAATAGGGCGGGCTTTATGCCGTCGTGTTTCACCTGATTGGTCATACTAATGTCAGAAAAAGATTTGAGATGATTTACTGTAAAACAAGTTGATGTTTTTTAAACAAAGAAGTTTGTTGCCTGATGAAAAGGCCTAATTACTAAATAAACCAGACAATACCGGGCGGAACAACAGCAGTAACTCTGGAAATGGTTTATTTTACTTCAGCTGAAATAGATGTTGTAATATTACCACAGTGGAAACTTTAAGTATTTTCAATCAAACTTTTAATAGCCCTCTAACAAATGTCCACTTGTGTTATTGCTCCTGTCTCCTTTTCTCCTTTCCTTAACTGTCTGCTGAAAACCTTTCAGTGCAGGGAATAAATGATCTCCAACGAGAACCGTTTTTACAAGATACTGAACTATCTCAGCTCCAAAATGCCACTAAAGCCTATGGATAGAATAATGTTGGTTAAGACTTTGTCCAGCTTATGTTGAGGATTATGGGTTTGTCCTTCTAAAGATTGATCTTTTGCCACAGCAGTCTTCATATTATACTCTGTCTGTTTAGAGCTGCTTTAAGGGATTATTGAATGATTTAGACTGCTGTGATATGGGTGTATGAGGAGTGCCATTATATTATATTTCCACTTTAATATGTCTCTGGATGTTGTGGGGCTGTCTTGGCTGACACGCCTCTGCAACATCGTGTGGCGTTGGGGACAGTACCTTGGGACTGGCAGACCAGGGTGGTGGTCCCTCTTTTTAAAAATATATGTAAGAGTATGTTTTAATCTGTAGATTTACTGTATGTCCTGGCTGTATTTTAAGTCTTTCTGCATTTTGTTTTTGGGGGAGGTTTGAAAAAAATAAGATTCTAGTGGTGTGTGTAATATGTTTTATATTTTCAGTACACTAATTACACATGTGGGTCCAGAATAAGTTCACGCTCTGCACTGATGAGTCTCTTCTTCTGATTAAGTATTATTCTCCTCAGATTGTAGCTCGGCTGAGGAAAAAATACATTGCAGTCTGAAAGCAGGTTTCTATTTTATTAAAACAAATGTGTGTGAATTTATTTAGATGAAAAGTATTGCTATGAATTTACCCATATTGGGTTCATGAACTGATGTCTCTATATTAATCCATTTATCGCTGACATGAACACACTGATGGACACTGTTCCCAGGTCACTGCCTCTCAGTGAAGAGCCACACTCCAGGGCCCGGTTTTACCAAGCTGGATGAGGAGACTAATGAGGTCACTTTTTTTCAGTATCACGATGCAGCAACTAAACTGGAAAACCTGCTACGGCTAAACTGCTCCGGAGCAGGTTAAGATCAAGATAGAGGACAGAAGAAACGAGCCAGTGTAGCAGCAGGAACAGTAAGCATTAACAGTGACAAGCAGTGTTGATAACTGATTTCTTCTATAGGTTTATAACCCTTTTATAGGATTTTTATCGCTTGAGTTCAGCGTTAGACCGATGTGATCCTGCAATTATCGCCATTGTATCAAATCAATGCCCATATTTCTGTTACGGTTTCCCAGTGTTCATCCCACACTGGAATAGAGCCTTTCTCAGTAGGACTTTGCATCTTTTTTTTCCTTTAATTCAATGTTTACAAGCTGTGTAGACAACAACCAATGGGATCCTTTGGGGTCCCTTATTTCAATGTTAGCTGTACCCTTTGTATTGGATCATGCAATGCTCTTTCTCATCTATTAAAATCTTTAATAATGAGGTCTAGATGATGCCCAAAGCCTTTTTTTCCCCTTGTTCTTCTTACACAATGCTCATTTAAACAGTTTTCTTGCACATGGCACAATTTACATTGAGATCCAGTGATAAATAAGGATTTTAACAAACACCACAAGGTCTTTATGCACTGTTCCTTTTCTATTTGGTTTAGTTTCTTATCAGTCTGTCAATGTGATTTAGTGATTTATGCTTCACATAAACAGACTCACAGCTCCTGAGAACCCCAGGGTTATTCCACTGACCCACACTGAGATTGTTTAGTTTTTTCTAATAAGGCAAAAGAGAAATGCATAGTGTAGCTTTGTAGTACAGGGCCCTTCAAACTAAGTCTAAACAATGTCTATGGTCAAAATCAGTGCCAATAAATACAGTTTAAAAAAAATAAGAGTTTACCTTAACATTGGATGGTTTATCTGTGGTCTTACAGCTGAGTTTTGTCTAAGGTAAAAGAGAAATACGTAGTGTAGTTTTGTAGTACAGGGCCCTTTTTTTAATTATTTCAAATCAGTCTAAACAATGTCTATGGTCAAAATCAGTGCCAATAAATACAGTTTAAAAAAAACAAGAGTTTACCTTAACATTGAATGGTTTATCTGAGGTCTTACAGCTGAGGTTTGTCTTTTAACTTCTACCACAACTGTTTTAAATGTAAGTTTTCTTCCACTGAGAGTAGGACATTAACAAATTCAGATGGATATAAGTTGTGTTGAAGCTGAAATAAACTGATTTGTTCACACAACACTGTTTGCATTTCTTTCTTTTTAAGGGGAAACTCAAATGAATAAGCGTTAGCTGATTCAGAGTCAGTCTGGTGTCATGTCACCGGCACAACGTATATCTGCCTCTGAAACATTGTTTGGAAAAATGCTTAAATTTTACACAGGAGACTAACACTTTTTTATTTTTCTAAAAGGCCCTTTCTTTGAACCAAATCAACAAATCTTTTTCAGAATAAAACACCTGGAAGATTGTGATAATCAAATGTTAAGTGTGACGCACATAAAATGTGTGGTCCCATTTTAGTTAGTTAAGGTTGTTTTTTTTTTTTTATATCACTTGGCCACAATTTGATGTTCAGAATACATGTCAATCTTAGTTTTGGGGTGCGCCACTTGGGGGCAGTGTGTTGGTTGTGCTCAAGCCTCTCCCATGGAACCTCTTAAATGGTCCTCGTGTAAGGGCGCCGCCATACGGTGATTTTACAGCGAAATACAGCGATAAACCTCCGTCCACCAGAGGGCAGGCTCCAAAAGCGAAAATATAACGAGAAACCCAAAGGCAACTTTACAAGAGTAAAACTCATGTTTACAGCCTGGTACAAAAGATGGCTCCGGTCTCTAGAGCTAAGTTTTTACTACATGACAACTCTGGGGATTTTTGATTAATATGTTTGTTTATGCTATCTAAAAACTATTGGTTTACTATGGAAAAAGCCCGGATGTAACGGCCATTTTATTGCCCATTCGTAATGACAGTATTGGTGAATAGGGGACCAATGGGCGGATATCATCCATATTTATACAATCTATGGTTGTGCTTCAGGCCTGGGCCTCTCTCTGAGAGTCTCGCGCAGTTTCCTCATTCTATGAGAGACTAGTGATGGGCAATCCGGCTCTTTTTCATGAGCCGGCTCATTTGGCTCACAAACAGCTCTTTAAATAATAAATGTTTTAACTATGACTTTGACATGTGTGAAAACAGTTATAATTAAATTATTAAATGAAATCATACTCCCAATGTCTCACAATTTCTTTAAAAATGCATTAATTTGTTATAAAAAAAAGAATGCTATTAAACATTTGCATTAAAAACTTTTTACCAATGGAATATCATTTCGGCCTTTTTTTGCTACAGACATTGACTTTTGCATAAACTGGTCCTTTATAGAAGACTGTGTTGCTGTGGGTTGAGGAGTAGGCCTACTTGAGTGATTACATCTCCAACTGTGGAGGTGCTGGCTCCAGGTGCTCCACCACCTTCACTAGTTTCTCGAAGCTCCGCTAGCTTCACAGTTGGTGCACAGTTCACATAAACCGGTGTAGGTTGTGCGTAGAACTGGAGCATTCAGCCCTCCCTTCTAATATAATTGGCTGACACCTCGTGTATGATTGACAGGAAAAGACAGTTGAAACGAATAATTATATTTTTGTGTTTATTGAGTTAGTCAATTTTTTTACTAAATTAAAATAATTCAATATTTTATTATTACATAATGGTTTAGTTACTATCGGCTATAAAAAAAAAAAAATAGAGTCGGCTCTTCAGATATGTGAGCCGGCTCCCATCGTTCACTTAAAAGAGCCGGCTCTTAGAGCCGACTCACTCGCGAACGACCCCGATGAGAGACACTGCACAGAACAGAAGCACCTGCATACTGTCTCATCATTCCTCCTGTTTATACAGGTTAGTAATGTGAAGCGCACAAAACACATAAATATGAACAGCATAACATCTTTGTTGATAATAGTTTACGAATAGTTTACGCTAAGTCAGCTCTAACAAAGCCAAATGGTAAAGGTATATTGTTCAGTATTGAACTAGCTACAGCAGCGTGGCCACGAGGTCTTGCAGCAGCGGCGCCCTTCCCCCACTCGCAATGTGTATGATTTAATGTTACTTTTTACTGATTGTAAGTGAGTAAGTTATACTGTGAATGAAAATATGAATTATCCCAATGGGCTCCTTCAGCTGCAGCAGAGACTCAGATAAGCTCTGGATTCAAGAATAAAACCTGGTGAGACCTCTTTCCATTTAGAATAAGGTCCCAGACACAAGCCAACGTTTCAGATTAACTCCGAAAACTCTTGAGTTTCCTTTTTTCCAGGTCAAGAGACTCTGCACTAAACCTTCTTGAAACAGGGCCCTGCTGTAATTAGACGCTGATTATATTTACACAACATTTAAAGAAATATTTTCACCTTTTACATTAAATATAGAGCCTGATAATTATTAAAGGGCCTTAAACATCACTTTTGTAAAAGTCTTGGTAACAATCACAAACTTCATGGAGGTTATTTGAGTTTAGGGAACAGTATTGTATCTGCAGGATAATGAAGCCCAACTCCAGTGAACAGTGTCTGAGTGAAAGTGGTCTGGACTCTGTGGAGGAGGGTCATGGTTTGAGAGACGCTGTAAAAGGACAAAACCCCTGCTTGGTGGTCCAGGTAAACCCCTATTCTGGACGAAACTGGACCTGAGACCTGGGACTGGACTTTGTTAAACCAAAATGAACTACACTAAGCACGAAAATTATCAATACAACTGTTGAGCAGTGACATCTCCTTCGCAGCAGGTTTCTCGTCTCTGTCAGTCTGCCCCAGGGCAGCTGTGGCTACAGGTGTAGCTTATATACCACCTCCAGTCTGTGACTGTGGAGGGAATGAATAATGGATATGTAAAGCGTCTTTGCGTCCCCTGAAAAGCACTATATAAATTTGATGTATAATAATAATAATAATTCTATATCATGATTTAATTTATGACAATATCTTCACAGCTCTACCTTCATTTAATAAACAAGGGTATAGCTGAAGTGTTTAATATGAATTAATAAAACTACAGAAATAATACAATACACCTAAAAATCTAGAGGTTATGTTGGTGAGTAAAGGCTGGTCAGGGACTCCATGGTAACGCCCAGAGGGAGGAGTTTGTGAAACTCCAACAAACTGTTGCTCATAGTTAGCATTCTTTTAGCTCGCTGCTACAACAGGCTACATCTGAACAACTTTGTTCTGAACAACTTAAATGTAGTAAACTAAAACTCATTACAAAAAATAAGCCTTTGTGAGATTTAGGAATAGTAGTAACTCTTTCCTTAAAATCTTTTATAGCAAGTTGTGGAAAAATGTCTCCAGTCAGAATCGTCCTCCTTTGGCCACGTGTCTTTACAGTCTAGGACTGGTTTCGAAACATTTCCTTATTTTCCAAAGTTTTAAAGGGCTCAGACAATGAAAATAGAGCATCATGTGACTTTGTAAGAGAGAAAGACAAGGCAGATTGAGTCACTGATAGTGCTGTACAGTCAGGCGTTTTGTTTAAAGATTAACACAAGCCTTAGTTACCTAACACCAGCTCTACTTTAAATTCTCCTTCTTGCAGCTGCAGCAGCCGTTAAGGCAGAGCTGAGATCAGACTGTTGTTACAAACTCCACCAGACTGAATTGACAATGCAATTAAAAAGTTCTTATTCTGCTTTACTTTTTTTTTTTTACCCTTTAAACTCGAGCCTGTTTTTTGGTGTGTCTGCACAAAAAGGACATGTCCACAGAAAATTGACTGTATCTCTGCAAATACAAGGTGTATTTCAATAATTCCAAGAACATTTCCGCCTAAAAAAAAAACAATATTTGAATTAATATCCCTTTAGATGAAGGCAGTTGCAGCTCAAACGCTATTTTAAATTACAGCCACACAACATTACCTGCACCAAATATAGTTCTTCTAATGTAAAACAAACCCAAAACTATTACATTTTTTTTATGAAATGGTCAGGCGGAGTCTCCATTAAAAAGAAAAGGGCAG
Organism: Perccottus glenii; assembly: GCA_024416835.2. NCBI lineage: Eukaryota > Metazoa > Chordata > Actinopteri > Gobiiformes > Odontobutidae > Perccottus > Perccottus glenii. The sequence goes on from CM044560.2 coordinate 25,273,377, forward strand.
AATTTGGCATATTTTGGCACCACCTGTTTTTATTTGCTTGCCGTTTGGTCTGTGTTTGGAGAAAAATGTAAATGGCTTATTTGTATTTGTAGCTGAGTCTCAGCTGTTCAATTTGATGTGCTGCTTTGCCATCATTTGCTGAAGCCCTATAGACCCCAAATTGAGGCTTAAAGGGTTAATTTGTGTGTTTCTTGAGCAGGAACTGATTGTTTTGTGTTTCTTTATCATTTACATGTTTTGAAATAAACTGAACTGTTTGAAAAATTATCATGATGTGGTGAAATAAAAAAACATTATCTGATTGTTTTCTTTATTTTTATTGAGTTAACAACAAACAGAGCCTTTTCACCACAGCAGGTCTTTTAAGTTCTCCAGAAATCCTTATTTATGCATTTTTACATAAATCTGCTCAAAGCCTTAAAACCTGTATCTCAAAACCAGTGCATTAACACAAAAAAGCCTTCAGTAAAAGTCTCTGTGACAATCTCAAACTGTGGCTTTAAACAACACAGAGTTATTTGAGTTTAGGGAAATGTGCAGTGTCTCCAGTATTAAACCAGCGAAACCTGACTCCAGCGAACAGTGGCTGAGTGAAAGTGGTCTGAACTCTGTGGAGGAGGGTCATGGTTTGAGAGACGCTGTAAAAGGACAAAACCCCTGCTTGGTGGTCCAGGTAAACCCCTATTCTGGATGAAACCGGACCTGAGACCTGGGACTTGACTTTGTTAAACCAAAATGAATAAGTAGTTTTGTCACAGTCCAAAGTCCAGGATTTATTATTGTCTCCAAATCTACCTTCATCAGATTCCCCTTTTCTTTTAATATCCTTGTAAGCAACTGCTATTCGAACCCATACTCTGCTCCACTCCACCTCCCAGTAACAACGCCCCGTCAGACCCTCTCTGCTCAGCACCTGACACCTATGGAATCTGTCCGGATGATCAGGATAACTCTGTGTTTGACTCATAACTGTTGCTCTTCTGTTTCCATCAGACAGTGACAGATATATGTTTGCTGTGTTTGGATCCAGTGAGATTTCACATGAATATTTTAAGAAGTCCTCTCTGGAGGTGGGCTCAGGTTGTGGCAGTAAAACATGTCCTTGAGTCAGAGCCAGTGAGGCGTTTGTCAGACTGTCACTCAGAGTGAGCTGTAGTTTATGGCTGAGCGCTGACACAGCTGTGGTCACATCCTCAAAGTAGCGCCGGGGCCCTGTCTGAATCCTGGACCGGTCTGGGCTCTGTCCGCTGTGGACAGTGAAGGATAGTGTTGTAGAAACTGGATGTGGTCCGGTGTGAGTGACAGTGCGTCCAGCTCAGAGATGGTCCTCCTCAGCTCAGTGACGTCCCGCTGTAGTTTGTCCTGAAGCTCTTGGACTCGACACAGCTCAGTCTCCTGCTGGGACCGGATCTGCTGCTCCACTTCAGAGCGTCTTTTCTCCAGGAGACGGATCAGCCCAGTGAAGCTCTTCTTACTGTGCTGCACTGCTTCATGGGCAGAGCGACCGACGGCCTTGGCCTCCTGTCGGAGACTCTCCAGGTCTGTCTCTTTGTCCTGGACGGTCTGGAGCAGCTGGTCCCGCCCGGCCTGCAGCTCTGCCTGCCTCTGGGCCCTCTGCTGCAGCCGTCACCGTGTGGTGGTCCTTGTGTTGGTCCACAGAGCAGAGGTAGCAGATGACCTGCTGGTCGGTGCGGCAGAACATCTTCATCACCTCGTTGTCGAGCAGATGTTTTCCTGGAGCTTGTCAGAGGGCGCCACCAGCTGGTGTTTCTGTAACGCAGCAGCCTCATAATGAGGCTGGAGGTGAGTCTCACAGAACGAAGCCACACACTGCAGACAGGACTTGACAGCTTTCAGCTTCCTCCCAGTGCACACGTCACAGGAAACATCCTGAGGTCCGGCGTAGCAGTGGTCAGCAGGGGGCGCTGTGAGCCCCGTCTTCTTCAGCTGCTCCACTAAATTTGAAAACATGATGCTTTTCTTCAGAACAGGCCTGGGTCTAAAGCTCTGCCTGCACTCAGGGCAGCTGTAGAGCTGCTTCTCGTCCTCTTGGTCCCAGTGGCTTTGAACACAGCTCATGCAGTAGCTGTGTCCACAGGGAACAGTCACCGGATCCTTCAGTAGATCTAAACAGATCGGACAGGACAAGGCCTCTCGGTCGAGTGTGTTCTGTGCCATTTCTCCGCCCGATAACAGTGACTGAGAGAGTTCCTCTTTCACAGAAATGAAACCTAAGTGTAGTGTGACTGCTCTGGGAGGTGCAGACATGCTCCACCCACTGCTCTGTGTGGATCTGAGGATCAGAGCAGCTGCACCTCGTGCACCTTGGACTGTATTTAAGTCAGTGTGACCTGTTGATTATTTCAGGTTGTATGCCTTTTATTATTTTATTTCTATTGTCTTTTTTTTTTTTTTTTTATTAACAGCATTATTAACAAGTTGATAACAACAACAATAATACTAACAACAACAAATGACAACAACAACAATACTAATAATAATACTAACAACAACAAATAACAACAACAATACTAATAATAATAATTAATATCAATCATTGGTGGCAAAAATAACAAAGATTCAGAAATATCGGTAAATTGATTAAAAGGAAAGAAGGGTCGGAGTTGAGAGGAGAGAAGGGATTCATAGTTGTAAAAGATCAGAAAGTGTTGGATGGTAGAGGTCGGTTTCCGATTCGTAATTATAAGGGGGAGATATATATTCCATTGAAATGAAGTCTGCAATGAGATTTTTCCAGTGGTTAATGTGCATGTTGTTACGAGTTTTCCAATTCATGAGGATATTTTTCTTGGCGATGGTTAGAGCTATGAGGAGCATTTTAGAGTTTATATTTTTATTGGTAATTATTGTGAGGTCCCCCAGCAAGCAAAGAGAGGGCGATAGCGGGATGTGGCAGCCAGCTATAGTGGATAGTGACTGTGTGACCTCTTCCCAAAAGTGTTTGATTGGAGTGCAGTGCCAGGTTGCATGGATGTATCTATAGAATTGTGATTGCAATGAGTGCAAACTTCTGATGTGAAACCCATTTTAGCTAATCTATTGCCCGTGTAATGTGTTCTATGGAGTGTTTTGTATTGTATTAATTGAAGATTGGCATTTTTGGACATGAGATAAATGTTTTTACAGATTTGGGTCCAGAAGTTGGCATCAGGAGCTATTGAAAGATCATTTTCCCATTTTATTGTTGGTAAGTATATAATCTGAAATTGATTTGAAATGATTTTGTATATTTTAGATAGAAGTTTTTTTGGAGAAGAAATATTAACAAAGTCTGCTATTACTTGTGGAAGTTCTAAATTTATGGATCTGATGTTTATTTTGGCCAGAACAGAGGATTTGAGTTGTAGGTATTTTAAAAATTCATTGCTCCCGATGCCAAACTCCTGGGCCAGTTTCGGAAATGTTGTTAGCATGTTAGATTTGAAAATATGTTTAATGTGGGTGATACCCCTTTCAGCCCATGTGTGAAAGTTCAGTATTTTTTTATTGCTTATAAAGTCCCGGTTGTTCCACAGTGGGGTGAGGTTAGATGGAGCTAGTATAGAGTTTGTGATTTGGTGAAATTTCCACCAGGCTGTCAGAGTGGAAGCTATAGTTACAGCATTAAAACATGTGTGTTGTTTGATTGATTTGGTAAGGAATGGTATGTCAGCTATAATTAATTCTTTGCATAGTGATTGTTCTATATCTAGCCATATAGTATCAGATTGGGTGGGGTGTATCCATTTGTATATATATTGCAGTTGATTAGCCATTGAGTAATAATGAAAATTTGGTGCTTCTAGCCCTCCTTGATCCTTGTTTTTTTGTAGTGTGGTGAGTTTTATCCTTGGCGTTTTGTTTTTCCAATAGAAGTGAGTGATAATAGAGTCTAGTGATTTAAACCAGGTGAGTGTGGGGTGGGTTGGAATCATTGAGAATAGATAATTCATTTTTGGTAAAATTGTCATCTTAATTACTGCTATCCTGCCAATTATGGAGATTGGAAGGTTGAGCCATCGAAGCAAGTCGTCTTCTATTTTTTTTAACATTGGTGTGAAATTGAGTGTTACCAATTCTGACAGTCTGGAGGAAATCTTAATACCTAAGTAAGTAATGTGATTGTGACATATAGGTATAAGTGCTTGGTGGGTGCCACATCCCATTTGGTTCTATGTAAAGGGAGGATGGAAGATTTGTTCCAGTTTATTGCGTAATCTGAAATTTTTGAAAATGACTGGATTATTTTAATTATTTCTTGAATAGATGCTAGGGGTTCTTGTATAAATAGTAGAATATCATCTGCATAAAGTGAAATTTTATGTGTTTGTTGTGGTGTTTCAATACCTTTGATTGCTGAATTTTGACGGAAATCTGCTGCTAGAGGTTCAATAAAAATAGTAAACAGAGATGGAGAGAGTGGACATCCCTGCCTTGTCCCCCTGTGCAGTGTGAAACTTTGTGATGTTAGTCCATTGGTTGTGACTGTGGCAGATGGTGATGTATATAAAATCTTAATCCAATTAATAAATGACTCTCCAAAGCCAAATTTTTGTAGTGTGGTGAATAAAAATTTCCAGTTAACCCTATCAAAAGCTTTTTCAGCATCTAATGTGGCAATAAGAGTATCTTTCTGTTGTACTGATGAGTAATGCATTAAATTATATAATCTACGGGTATTGTTAGATGCGTGTCTACCTTTTAGAAAGCCGGCCTGATCAGGATGTATGATATATGATATAATTTTCTCAATTCTATGAGATAATGCTTTGCTAATTATTTTTATGTCGACATTTATAAGTGAAATAGGACGGTAGTTAGATGTGAGGGTATTGTCTTTGTTAGGTTTAGGAATGAGTGATATAAGCGCTGTATTCATGTGGGATGGGAATTTAGCATTTTGTTTTATTTCCGTTATTGTTCTACTGAATAGTGGGTATAAAGTTGACCAAAAATGTTCGTAGAACTCAGCGGGGAAGCCATCCGGTCCTGGTGCTTTATTATTATGCATATGTTTCAATGCAGAGTGAAGTTCTTTTTCAGTGATTGGTAATTCGAGAGAGGTAATTTGTTCTGTGTTGAGTTTTGGTAAAATGATGTTATCAAGGAATTGGTTTATGTCTTCTTGATTTGGGTCCATATCAGATGAGTATAATTTTGTATAGTATTCTTCAAATATTTTGTTTATCTCGATAGGTGAATTGGTTATCTTCCCTGCTGAGTTTCTAATGGATGTTATAGCTGTTTTTTCTTTATTTCTTTTAATTTGACTGGCTAAATATTTTCCGGATTTATTGCTGTGATGAAAAGTTTTGTGACGAAGTCTGTGAATCAAAAACTGGTTTCTTTTGTTTATTATTTCATTAAGCAAAAATTTATTTTCTCTTAATTCTTTATAGATGGTTTCCGATTGGTTATTTGCGTGTAAAATTTCTAATTTTTTATTGTTTCTTCCAGTTGGTCTTCTTTTTCTTTTTCCTTCTTTTTTTTATGGACTGAATATGATATGATTTTTCCCCGTAATACTACTTTCCATGTCTCCCAGAGCAGTGATGCTGGCGACTTTGGAGAGTCATTTATTTAAAGGAAGGATGCCCACTCTCTTGAAGTAACTGTCAAATTCTGAGTCTTTCAATAGAGATATGTTAAAACGCCATCTGGTGGAGTGTTTTTGCATTACAGATGGGATCCATGTGAGAGTTACAGGAGAATGGTCACTAATATTGATGGGATGAATTTTGGTTTCTATGATATTTGGTATGATTGAGTTACTGGTTAAAAAGAGATCAATGCGGGAGTAAGTTTGGTGGACATTAGAATAAAAAGTATATTCTCTGTCAAGTGGGTGTTGTAGCCTCCAACCATCGCCAAGACCAAAATCACTCATGAACTGTTTTATTGTTTGGGAGGACTGCCAGGATTTGCCTTTATATTTTGACCTGTCCAATGATGGATTGATTACCGTATTAAAGTCTCCCCCTATAATTATTGAGCCGCTGGAAAGATTTGAGAGAGAGGTAAAAAAAATTTGAAAAGAAGGAGGGATCGTCAGAATTTGGTCCATAAATGTTGCCAATAGTGATTGGTTTATTGTTAATTGAAAAATTAATAATGATAAAACGACCTTCAGGATCTGAAATAGTTGTATGGTGGTTAAATTGTATTTTTTTGTTTATTAATATGCAAACTCCTCTTTGTTTTGAGTTATAGTAGGAGGAAAAACAGTGGTTAAAATGTGTAGTTTTTAAGCTGTTTTGTGTAGATTGGGAGAAGTGTGTTTCCTGTATTAGACATATATCAGCTTGCGTATTTTTAGGTAATTTAGGACTTTATTTTTTTTTATTTGTGAAGCAACTCCACGAATGTTCCAGGTTAAGAATTTTAGCTGCATGAAGATAGTGTGTATTTCACAATTATATTGTTTGAACATAAGTCTGTGTGCATGGATGTGAATGTGGTTGTGTGTGTGTGTGTATGTGTGTGTGTGTGTGTGTGTGTGTGTGTGTGTGTGTACTTGTAGATCTACTGTACCATATGGCAAACAAACGGGACAAACATAAATACTTATAACTAACAACAAAACATATAAACAGTGAGCAAAAGGCTAATTTGGTGCATTCTGTATACAATGTGTGTGCATGGTGCTAGTAGTTTAGAATTAGTAAAGCCAGGAGTAGTGTCCTTGTCTCTGAACAATTGTCCATCTATATATAGTTTGTCTACTGTAATGATTGCTTTTTTACCTTGATTGATCATTGTCTTGCGGATAGGGAAGAGTAGCTTACGTCTGCGGATGATCTCTTGTGGGAATTGGTCGTTGAGTCCGTAATGAGTACCTTTTAACTGCCGGCCCTGACGTTGAACAAGTACTTTTTGTTTGAAATGTTCAAATTTGACGATGATGGGCCGGGGTCGGGTGGAATTGAGAGGTTTCTGTCCTAAACGATGTACGCGCTGGAAGGTGATGTGCTCAACAGTCTCTGGTGTAAGTTTGAGCTGGTTAACCATGAAGTCCTTAACAGATTTTTCGGGGTCTTCGGTGGATGATTCGGCCATGCCGGAAATAATTAAATTGTCTCTCATACTTCGTGACTGTAAATCCAGGATGGTTTCTTGCATAACTTTGTTCTCAGCGTGACGGAGGTGAACTGAGTGTTTACCGTGGAGAGTTTAGCGGTGAGTGTGGCTATGGAGTTTTTAAATTATTTGTTTTCTTCTGTGAGCGAATCGACTTGTCGTTGACTGTATTCCAGGCTATAACGAAGATTTTGGAATTCTTTATGAAGTACTTGATTAGTGAAAGTCTAGAATCCAAGTTAGATAGGCTCGTTGATTGATAAGAGTATGTCCGAACAGCAGTTTGTTTTGATAGGAGTGGATGTTGGTGATGTTGGTGATGATGAAGAATCGGTTGATATGGGAGAGTCCGAAGTGCGGGGTTTTTTGGCTTTGCGTGATCGGCCCATTGTACATATTCTATTGAAACATTTGTCAATGTAGTCCTCCAGCTGGACCAGGTTCGAGTCGTTATCCAGGTTTGTTGTCTTTCTAGCGCGCTGCCACGTCTCCTCTCACCTGCCACGTCTCCTCTCTCACCTGCCACGTCTCACCTCTCACCTGCCACGTCTCACCTCGAGTCATTTCTATTGTCTTTAATCCCCAGCAGCTGTTCCCTCTCTTCAAACCAGTTCACCTCCAACGGAAGCAGAGTTACCTTTATCCCATTTGGCTGACTTCCAGTTGGGTGCGAGTTATTAAAGAGTAATTTCACAAGAGGATGTATCCGCACAGAAGAGCCAATCCTGGAGGACCTGAGTCCGCAGTTCACCTCCACCTCAAAGAAAAAGATCATTCCTTTGAGGACAGCAATGTCTGAATTTTGAGATGGTTTGAGAGAGGTTTTTTTAGTTCAAACGGAAAAGTCTTCTCTGAACAGAGTACACACGTGGACAAAATTGTTGGTACCCTTCGGTCAATGAAAGAAAAACTCACAATGGTCACAGAAAAAAATTTATTCTGACAAAAGTAATAATAAATAAAAATTCTATGAATGTTAACCAATGAAAGTCAGACATTGCTTTTCAACCATGCTTCAACAGAATTATTTTAGAAAATAAACTCATGGAACAGGCCTGGACAAAATTGATGGTACCCCTAGAAAAGACTGTAAATAATGTGACCAAATGGACATGTTATGTGTACACTAATTAGCATCACAGGTGTGTTCAATCTTGTAATCAGTCAGTGGGCCTATTTATAGGGCTTCAGGTAGTCACTGTGTTTTCTGGTGACATGGTGTGTACCACACTCAACATGGACCAGAGGAAGAGAAGGAAAGAGTTGTCGCAGGAGAATAGAAAGAAAATTATAGACAAGCATGATAAAGGTAAAGGCTATAAGACCATCTCCAAGCAGCTAGATGTTCCTGTGACTACAGTTGCACATATTATTCAGAAATTTAAGATCCATGGGACTGTAGCCAACCTCCCTGGACGTGGCCGCAGGAGGAAAATTGATGACAAATCAAAGAGACGGATAATCTGAATGGTAACAAAAGAGCCCAGAAAGACTTCTAAAGAGATTCAAGGTGAACTCCATGCTCAAGGAACATCAGTGTCAGATCGCACCATCCGTCGTTGTTTGAGCCAAAGTGGACTACATGGGAGACGACCAAGGAGGACACCATTGTTGAAAACAAACCATAAAAAAGCTAGACTGGAATATGCCAAACTACATGTTGACAAGCCACAAAGCTTCTGGGAGAATGTCCTATGGACAAATGAGACAAAAATGGAACTTTTTGCCAAGGCACATCAGCTCCATGTTCACAGACAGAAAAATGAAGCATATCAAGAAAAGAACACTGTCCCTACTGTCAAACATGGTGTTAAACATATGTTCTGGGGCTGCTTTGCTGCATCTGGCACAGGGTATCTTGAATCTGTGCTGGGTACAATGAAATCTGAAGACTATCAAGGGATTCTAGAGAGAAATGTGCTGGCCAGTGTCAGACAGTGTTGGTCTCAGTCGCAGGTCATGGGTCTTGCAACAGGACAATGACCCAAAACACAGCAAAAAATACCCAAGAATGGTTAAGAGGAAAACATTGGACTATTCTAAAGTGGCCTTCTATGAGCCCTGACCTCAATCCTATTGAGCATCTTTGGAAGGAGCTGAAACATGCCGCCTGGAAAAGGCACCCCTTCAAACCGGAAACAACTGGAGCAGTTTGCTCATGAGGAGTGGGCCAAAATACCTGCTGAGAGGTGCACAAGTCTCATTGACAGTTACAGGAACCGTCTGATTGCAGTGATAGCCTCAAAAGGTTGTGCGACAAAATATTAAGTTAGGGGTACCAACAATTTTGTCCAGGCCTGTTCCATGAGTTTATTTTTTTAAATAATTCTGTTGAAGCATGGTTGAAAAGCAATGTCTGACTTTCATTGGTTAACATTCATAGAATTTTTATTTATTATTACTTTTGTCAGAATAAATTTTTTTCTGTGACCATTGTGAGTTTTTCTTTCATTGACCGAAGGGTACCAACTATTTTGTCGTGTGTAGGTGGCTTCAGATTCATGTTGCCTAGTATTTACAACAGTGTTCTGAAACCTCAACCAAAACAATTTCACTCTAGAACAACAACACCACCTGAATAGAACAGTGTCACCAACAACTCTCCTGAGCCTTTAACGACTCTCACATCAGGAGTCACACTGTCCTTTTATAGCTAATCGACTATGAGACCAGAACAGTCTGGTCCAATCAGAGTTAGTTTCAGGTCAAACCTCTAGCGATAAAGCTCATCTCTCCTACCAGTTCAATTTAGAATTGAAAAAGTCTTTTGGAATTAGAGACAAAACGTCTCTAACCTTGAAAACCTAGTCCATATGTCTTTGCTTTAACCTTTTCTTAAAGAGTAATTTGTCGTTTATCATCTTCTCAAAAAAAGACTCTTCGGAGTATGTTACTCTTTTATGTCTAGTTTCATCTCAGTGTTTTGAGCCTTGTTTCATTTGTCACAGGGAATTTTACAGCGTTTCATTTGTGTTTCTGTTAAAAACAAAGGATTTTCCGGACCGTTTTCTATTTTTGAGGCCAGTGAATAAACTCAAGTCAGATCCTAGTTGTTTTTTTTAGTTTCATTATTTCATTAATTCATGATTTCATTCTTAAACAGTGATTTACTTACAATGACTCAGTAATCCAGGCTGGATAATTGCAACTTGTTATTCTCTAGACTACCAAGGAAAAGTACTTACAGACTACAAATGGTCCAAAATAAAGCTGCCAGATTTTTAACAAAGACCAGGAAGTTTGATCACAGGACTCCGGTCCTAACTCCATTACAAAGGCTTCCTTGTGTTAGAGCCGATTTCAAAGTTTTCCTGTCAACATTTACTGAACAAAAATCTTAACGCAACACTTTTTGTTTTTTAATGACCTGAACTCAAAGAATTAAGACTTTTTCTATGTACACAAAATACCGATTTCTCTTTCTCTTTGAGGTGGAGGTGGACTGCAGACTCAGGTCCTCCAGGATTGGCTCTTCTGTGCTGATACATCCTCATGTGAAGCTGTTGTTTTGTTTCACCGACATAACTGTCACTCTTCACTGAACTGTATAAACTACATTACTCTGTTTGTGGGGGTCTTGTCTTTAGGATGGACCAGTTTTTGACGAAGAGTGTTTCCTGGTTTAAAGTGGACTGGAATGTTGTGTTTGTAGAAAATCCTTTTAGGTTTTTCCAGATAAACCAGACACATAAAGGATAACTACACCCTTCCCTTTTGTCCCTGATTCCTGTCTGTTTGGTTTCTGTGTCCTCTTGGTTTTGTTGTTGTCAGACATTTAGCGAGTGAATGCCTTTTGCTTAAGTGGATATGAATTGCTATTTCTATTGTTCAGACTTTAAAATTGTCCTGAACAGACTCTGTGACAGTAGCAGGAGGGAGGTGTGTGTTTCACCCCGAGGCCGTCCCAAGGAGCATCATGGACTGTCCCCAGGACGGTTTTGTTTTAAGTCCTGGCTGTGGGGTCGGAGCAAAAGTTGTTGTGGGGGGCGGGACATAGACCCGGGACCGCCAGTTAATGATCACTAATTTAAAACATTGTCTCAGTTTGTCATGTTCCTCTTTCTGTAAATGTACCACTAGGGGGCGCACTGAGTAAAATCATTCTGTGTTTGTGAGAGGTGTATTTTAGTTTGAAACCAAATACTAACTGTCTCCTGTCACAACAAAGTAAAGCCAAAAGGAAACTTCACAAACTGTAGCTAACTTTAGATGCACGGAAGTATTCCCTCAGGTTAAGCCTGAAGTTCTACATCCAGAGCCATCGCAATACGGCAGGCAAGCCAGGCAATTGCCTAGTGCCCTGAGCTAAGAAAGGCCCGTAAGTTGGTTGTTTATTAATAACTCTCTCTGCCTGTGATATCAATGTCAGCAATGCAACAGTAAGACAAGCGCCAACTTGAGACAGCCCTGTCCTCCTGCACTTCAGCTAAACGGGGCACATCTAGAGGTTCTACTTACAACAACTTAAAAAGGTCAAATGCAACGACCTACTGAAAACACTGTAACGTTGCAATGACACATGCCCCCCTAAAGCATCCCCATTGGTCTAGCTGTCAAAACAGTGTGACCAATGTTTTGACAGAGAGTTTAAAAAATGAAGCAATCTTCAGAAAAAAGAAGAGGAAAAACCAAAAAGAGACAGTGGTAAAAAAAAAAAAAATGTCACTAAATGACATAACTTGACAAAATGCAAATGTTAGCCGCCGTCCAGCTCCTCGTCTTTTCTTGCTAACAACCAGCAACAATGCACAGCTAACACCGAATGTTTGAGAGAATTGTCTGCTAGTAGGCCTGCGTAAGTTCAATTCAGAATTTTAGCACAAGATCAACTTATTAACTTACCCTTGCTGACTATCTTCAAATGTCCCAACTTCCAACAAAATTGAAATTAGTCCAGGCAAAATAATAAAAAGTTTTTTAGGTCCACACATCCTCCTTGGGAATATTTTTTTACCTTTGCATTTGTTCCACACGCTGTCTCCATGTTTGTTTGTTTGTGTAGTTTTTTTTTTATCTTGACCGTCCACACTGCATAAACACCTGTTGTACAAGTGGAAATAGTTCTGTGAATTCATTGCACATGTTGTTTAGATGTTCATTGTTGAAAATTAGGAAAAGCATGTGTGGGATTATGGAATATTAAGCTCTATAGCTGTAAAATACATACCTAGTTAACTGAATGTGGTCTGTGGTTACTGTTTAATATAGCAGAAAAAATAACTGACAAATTCAGATTTATGCCCTTCTAATTCCATTGAACTAAGAAAAAAAAAACATTAAAACCAATGACAACTCAAAAAATAAAATAAAATAAATCTTCTTAAATAAAGTCTTTTTCAATGTACCTGTTTTTTATCATTTATGTCAATTTCATTTCTATAATTGTGTGTGATGACACATAACATGGACAACATACATGAACAGAATTAATCAGCTGTTGATAAAGTCACTCTTTTACTTATTTTTTGGTAATACAGTGAGCCTATATGCTTAGTGTAAGGTAAGAAAAAATACACTCTATAAAGGGTCTCAGTTGTCTCTCTTGCCTTAGTCCCTTAAGGTGTCTAGAAACGGCTCTGCCTACGTTGTTTTAGCAAGAACTCAAAGTAAATGAGGTGTACTACATTCCCCTTTCCATCAGAGGGCACCATTGGGACAGTCCCAATAATCAAAGAGGTCAATAAGGTTGATCTAAAACCAGGGCTGAGTTCTGAAGGAAACTGTAACTGGTCTTTTCTCTGTGAAAGTTCACATGTGTTTCTGCCTGAGACACTGCTTTAGAGAAACACTTTGATTCAAGAGACTGGACTGACATTTGAGAAAAAAGAACAGAAAACATTAACAAAAAGACTACTGTCTGATTTGTTTTTATTGAAAGGAACAGTTTAAAGATTATCATGGACACAATATTTAACTCAAACCTTCAACGTTTAAAATCACTGTTTTTATTCTTTGATCCTGAAGCAGACAGTTTTACATTTATGATTTAGTTTGAATCAACTAAGTCCAGATGCCTTTGCTTTAACCTTTTCTTTCTCCAGCCTTCCTCGGGATCCAGTCGAAGCTCTGCTGGTGGTGGGATTTGAAGATCGCTCTGACAGGGAACTCATACCCTCACAGTATGTTTGGGTCTGAGTCTCAGGCTCAAAGCTCAAGCTCAAATCCCTCCACCACAATATAAGGTGGTGGTTCAAAGAGGAGGCCAAATTAATAAATGATAAAAATAAAACAAATTCTACTAGACTTTCTTTGTCCGAAATAGATAATTTGCAATTTCAAAAGGCAGCTCATGCGTTTAATAAAATACTCATGAACACTTCTCTATCCAGATGTATATCAATGAGTTTTCCATTTCCCTTGAAATGGAGTTCAGATCAGATGAGTAAAAGATGGAGGATGAAGACTTTCTGGACGGTCTTGGGCAGGAGAAGTTTTTTTACTAAACATTTACATCATGTAGCACGCAATAAAAAGGCCAGATATTGATCATTGGGTCAAAGGCTGTAAAAGGATGTCAAAATTTAAAAAAACAACACATTTACACAACAGTATTTGAATCTAACAGAGGACCAAGAATTTTCTATCATTAATCAAACTGAAGGTGCTTCTAAACAAAGCAACAGCATATACTTTTCTTTGGTCACAAGTTTTAATTGATGATAACACAATTAAACATCATCCAGTGAAAATATACAATAATAAAATGTCTTAAGTTCACTCAATCTGTTTGTGTTACACGGCCCAATTTAATTTAGTTTAGAACAACTTAGTTTTGATTCTCAAGTGTCTTGCCATGACTGCAATCCTATGTCACACAAAAGTTATTCACTTTCCTTATGTTAATGTAAAAGCATACAAATGTATCTTTGAAAATTTATGATCAATTTTATAAAAAAACTGACAAGTGAATCTACCTTTTGGGTCTCATCTTGTAACGTCTAAAAATGACTGCTCTGATCTGCGGCAGCTTCAGGCGTATATGAAAGGGTTATTGATCGAAGGGATAATAACATACTCCAACGACAGTACAGCACTCACAAACGGATTCACTTTGTCAGGGTCAAACCGAGTGATCGACAGCTCACAGAAAATACATAATGAAAAAGTCACGAATGTTACTAAATGAGGAATGCACGTTTGCAAGGCTTTCGTTCGAGTTGCAGCTGAGCCTGTCTTGCACACTATGAGAATACGCACATAAGAGTAAAGCACAAATAAAAGAGGAATAAAGAGATTTACTGTTCCCAACTGTCCAACTATATTGTTTGTTATTGTATCCACACAGGAAAGTTTTACAACAGGCCAATTTGAGCAGAAAATCCTCTTCATTTTGAATCCACATAAAGGTAATCGAATAGTCAGATAGATAGCCACAGTGCACCACACCACAGGGTACATGACAACAATCGACCACATACAGAGAGCTTTTCTAATTGTCATTTTAATGTGATAATGTAGAGGCTCACAAATGGCAACAAACCTGTCGTACGCCATGATGCCCAGGATGGTACACTCACATGAAGCATATGTGTAAATGACATAGATTTGGATGAAACAAGAAGGACGTGAGATGAAATGAGTGTCCGACAAAGATCCACCAAGAACCTGGGAAGAAACCTGTTGAGCCGTACAGAGAGTTGACAGACAAACAGCAGACGAAGATATACATGGGCTGATGCAGAGACTTCTCCAGAAATATAGTCACAATAATGAACATGTTAGCAGAGAGTATGGTCATGTAGATCAGCAGGCACAGAGTAAAAAACAGATATCTGAGGTTTTTAAAGTCCACAAACAGAGTCAACTCAAAATACTCTGGATTTTGTTGGCTGTAGTTCATTTTAAATGAACTTCACTTCAGTAATGCATTCCTACCTACACACATGTCTAATCAATGAAATACACAATAAGGCAATCCAAATACAATGTACAATATAGAAGCACAACATATATCTTTTACTCCAAGATATCCCAGTTGCTTGTGATGCAGCGCTTTACTAATCTGTGCAGGGAGCCTCTCTTTTATTTCCTCCTGCTGCTAGGATACGATAGCAGCATAATGTCATGTTTTTTTTGTTGTTTTTTTTTTTACCTCTGACAGTATTCTCAGCAGCAAACAAAACAAACAATAAAGCATTGTGAAAATAAATATATAAAAGTTTAGGTTTTTTGTCCTCATTTGCATATGTGCAGTGTCAAAAAAACACTTGCCAATAGCATGTTCTGATTTTATACATTCCTTAAAATAATCAGAAATATAAAAAGTAGGACGTAACACTCAGGCCTCAAACTTCCAGTTGGCCATCTCTCAGATAAACAGGTTCATCAGGATAAAACTGCACTGAACTGAACTTGTGAGTAATGTTAGCGTCTCTTCTCTATTCTACTTTTTTTTTAACACCATCTATTGACATGAATGTCTTGGTGTATTATTGTTTAGTGTATAACTCTAAAGGAACTGCAAATGCTCTCAAAACATTTACATTAACATTAACATTAACTCATTTGGCTGACGCTTTTATCCAAAGCGACTTACATTGTTCTAATGTAATTACCAGTGTTACAGCCACTGGAGGCAAGGTGGGTTAAGTGTCTTGCCCAAGGACACAACGACAGTATGAACTGTGGGAATCGAACCGCCTACCTTCCGGTTGAAATACAACCACTCTACCCACTGAGCTACTGCCGCCCAACCTTACAAACCTTTAGGGCACAATAAACAGTACACCCGAACCAGAGAACTACTGTCTGGTTGTGTTATGAACCATGTGCAGGACAATTAATTGGCTAAACCGCTTGGTTCATTTGTCTTTTTTTAACTTTTTTTTTTTTTTTTAATAAAACTAAACCTTGTCCTCTTAGCCCGCACAGAAGCATCTCTACAACTCTCTATTGCGTTTTTTAAAGTCTGTGTTCTTTTTTCATTGTGAATACTTAATAACCCGCAACCTGGTTAACTGGTGAATGTCTTGGATGTAGAGCAGCTGGAACAGACTCCAGACCCCCACAATGAAGTTTACATTTTACAAACACATAAAAACAATATTAATAATACAACTGTTGAGCTGTGACATTTGCAGCAGGTTTCTCTTTTTCAGATCTGTGTCTTGACAACTACAGAGTGCTATGGCAAGATGTTCTAAAGCCAACATTGAACTAAGCGCATCCCTTGCAGGTACCACAATGTAGTTTAAAAATGTATCCAGCTGAGTTATTGGAAACCGCACTCTCTAACTCAGGCAGACTAGATCTAAAAGAGAAATGGGTCAGTAAGAAGCACGTTTGTTCAGGTTTCTACTTTTTTATGTAATTAGGCCTCAGTAATGGACTAGTAAAAGACCCATCTTTCAAAGAAAGGACCGAGGATAGCAATAGTGAAAGCAATGGAGTGAAGTTTTAAGAATTCCGCTAGAAGGCCATCTGACCCTGAACTGAGCTATTGTGTGCAGCTATTTATCATCATGCCATGTGTTGTACACACTAATGTACAAGTTTTTTGGTGGAGTACCATAGATAGTATAATTATGGATGATATCCGCCCATTGGTCCCCTATTCACCAATATTGTCATTACGAATGGGCAATAAAATGGCCGTTACATCCGGGCTTTTCGGGTTTTACTCTTTAGTAAAACAATAGTTTTTAGATAGCATAAACCAACGTAATTTTCAAAAATTCACCCCACCCCCCAGAGTTGTCACGTAGTAAAAACTTAGCTCTAGAGACCGGAGCCATCTTTTGTACCAGGCTGTAAACATGAGTTTTACTCTTGTAAAGTTGCCATTGGGTTTCTCCTTATATTTCCGCTTTTGGAGCCTGCCCTCTGGTGGACGGAGGTATATCGCTGTATTTTGCTGTAAAATCACCGTATGGCGGCGCCCTTATACGAAGACCATTTAAGAGGTACCATGGGAGAGGCTTGTGGAGTACATGGACAGGGAGAACATGCAAACTTCTCACAGAAAGGCCCTGCCCTTGATTGGAATCAAAACCAGGAACTTCCTGCTGTGGAGGAGGATCATGGTTCAAGAGACGCTGTAAAAGGACAAAACCCCTGCTTGGTGGTCCAGGTAAACCCCTACTCTGGACGAAACTGGACCTGAGACCTGGGACTGGACTGAGTTAAACCAAAATGAATCACTAGATTTGTCCCACTGTAAGGCCCAGGATTTATCATTGTTTCCAAATCTACATTTATCGGAGACTCCTTTTCTGTTAATATCCTTGTAAGCAACTGCTATACGAACACACCGCCCGCTCCATTCCACCTCCCAGTAACAACGCCCCGTCAGACCCTCTCTGCTCAGCACCTGCTGCCAATAACTGAATCTGTCCGGATGATCAGGATAACTGTTTTTGAGTCATAAATGTTGCTCTTCTGTTCCCATTTAACAGTGACAGCCATGTGTTTGCTGTGTTTGGATCCAGTGTGATTTCAAGTGAATATTTCAAGAAGTCCTCTCTAGGGGTGGGCTCAGGTTGTGGCAGTAAATCATGGACTTGACTCAGAGCCCGTCCACACAAAGACGCGTATCACTGTATACGTATATATTTTTTATCGTATTGGCGTTTCGTCCACACAGATCCGGCGTTTTGGGAGACTGAATCAACTATTTTTTGAAAACGACACTGTCAGGGAATCAACACACAAAACAGTGTATAGATACACAGATTTTGCTGGAGAACAACCTTTAACCATTCGTAAATTAAATAAAATAGTCAAACTCAGCTTTAACTTTTTACGTGCACGGGGAGACAATGTGACATGTGCCGCCTGAAACACAGGGATCTTCCACCACCTCCGTTTATGGAAATCTCCAACGGGCCACCTGCCTCTCAGTGCTTTTTATTCAAGTTTCAAACAAAGCATACACCCAGCCACGCAGGGCGGGTGCAAAACAGTTAGTTTCCTCATTACAGCAAAACTTACATATAAGGAATTATCTTTCTGCACTCAGCTCAAAAACAGGAACTATGAAACCATTACTTATAAGGAGTTAGCTTTCTGCATTCAACCTAAAAACAGGAACTTGGTTATTCTGAGACGTCTTGGTATGACGTGCACAACAATATAAACAATATAATAATAAAAATTATTATAACAGACACCCTTGCGGTTTCGTGTGTACAGCCAATACGTATATTTTGTGAAACAATGATGTCATCACATCACGTGTCGGCTGCATCGCGCAAGGTTATGCGCATGCTCAAAGTCTTCTTCTCCGTGTATAGTGTATATCTGTGGCAGAATTACAGTGCCCCATACTGGTCTGGCATATATACTACACCGTTTTCATTTGGTTTCAGTGGTTTCGTGTGTACGCAGATATTTCTTGAGACGACGCCGTGTTTACGGAATTTTTTTTTAGAACGAGGAAAAAAAATGATCAGATAGGGAATGCACCGGCTTTGTGTGGACGTAGTCTCAGAGCCAGTGAGACGTTTGTCAGGCCGTCATTCAGAGTGAGCTGTAGTTTATGGCTGAGCGCTGACACAGCTGTGGTCACATCCTCAAAGTAGCGCCGGGGCCCTGTCTGAATCCTTGACCGGTCTGGGCTCTGTCCGGCTGTGGTCAGTGAAGGATAGTGTTGTAGAAACTGGATGTGGTCCGGCGTGAGTGACAGTGCGTCCAGCTCAGAGATGGTCCTCCTCAGCTCAGTGACGTCCCGCTGTAGTTTGTCCTGAAGCTCTTGGACTCGACACAGCTCAGTCTCCTGCTGGGACCGGATCTGCTGCTCCACTTCAGAGCGTCTTTTCTCCAGGAGACGGATCAGCCCAGTGAAGCTCTTCTCACTGCGCTGCACTGCTTCATGGGCAGAGCGATCGATGGCCTTGGCCCCCTGTCGGAGACTCTCCAGGTCTGTCTCTTTGTCCTGGACGGTCTGGAGCAGCTGGTCCCGCCCGGCCTGCAGCTCTGCCTGCCTCTGGGCCCTCTCTGCTGCGGCTGTCACCGTGTGGTGGTCCTTGTGTTGGTCCACAGAGCAGAGGTAGCAGATGCACTGCTGGTCGGTGCGGCAGAACATCTTCATCACCTCGTTGTGTCGAGAGCAGATGTTTTCCTGGAGCTTGTCAGAGGGCGCCACCAGCTGGTGTTTCTGTAACGCAGCAGCATCATAATGAGGCTGGAGGTGAGTCTCACAGAACAAAGCCACACACTGCAGACAGGACCTGACAGCTTTCAGCTTCCTCCCAGTGGACACGTCACAGGAAACATCCTGAGGTCCGGCGTAGCAGTGGTCAGCAGGGGGCGCTGTGAGCCCCGTCTTCTTCAGCTGCTCCACTAAATTTGAAAACATGATGCTTTTCTTCAGAACAGGCCTGGGTCTAAAGCTCTGCCTGCACTCAGGGCAGCTGTAGAGCTGCTTCTCGTCCTCTTGGTCCCAGTGGCTTTGAACACAGTTCATGCAGTAGCTGTGTCCACAGGGAACAGTCACCGGATCCTTCAGTAGATCCAAACAGATCGGACATGACAAGGCCTCTCGGTCGAGTGTGTTCTGTGCCATTTCTCCGCCCGATAACAGTGACTGAGAGAGTTCCTCTTTCACATAAATGAAACCTAAGTGTAGTGTGACTGCTCTGGGAGGTGCAGACATGCTCCACCCACTGCTCTGTGTAGATCTGAGGATGAGAGCAGCTGCACCTCGTGGTTTAAACCATTTTCAGACAGTTGTCTCCACAGCTTTGTCACTTTCCTCTTTCTTTTCTTCTTTCTTGTAAGCAATCCATCATTAGGCTGAAAAAACAAAACAAACCCATCAGAGAGATAGCAAAAACTTTAGGTGTGGCCAAATCAACTGAAAGAACACACTGGTGAGCTCAGCAACACCAAAAGACCCGGAAGACCACGGAAAACAACTGTGGTGGATGACCGAAGAATTCTTTCCCTGGTGAAGAAAACACCCTTAACAAAAGTTGGCCAGATCAAGAACACTCTCCAAGAGGTAGGTGTATGTGTGTCAAAGTCAACAATCAAGAGAGGACTTCACCAGAGTGAATACAGAGGGTTCACCACAAAAACAGGAAGGCCAGATTAGAGTTTGTCAAACAACATCTAAAAAAGCCTTCACAGTTCTGGGACAACATCCTATGGACCGATGAGACCAAGATCAACTTGTACCAGAGTGATGGGAAGAGAAGAGTCTGGAGAAGGACAGGAACTGCACATGATCCAAAGCATAGCACCTCATCAGTGAAGCATGTGATGGTAGTGTCATGGCGTGAGCATGTATGGCTGTCAATGGAACTGGTTCTCTTGTATTTATTGATGATGTGACTGCTGAAAAAAGCAGCAGGATGAATTCTGAAGTGTTTCGGGCAATATTATTATCTGCTCATATTCAACCAAATCCTTCTGAAGTCATTGGACGGCGCTTCACAGTGCAGATGGACATTGACCCGAAGCATACTGCGAAAGCAACCAAATAGTTTTTTTAAGGGAAAGAAGTGATATGTTATGCAATGGCCAGTCAATCACCTAACCTGAATCCGATTGAGCATGCATTTCACTTGCTGAAGACAAGAATGAAGGGAAAATGCCCCAAGAACAAGCAGGAACTGAAGACAGTTGCAGTAGAGGCCTGGCAGAGCATCACCAGAGATGAAACCCAGCGTCTGGTGATGTCTATGTGTTCCAAACTTCAGGCTGTAAATGACTGCAAAGGATTTGCAACCAAGTATTAAAAAGTAAAAGTTTGATTTATGATTGTAATCTGTCCCGTTACTTTTGGTCTCTTAAAACATGGGAGGCACATATACAAACTGTTGTATTTCCTACACCGTTCCCCAGATTTGGATGTAAATACCCTCAAATTAAAGCTAAAAGTCTGCAGTTAAGGCACATCTTGTTCGTTTCATTTTAAATCCATTGTGGTGATGTATAGGATGTATATTGTGGTGCTGGGTTTGTCTGCTTCTGATATGGTCTGCTCTGGTCCTTGTCGTGGTCTGGTCCTGGTCTGGTCCACGCCTACCCCGGTCCTGGTCTAGTTCATGCATTGTTGCTCTTGTGCATATGAGTACAAAATTAGGTCCATTAAAAAAAATCGTATTTAAAATTACAATAAAAATTGCAAAAATTCATCTTACAATAGAGTATCGAGATATATTGTATTGTGGTATGTGTATCGTGATGTGTATCGTATCGCCAGGTGCTTGCCAATACACACCCCTACTGTGTACCGTTACTGTGGTCTTGGATGATCTTGATGTCCGAGATAAGAGTTTGAGACCATGAGAAGACCAAATCCTTTACAAAATAGTCTTTAGACCGGTCAAGACCAAGACCAGTCTCGAGTACATCACTAGTCACTTTTTCCTCAAATAAGGTTCTGACAATTATTTAATCTCATCCATATATTGATTTTAATTTTGTTGTTTTTTTAACCTCCAACAGGGAAACTGAGCCTCTTTTGTTGTCTCGTTAGATGCTCCATGTAACTCTCATGCTGCCATCTTTGAGAACACATATCTCACCAGAACATGTCACAACAACACATCACATCTCACCTTGTATTTATCAGAGAATTATTGAGCAATAAAAGTCCCATCTAAGTTTGGAGCAGCCTTTATCTCTTCTTTAATGGATCTTTACGTCCTGACACAGTGTCCCTTTAATGATGCAATATATCAAGATGAGATGACACATGTGTTTCTGCCTGAGACACATTAGAGAAATACTTTGATTTAGGGGACTGGACTGACATTTGAACAGAGATTAAAAAAAAAAAGAAAACTAACAAAAGGACTTTGTTTTGATTAAAAGTAACATTGTAAAGATTATCATGGACACAATATTTAACTCATACCTTAAGCGTTTATAATCACTGTTTTTATTCATTGATCCTGAAGCATACAGGTTTACATTTATAATTTACACTGAAGCCAAGACACGTTGAGAAAGTGACAAAGAGAAAACAAGCTCATACATTGTGATTAGTTAATAGTTCTTAAAGCGGCACTTTGCAGGTCTGGCAGTTTCTTCGCATTTTTTGTTTGTATTTTTCTCGATAGACCTCCCCCTACAGCTTTGATGTAATGTTGCTTGTTAATGCTCTTCTCTCTTTTCCATTTGACCACGAGCAACGGTTTTCTGTGCTTTAGCTTTTTTTACACCAACTCTGCCATAATCAATGTCTGAGACTGACTAGGTGAGTGTTAATGTGTGTAGTGTCGTTAAGCAATTCGTTTCTCACGAGAACCGAGACTCCCGTAAGAGTCCAAGATGAGGTCATCGGCCATCTTTTACAAAGCTGTTTTTTCCACTTAGAGGCACCAGAGGGGTTTGGGACAGACCCCATTCGCGCAAAATGAGCCATTAATCCTTCACAATGACTCTGAAGCTGTTATGTTAAGGTAAAAATCCTGCAAAGTGCCTCATTAAGAGAATAAAACACAATAAATTCACTTACTGCATTATGACATGTTTAAAACTGTCCATATAGACTTTTACATATTACAATTTAAATCAAATAACTGTGCTTTATGAGAAACTCCACTGACTCTAACTATTCAATCTAACATTTATAATGTTAGATAGCAGACATATAATACATTATAATACAATATGATCATAGTGTAGGAGCTATTTATCTATTTAGTTTTTATTTTAGTTATTTTAGTTTTTTCGGTTATTTAGTTAATTTACTAATTTGTTGGTAAATTTAGTTTATTTGCTAAGTACATTATTTCTATAGTCTGTATTTTATTATGTTAATCAGAATATGTTTACTTAAGTTGACTTTTCTTAGTAATCTGCTAGTTGGATTAATGGTTTATGGTTTAGCACTTTACAGTATTTATTTTCTAATAATGTAGTGCAATGTGTTCTGAAAGCTTAGAACTACAGTCACACTAAAGCAACATGAGGGCATTAGACACTTTTAATCAGCAATATATTATATTATAAGTTACTCTATAATCTATCCTAAAACATTTTGGAAGCCAATGTACAGCAGCTTTTTCAGCAAATCTCATATAAAACTTTGGTTATCTGATTTCACACAAATGTTATTCACTTTCCTTATGTTAATGTAAAAGCACTTTTTCCACATTTATCTTTAAAATTTGTGAAATAAAATTTAGTGAATCTGCATTTTGGGTCTCATCTTGTAACGTCTAAAAATGACAGCTCTGATCTGCGGCAGCTTCAGGCCGTATATGAAAGGGTTATTGATCGAAGGGATAATACGATACTCCAACGACAGAACAGCAATGACAAACGGATTCACTTTGTCAGGGTCAAACCGAGTAATCGACAGCTCACAAAAAATATATAATGAAAAAGTCACGAATGTTACTAAATGAGGAATGCATGTTTGCAAGGCTTTCGTTCGAGTTGCAGCTGAGCCTGTCTTGCACACTATGAGAATACGCACATAAGAGTAAAGCACAAATAAAAGAGGAATAAAGAGAGTGGTTACTATAACAATCTGACCCACTATATTGTTTGCAATTTTATCCACACAGGAAAGTTTTACAACAGGCCAATTTGAGCAGAAAATCCTCTCCAGTTTGTATCCACATAAAATTGAATAGTCAAATAGAGGCACACGGCGCACCACACCACAGGGAACATGACACCAGTCGCCCACAGACAGAGAGCTTTTCTAATTGTCATTTTAATGTGATAATGTAGCCATGATGCCCAGGATGGTACACTCACATAAAGTGTATGTGTAAGAGATGAAATGATTGTCCGACAAAAGGTCCACCAAGAACCTGGGGAAGAAACCTGTTGAGCCGTACAGAGAGTTGACAGACAAACAGCAGACGAAGATATACATGGGCTGATGCAGAGACTTCTCCAGAAATATAGTCACAATAATGAACATGTTCTTCCTAAGACAGTATTCCCAGCAGCGAACAATACAAACAACAAAGCATTTCGCAAATAAATACATAAATGTTTACTATATATTATTTTTTTCCTTCATTTGAATAATGTGCAAGGCCCCTTACCAATAGTGAGCTTTGAGCTAATCAGATCAGTAAATAAACAACAAATTAAAAGTGACCATTTAGATTACAGTGACCATCCAACAGCTGAAATAAAGACTTCATTTTCCTCATTATTTAATATAACAGAATTTTACCTAAGTGAAGTTGGAAATAGATTGGAACATTAAAACTTTAGCAATGAAAATCCCAAAAACTAATGTTGTGGGATCCATGGTGGCAGAGGGGTTTGCACAGCACAGGGCCGGCCAGCCAACACTCGCATCTTTAGGTAAATTGAACAATCTAAATTGCCCCATAGTGAATGAATGTGAGAGTGAATGGGTGTTTGTCACTGTGTTAGCACTGCAATGATCTGGGTGTACCCTGCCTTAGGCCCAAAGTTGCTGGGATAGGCTCCAGTCCCCAGCAACCCCATACCAGGACTAAGCATAAGAAAATGAAAGATAAATAGAAAGAATAAACAAAATGTTTTAAAGACACAAACTGTTAAATCATATTAATGCATAAGAAAACAGTTTGATTAAAACATGCCATTGGGCTGGCTCAAAGAGTCTATCAATTGACAAAGTTTCTTGGAGAAGAGACGAAACGTTGGAGATTAATGCTGATTGACAGAACTTTATTTTACAAACACTGTGCAATTTTCAGTCAAAATTTAACTTGGGTTCTGGTCCTAGAACAAGGACCTGAAGAGGGAGCTGAACATCGGCTCTCTCATCAAGAAGGCCCAGCAAAAGATGTTCTTTCTGGATCAGCTGAGGAAGTACAACCTGCTACTGAAGATGTTGGTATCCATCCTCACCTCCTCCATCGCCATGTGGTACGCTGCAGCCACCGCCAGAGACTGCAGCACATCATACGCACAGCAGAGAAGGTGATTGGCTGCAGACTTCCATCTCTCCAGAACCTGTACGCCTCCAGGACACTGGGGCAGGCAGGTCAGATTGCTGCAGACCCCTCTCACCCCCGGACACAGACTCCTTGAGCCACTCCACCAGGAGGCTCTGGTTCATTTGGACCAGAACCTCCCACCACCAGAATAGTTTCTTTCCCTCCACTGTTAGACTAATAAACAATAACCCCCCCCATTCTATCTTTGTGTTCAAGGAAATCAGGGCATCAATTAAGTGCTTTAGTTGGTTACTATCAGCCTAGTTTCTTTACCATATTTGTATTGGGTGGTGCTACCACCTTCCACTCTCTATAGAGACCTTCAGGTCCTTATTCAGCTGAATCCAGGTCTCATGGCTACATGGAGCAGGTGGTTCCTCTTGTGCTCTTTTTCATGAGGTCTGTCCAGAAGAGGCAGTTAAAATCCAGGAGGGTAATTCCATACCGGAATTGGTGGATTCCAATGATGGTTAGTTGTAATATACAAAGGACACAGTGACCCAGGTGGTAGAGCGGTTCAATTCCCGCTCTCCCTGGTTCATACTGTTGTTGTGTCCTTGGGCGAGACACTTAAACCACCTTACCTCCAGTGTAGGGGGTACTGCTGCATAAATGAATGAGTGAATGGAAGCTTGATGTAAAGCGCTTTGAGTGCCTAGTAGGTGGAAAAATACTATATAAATATATATAAACTCCATGTAATTAACATAAAGGGGTTTATAGGACGACAAGCTACAAATACGCTGAGATGCTGGGGGTCTTGATGTATGCCTTCCTTTTGTTCCTGATTCAAGTGATTTTAATTTCAGTAGGCCCCTATTGGCCAAATATGTTCTCAGCAGTTCCACATCCTTTGGTTCAAACAATAAACTCCAAGGTCCTAAGAATTTGGTCAAATGACACACAAACATTGGATCAATTTGGAATTAGGGCTGTTGATGCAACCTGCTGAAGGGTGTTGTTCCGGGTGTGGAGTCATGTCGGATCCCAGCTTATGATATGCTCTCCATTGTAAAGAAACATTTTGCTTAGAAAGTATATACTCTGAGCTGAAGCTTCAGTACTTCTTGAAGTTCAAACCAACTGATCAGGTATGTATAATTTTAAAATTGTGCTTCCAACAATGTTAAGTTGGAACAATACTGTAATCTCAGACACTATAACTAGTCCTCTCCTCTTCTGGGGATGGTGATTTTGATCTGTGAAATCTCAAATGCCCATTAAACTGTTGGTCACAATAACAATAAGGAAAAATAACATGATAATTATTCTTTAGGGGCCAAGCGCTCTGTCCTGCCCTCCCCTGGGTCTGTCCTCTCTGTGTCAGTGGTTGGATAATAGCCAGCTCAGCATCATTTGTTTTGTTGTTATGTAGAGATAATAATAATGCAACATTGCGTAATTCTGCTGGACATGGGTCTCTAAAGACTGCTATCAGCCCTTGACAGAAGGTAAAGTTACAAGAACAAACTAGAAAAACCAACATGAAAGCCCAAAGACAAATTGCAAAATGGACAAATTGTGAAACAAAATCAAAGTTAAAAAATTGAAAGTGTAGGACCTTAGTGGATGTTGTTAATTGCACAGAGTTTTCCAAGTTTCCTGTTTTTGTCTTAATCTGCAAACATTAGAACCTGGTTTAATTAACCAGGATTAAACAGACACCACTGTGGAGTTTGTTCAATACTGTGTGCACTTTTATGTTTTATGCAACTAGTTATTGTGCTGCTTTTCTTGCTGGCTCAACTATTGCTCCACTACAGCTGTAAATCTATATGCAGACACAGCAAATGCTAGGATCAATCACCCTGCCCGAAAACATTTAATGAATCTGACTTAAACCTTTCCTGGAGATTCCCCTAGAAAATAACATTTAAGAAGATTTGTAGAAAAACATTCATGAATGAACACATATTGAATTGAGTAGTAAACAAAAAAGTGTGAAATCATTCATATTTCAGATTCCTCTTTGTTGACAGCGCTGCAAACCCTTGGCCTTCTCGCAATGAGCTTCATAATGTGGTCACCTTAAATGGTTTTCACTTCACACAGGTATGCCTTGTCAGGGTTAATTTGTGGAATTTCTTGCCTTCTTAGGGGTTGAGAGCATCAGTTGTGTGAAGTCAGCTTGGTACAAAGCTGACAGCCCAACGAGAACTTTTGACTGGTAGTGTGTATATATACATTCTTCCAGAATGGTCCTGTATTTGGCTCCATCCATCTTCCCATCAATTTTAACCATCTTCCCTGTCCCTGCTGAAGAAAAGCAGGCCCAAACCATGATGCTGCCACCACCATGTTTGACAGTGGGGATGGTGTGTTCAGGGGGATAAGCTGTGTTGCTTTTACGCCAAAAATAACGTTTTGCATTGTTGCCAAAAAGTTTGATTTTGGTTTCATCTGACCAGAGCACCTTCTTCCACATGTTTGGTGTGTCTCCCAGGTGGCTTGTGGCAAACTTTAAACAATACTTTTTTATGGATATCTTTAAGAAATGGCTTTCTTCTTGCCACTCTTCCATAAAGGCCAGATTTGTGCAGTATATGACTGATTGTTGTCCTACGGACAGAGTCTCCCACGTCAGCTGTAGATCTCTGCAGTTCATCCAGAGTGATCATGGGCCTCTTGGCTGCATCTCTGATCAGTCTTCTCCTTGTATGAACTGAAAATTTAGAGGGACAGCCATGTCTTGGTAGATTGGTGGTCAGTGGTCTGATACTCCTTCCATTTCAATATTATCACTTGCACAGTGCTCCTTGGGATGTTTATTGCTTGGCAAATCTTTTTGTATCCAAATCCGGCTTTAAACTTCTCCACAACAGTATCTCGGACCTGCCTGGTGTGTTCCTTGTTCTTCATGATGCTCTCTGCGCTTTAAACGGACCTCTGAGACTATCACAGTGCAGGTGCATTTATACGGAGACTTGATTACACACAGGTGGATTCCATTTACATTTACATTTAGTCATTTAGCAGACGCTTTTATCCAAAGCGACTTATAAGTGAGGATAACAATGGAAGCAATTTTAACAACACAAGGTACAAAAAGCATAAGTGCACAAAAAACTAGTCAGTTTAAACCCAGCGCAGTATACAATGCTAAGGATAAGAGAATTTTTTTTTTTTTTTTTTAAAGAAAGGAATCGATAGAAAGGAAGTAGGACTCAGTGTTTGTCAGTCAGGTGTTGACGGAAGAGATGTGTTTTCAGGCGTTTTTTAAAGATGGCTACAGAATCTGCTGATCTTGTAGCAGCAGGTAGATCATTCCACCAATGTGGAACCAGAGCCAGAGAAGGTACGTGAGAGTGATTTTTTACCTTTTTGGGACGGTACCACCAGACGTCGTTCATTTGCAGAGCGCAGGGATCTGGTAGGAACGTAGGTCTGCATTAGTGAGTGAAGATATGAGGGTGCAGAACCAGTGGTGGTCTTGTAGGCCAAGAGCATAGCTTTGAACTTGATGCGGGCATCAACCGGGAGCCAGTGTAACCTAATGAATAGAGGAGTTACGTGCGCTCTCTTTGGTTCATTAAAGACCACTCTTGCCGCTGCATTCTGGATCAGCTGCAGAGATTTGGTTGTGCAGGCAGGGAGTCCAGCCAGAAGAGCATTGCAATAATCCAGTTTGGACAAGACAAGAGCCTGGACTAGAATTTGCGTAGAGTGCTCTGATAGGAAAGGTCTAATTTTCCTAATGTTGTAGAGGATGAATCTACAGGACCGGGTGGTGCTGGCGACATGACTTGTGAAGTTTAACTGATCATCAATTACCACTCCCAGATTTCTGGCAGTGCTGGACGGTGTAATGGTTGATGGGCCTAGTTGAATGGAGAGGTTGTGGTGGGTCTTTGGATTGGCTGGAATCACAAGCAGTTCTGTTTTTGCAAGGTTCAGCTGCAGGTGATGGTCCTTCATTCATCCATTTATCATCATTAGTCATTTAGGTCAACACTGGATCATTCAGAGATCCTCACTGAACTTCTGGAGAGAGTTTGCTGCACTGAGAGTAAAGGGGCTGAAGAATTTTGCACGCCCAATCTTTCAGTTTTTTATTTGTTAAAAAAGTTTGAAATATCCAATAAATTTCGTTCCACTTCATGATTGTGTCCCACTTGTTGTTGATTCTTCAGAAATTTTTTTTATAGTTTCATATCTTTATGTTTGAAGCCTGAAATGTGGCAAAAGGTCGCAAAGTTCAAGGGAGCCAAATACTTTCGCCAGGCACTGTATATATATATATATATATATATATATATATATATATATATATTAGGGCCGGGACTTTAACGCATTAATTAAGATAAATTAATTACGGGACTTTAACGCGTTAATTAGGATTAATTACGCAAAAAATAAATAACATAATTTTAACCACACTTATTTTTGCCCCGCGGAACGTTTTTCAATGAATGAGTTTCGACGGACCGATTATACTAGCGTTCTTGACAAACCACAATCAACATGAACGGAGAGGCTGACGAGACAAGACTGCTTGGTGGATGGGAAATTTTGTTTTAAAAAAACGAAAGGATGGAAGTGTCGACAAGACCATGGTTGTGTGCAAGCTATGCGACAAAGAATTTGCGTATCACCGCAGCACATCAAGCCTTAAATAGCACCTAAACACAAAACACATTGGAGTTAGCATGGACGTTAGCCCGACCCACACCCAACCCACACTTCACCAGATGACTGGTTTCAGGACCAGGGTAACTAAGTCCACGTCTGAAAAAATAACCAACGGCCTGGCTCACTGGATTGCACTCGACTGTAGACCACTTGCAGTGGTAGAAGATAAGGGCCTGCAAAATCTACAAATTGCGTCGTCTGACCCAACATACGAGCTGCCATGCAGAAAGACAGTGACAAAAAGAGTCAGCAGCTTTATGACAATGAAAAGGAAGATAAAGAGAATTTATTGGAGAAAGCTGAATGTGTTACCCTAACTGGGGATCATTGGACCTCGGTAAGCAATTCAAATTACTTCGGTGTGACGGCACACTTTATTGACGTCAAGAGGCGTCTTCACTCATTTGCCTTAACTATCCAGAAGACCACCACATGGCACTTTGCTGAAAACGTGGCAGGAGAGGCCTGGGAAATCACACAAAAAGTCACCACAATTGGAAGAGACAGTGCCCAAACCATGATCGCTGCAATGAGACAGCTCACATTCCAGCACATGCCGTGTGTTGCTCACTTGTTGCAGAGGACCATCACAGTGTGCCTTGCTGACAGCGGGTTCACAGCCACATTGGCAAGATGCCGTAAAATAGTGGGGCATTTTAAACATAGCCCCTCAAACACAGAGGAAGGAGCAAACACAACTAGAACAAGACCAAGAGCCACTGATACAGGATGTTTCCACAAGGTGGAATTCAACACTGTTCATGATCTCTCGTCTGCTGAAGAACCAAGAGGCTGTGAAGGTTTCTCTAGCCAAACAGAAGCACAAGCTCACCATGTTAACTACAGCAGAGTGGGACAGACTGCAGAGGCTCGAGACCCTCCTTAAACCATGCAGGTAAACACCCACCAACTATTTTTAAATTTAGTGTACTGAAAATCACTATGACTATTATAAAGTTGCTACTGTTTTTAATCTACTATTAACTGGCACAATAATTAATCACTTTCCTAAACTATCCTCTGCAGATAAGTGACTGAGCTTCTTGGGGGTGAGACTTATGTCTCGTGCTCTGTTGTGTTACCTGCTCTCCGCCACCTGACCCACACCATGGAGGTCTCAGATGACGACACAGCCTATGTGGTGAGGTTCAAGGGTGACTTTATAAAGGACCTGTCTCAACGCCAAGATACACTCAACCATGGATGGCTCAGGGTGGCTACAGCACTCGACCCACGCTTTAAGGTAACGTGTAATGGTCTTCCTTGTTTTTCTTTTCTCTTTCTTTTTGACCCCCTTTCCCCTCCCCCCTCTTTCTTTCTATGGAACCATGCATGAATATTAATTTCACCCATCTTTTTATTCTGTGATGTGACAATAAACCTGATTCTGATTCTAAGGACCTAAAGTGTCCACCGAGAGGAGAGCGAGGAGGGGTGTGGACCAGCATTGAGGCACTGCTGCGAATAGAACCAACTTGATGCCATCTGTGAAAAAGCTGAAGTTAAAGAGAGGATGGCTTCTACAAATGGATAATGATCCTAAACACACCTCAAAATCCACGGTGGATTACATCAAGACGCATAAACTAAAGGTTTTGCCATGGCCTTCACAATCTCCTGACCTCCTGATCTCCTGAAAATCTATGGATAGACCTTAAAAGAACAGTGCGTGACAGACAGCCCAGGAAATATCAAAGAACTGGAAGACAAGTTACAAAAAGCGTTTACAAGCTGTGATACTTGCCAAAGGGTGCGGTACAAGGTATTAACTCTGCAGGGTGCCCAAACTTTTGCAGACACCGTTTTTTTGTTTTCTGTTATTTTAAAAGTGTAAATGATGGAAAGGAAATCGAACTTTTTTGATGTATTTTAAGGATGTCATTTGATCCCGTTTGGAGATTTTTCAATCTTTTCTTGGCGTCTTTATGCACATTAATAAAATTTTTACCTCACTGATCCCCACTGTATATAAGCCTGTGGTGCAGTGGTGGTGCCTGTGGTCATCGGAGCACTCGGGGCAGTAACCCCCAAACTGGAAGAGTAGCTACAGCAGATCCCTGGAAGAACACCAGACATCTCGGTCCAGAAAAGTGCAGTACTAGGAACAGCAAAGATACTGCGCAGAACCCTCAAGCTCCCAGGCCTCTGGTAGAGGACCCGAGCTCGAAGGATGAGACCACCCACGGAGGGTGAAGGACAAAGTTCAGGTCCTCTACCATAGGCCTGGGAGCTTGAGGGTTCTGCACAGTGTTCCTAGGACTACGCTCTTCTGGACTGAGGTGTCTGCTGTTTTACCTGGAATCTGCTGTAGCCACTCCTCCAGTTTGGGGGTTACTGCCCTGAGTGCGCCGATGACCATTGTTGCCTTCACTTTCCAGGCCTTCTCAAGTTCTTCTTTTAGGCCTTGGTATTTCTAAAGTTTCTCAAGTTCCTTTTTTCTGATGTTGACATCCACACTAGCTTTCCTCTGCTGTTCGTCCACCACCACAATGTCTAGTTGGTTCACCATTATCATTTTATTAGTCAGTATCTGGAAGTCTCACAGGATCTTGGCTCGGTCATTCTCTACCACCTTCGAAGGTGTTTCCCACTTTGACCTTGGGGCTTCCAGTCCGTACTCTGCAAAGATGTACACTATGCCAGCCACTTGGTCATGTTTTCCCTGCTAGCATCTTACACCCTGCAGTTATTTGCTTGTCAGATGTGGGCCTCAATTGCTCTGGTGCCCAAGGCCTACTCCGGTGCAGCTTCTCAATGTTTCTAGTGATCAAAACACTGGCCTCCTCTGGTGTTTCGTGAAGCCGTGAAGTTTGATGACTATTTTGCAGTTGGTCACCCAAGTTTGAATTTTGTTTTGCTTCCACAGGTACCTTTACACATTACTCTTGGTTAAGTGATCGTTCATAGTACATTATTTTTGCTAAGGATTGCGGATGACCTATCCAAGCAGCTCTGGCCTTGAGGCGAGGAACACCCTGGACAGCAGCCCGCAATCAAACTTTAGCGTTGCCAATTGATCCATTAATGCATGTCTTCGGGCGGTGGGAGCAAGCCAAAGAACCAGGGGAAAACCCACAATAACACAGGGGTTCAGACTCCTGTATTAGTGCCCTACAATTTTCTTCCATGTTACTTGCATGTAGTTGTTCTCCCTCCTGGGGAGAGGGTGGCAAGTCTTCATGTTGCCCACATTCAGCATAATCCCTCCGCAATCTGTTGTTGTGTCCTTGGGCAAGACACTTAACCCTCCTTGCCTCCAGTGCCACAGTACTGGTGTATGAAAGTGTGTGATTGTAGGGTGAATGAAAGCATTGTGTATAGTGCTTTTAGTGCCTGAGAAGGGTACACAAAAAGCATTATATAAATGCAAGCCCTTGTATGATTTAAAACATTTAATTATTATAGATCTTATTATACATCTATAACCCTACAGGTGCAGCTTTCCAATTCATAGGGGTAGCCTATAACCTTAGGACTATCCCTTACCCCTTCATTTGAAAGACCAAGGAGTAGGGCTAAGGGGTAGGGGTAAGTTAGAGAATTGAGATTGGACCTTGGTCTATATAGTTAAAAATTTTGATGTTGGTCTTGGACAATGTGGTACAACACTAGTAAAACTCAAATTAAAGTGAGTAAACTTCTTCTGCAGTATCTGAGAAACTCAAATGAGAACAATAAATACCAATTACTCAGTCTATACTTTAGCAGTGCCTCTAAAGTTTGAAGACATTTGTTTACTAAGCACAAGTTGCTAAGAGTTTTTAATGAGATCCACTGAGGTTCAGAAAGTAATAAAAAAACTGTACACTTTCATTCATGGACAGAGACTAAAACCCTTCCTAATGGATAATCCTAATATCTCTGGTTTTGAATATATTACTATAGATGGGTATGTTGAAGTGCATAAATATGGCTCTCTTTATTTTGTGATTATGTTTATCGTGTATGCTTTAATCATTTGCAGCAATTCCCTTATTATCTATGTAATCTGGATGCATCCGAGCCTCCATGAGCCGATGTACATTTTTATTGCTGCATTGTGTCTGAACTCTATTCTTTACAGCACAACGATCTACCCCAAGATTTTAATTGACCTTTTATCCGAGAAGCAGGTCATATCTTATCCAGCCTGTCTTTTCCAGTGGTTCAATTATTACAATTTAGTAGGTTCTGAATTCTTACTGTTGGCAGCTATGGCCTATGATCGACACGTATCTATTTGTAAACCTCTTCAATATGCAACTATAATGAACAAAACCAACATTAGCCTTTTCATAGTTTTGGCGTGGCTTTTCCCTGTTTGTCACACTGTAGTCCCACTGATTCTGAATGCAAAGAAAAAGCTATGTCATTTTATTTTCAAAGGAATTGTCTGTAACAGCACAGTTTACAGACTTCACTGTGTCAGCTCAACAGCATTAAGTATATACGGATTATTCATTTTTGCAAATCTTGTTATTTTCCCTTTGCTTTTCATCCTTTATACATATTCAAGGATATTTATCATAGCAAACCGAAGCTCTAAGGAAATGAAACGAAAAGCTGCAGAGACTTGTCTTCCCCCTCTGCTGGTTTTGATTAATTTAACAGTTTTTAGTGCTTATGATGTGCTTTTACTGCGAATAGAAACAGAATTTTCAAAAACAGTACGTTTCATAGTGACTTTGCAAATGATCATATATCATCCTTTGTTGAATCCACTTGTTTATGGCGTGAAAATGAAAGAAATTAACAAACACATTAAGAATTTGCTCTATTCAATTGTTAAGAATAAATGATTATAGACCAAGTATGTATCAATGTTATTTTCAAGAATTATTATTGCTTAATACGATATATTTCGTGAGTGTCTATTATGACAGAAGTGGCACTTGTTGATGTTTGTGTAATAATTAAATGTAAACATGTCAAATATTTACTTATTTTTACAAAATGGGTTTAAATATATGCCAATACAGTTGTAATGAAATTAACACGTTATACGTTAAATGTCCTGTGTGTGTCTTTTTATATAAATAGCAGTGATCAGTCTATCCAACTATAATGAACAAATCTACTGTTTCCATTTGTATCGCTTGAGCATGGGTTTTTCAATGGTCATTTAAGTACGACTGATTCTGAAAGCAGTGACTACATTTTGAGCAGACTATGTTTTAAATAATAGTGAGTATTCCTAATAAATGGTCTCTTTATAAATGCATTTTGGTTTGCTTAGATATGTCTAATGTGAAGGTGTATTTCAATGGTAAATAGCATGCATTTATATAGCGCTTTTTTGCACCCTTCTCGGGCACCCAAAGCGCTTTACATCGTGCTTCCACTCACCCCAATCACACACATTCACACCTGGGGCAGACAGAGATGGGGGCTGCCATACACACGGCGCTCAACCTTCTCCAACCACCACCAAACACACCTCTACAGTCTCACACATTCATACACCAGTGCTACGGACACTGGAGGCAAGGTGGGTTAAGTGTCTTGCCCAAGGACACAACGAAAGTATGAACAGGGCAGAGTGGGAATCGAACCGCCAACTTTCCGGTTATAGGACGACTGCTCTACCACTGCGCCACTCCGTCCAATAAAGACAGGACTAAAATGTTGTGGAGTGTGGACTCTACTTTGGACTCTACTTAACTATTTAGTTAATTAAATAATAAAATAAGATGTAAAGAAAAGACTGTTAGACTCCAGTTAAAATGTAAAATATTTAATATAAAGTATCTAGATAATTATGTATAATACTGTATATACTGTAAAGAATAAGATTGCATATTACATGTAGCACGTTTTACCATATTTAATGAATAAAAGTATTTTCATATTATGAAAGGATTGTTGCTACTAATTTTTTCTGGCATGTCCTATAAATCATTTCACAAGTGACAAACGGCAAGTACATAGTAAAGACAAAAGTAGCAGTCTTTTCCTTTTATTCTAAGTTCCTTTTTCCTGATGTTGCCATCACTTGATTTTGCGGTCAGCCCCACACTAACAGCTTTCCTGTGCTGTTTGTCCACCACCACAATTTCTGGTTGGTTCAACATTACCATTTCATTGGTTTGTATCTGGAAGTCCCACAGGATCTTTGCTCAGTTGTTCTCTACCATCTTCTGAGATGTTTTCCACTTCGACCTTGGGGCTTCCAGTCCATACTCTGCACAGATGTTCCTGTGCACTATACCAGGCACTTGGTTATGATGATTCATGCTTTTCCGGCAGTTACAGTATGTGCTGGATTGTCTCAGGTGCCTCTTAGCACAGCCTATACCTGGGGCCTTGTCGGGTGTGGGTCTCTATTGCTCTGGTGCCCAAGACCTACTCCTGTGCAACCATACTGTGGAAAAGAAGAAGAAAGTATGTGAACCTTTTGGAATTTCATGGTTTTCTGAAAAAAATAAATCTTAAAATGTAATCTGATCTTCATCTAAGTCAAGGGTATTGACAAACATAATGTGTCTAAAAATAATCCACGTCTGTCTTCTTCTGCAGATGTGGGTCACATCAGGGTCATATATGATTCACACAAGAGACTGATGGCAGCTTTGTTACGCTATGTTTCCTTCTGTCAAATTTTATATATGGATGCGTTCTCTGTAGTCCACGATGTGTAGTGTAGGCACAGTGTCCAGAATGGCTCACAAGATTTTGAACAATCCCTCTCACATTTTATTTGTATGTATGAGCTTCTTCCCTCAGGCAGAAGGTACAGAGCTTACAGATGGAAAACTAACCAACTAAAGCTTTTTTTATTCCTACATCCATTACTCTGCTTAATAAGGAGGCCCGCTGATTTACTTGATTTTATATTCCTGCACATTCTGATTCTGTTCTTATGTATTTTTACTGTAGATTAGTGTTAGCCAATTCCAGGTTTTATTTTTAGAATGTCTTTGCTTAGAGCCAGTTGAAATTATTCATTTGATATGCAGTATTTGCACAGATTGCGTAGGGTTACAGTACTGTTGCTGTATGTATGCTGTATGTTGTACATTTACGTATGTACATTTTGTTGTGTGTCTGTGTACTTGTATGTTCTACTGCTGCTGTGGCACTGCGCCTAAGAAAAATTTTCCTTTGGGTACAATAAAGTATATTTGATTGATTAATTTTGATTGGTATATATTATGGTAATGCCCACAATGTCACTTTCAAAGGAGGGAAAGAAGTGGCACAGTGTGATTCTGTGGTGTTTTTGGACTAAATAGTAAGAGAGTGTGCCGTGTAATCGTAAGCAATCTATGGCAGACCATCAAGGGCCATAAAATGGTCGCTACGATACGTACAAAAGGAGAGAGATTTGGAGAACTCAAACCATTGTGCCAAAGCGTGGTTTGGTCATGTGACTAGTCACGTATGAACAGGGGAGCTAGCTTGTAGCTGGTTTCTGCCAGCAAGGACTGGTGGTAGCATACTAACAGCTGATCTTAACCTGCGAGGCATGAGGCGGCAGAAGGAGCTGGAGTAGCAGTGTTGAACTTTAAATAGAACTAGTGCTGAAGTACTGTAGTTACTTTATGCAATATGGGTTAATAGTTTGCACTAAAAAGCCATTGTGGGTTTTCTATTTGACATTATAGATAAAAAACAATAAACAAAGGTAAAAAAAAAAAAAAGGCATTTGTTCATTATTTCAAATGTCTAATAAATTCAAACTATTTGTTTTAATTTATTTATTAGAAATAGCTCTTTCAAATAATCCGTGACTCATTAAGAATATAGTTTTTTCCATTACCCATAATTTAAAAGCATAAAGCATAAACAGGATTTTGTAAACATGATCTATATCCTCCGTGCCATAAACATAGTTTCCAGTTATAAGAGGAAGTAAAAAAGCCTATGTAGGCCTTTATTTGTTGTTTGGACAAACTTAGCACCACACAATAGATAACAATACACCTCAGTAAACCTATACAGTACAATAGATTATAGTGTTATGCCAGGATCCTAATTTAGTTTTGAAAGTCCA
This sequence comes from Perccottus glenii, assembly GCA_024416835.2. Taxonomy (NCBI): domain Eukaryota; kingdom Metazoa; phylum Chordata; class Actinopteri; order Gobiiformes; family Odontobutidae; genus Perccottus; species Perccottus glenii. The sequence goes on from CM044560.2 coordinate 25,310,901, forward strand.
GATAAAACTACTATTTCTTGACAATACATTTTTTTATCCAACCATTCTCTTTGTGTTCATTCACTGTGTTTGATGCAAAAGCTTATTGTCATTAGCTTGTCACATTAGTTATTCTCCATAACAAAATATTCTGCCACATTTGGGAAAGTCAGCAAGCATAGGATACTTACATTGTTCGTTGATTGTTTTTTGTTTCTTAATTTTTTTTACAGTTATTAAAAGTCTGGAAAAACCACCTGCTTAGTCATAGATGAAAGTATAAGCGACAGAGATTGGCAGTGTTGCATTCAGGTCTAAAGATTCTATAACATTAGGTTGACTAAACCTTGATCCTCGGAGGAAATTTAAAAAGTTGATTAAAGCACTCTAACATGCACATTGGTGGAAATGGAGGATCATAGTTTTGTCTAAGATAAAGTCTCTGTCTTAGTTCTGTTGGACTTGAGTGCTGCGTTTGATACAGTGGACCATGAAATCCTGTCACAAAGATTAGAGGAATGGATAGGTATCACTGGAACTGCCCTTAAATGGTTTTAGTCCTATCTTGAAGACAGGAAGTACTTTTTTTTGGTTGGTAACTGTGTATCAGACCAAGACACAGCTGTGGCGTATTATACCATAATTATGCAGATGACACTCAGATTTACATTTCACTCACAGCAGGTGAAAATGGACCAATCCATTCACTGTGTCACTGCATCGAACAGATTGATGTGTGGATAACAAAATAATTTTTTCCAACTGAACAGAAACAAGACTGAACTAATCATCTTTGGGCCACAGAAACAAAGAGAAAGTGTCAGCAGCCACCTCGAGTCTCTTTCTCTAAAATGTAAAAATCAAGTTAGAAATCTAGTGGTCATCATGGACTCAGACTTGAATTTCCACAGCCACATTAAGTAAATTACATCATCTGCATTTTATCACCTTAAAAACATTTCCAAAGTCAAAGGGATGATGTCTCAACCAGACTTAGAGAAACTTATCCATGCTTTTATCTCCAGCAGGTTAGATTACTGTAACGGCCTGCTCACTGGTCTCTCAAAACGAGGGTTAAAACAGCTGCAGCTTATTCAGAACGCGGCTGCTCGGGTTCTCACCAAAACCAGGAAGTACAACCACATCACGCCAGTTTTAAAATCCCTGTACTGGCTTCCTGTTGCTCAGAGATTAGACTTTAAAACAGCACAGCTGGTTTACAAGTCTCTAAATGGTTTAGCACCAGAATATATCTCTGACATGCTAGTTGCTTATGAACCTCCTCGGACTCTGAGAACATCTGGGACAGGCCTTCTGCTCGTGCCCAGAGTTAGAACTAAACAGGGTGAAGCAGCGTTTAAGTTTCATGCAGCAAAAACCTGGAACAGCCTCCCAGATGAAGTAAAACAAGCCACAACTTTAACAATGTTCAAGGGGAGGTTAAAAACCTTCCTCTTTAGCTCTGCCTACACTACAACTTAAAGTGTTTTTTATCTAAACTTTTCTTTTTAAAATGTTTTTAATTTTTCTCATGTTTCTTAATCTAAATCTTGTAAATTGTCTTTTATTCCTGTGCGGGCGGGACAGTGGCAGAGTTGTTAGCACTCCGGCCTCACAGCAAGAAGGTCCTGGGTTCGATTCCTATCGAGGGCAGGGCTTTTCTGTGTGGAGTTTGCATGTTCTCCCAGGGTCTGTCTAGGTTTCCTCCGGGTACCCCAGTTTCCCCTACCAACAACAGTCCCCCCCAAACACACATGGGGCCAGGACCCTGCAAAAGAGATTTGTAATCTCAGTGGGACTATCCTGGTTAAATAAAGGTTAAATAAAATAAAGCTCGAGCATGAGTTAGCCAGTGTATGATTTGTGCTATATAAATAAAATTTCCTTGCTTTGCATAGCTTAACGTTAGTCAAATAAGGGATACGAGTACAACCACAATTTTATTTCACTGGAACTTGTGGCGCATCATGTAATCCACAGGCTTGGGTCATTGTCAACTATAGAGCTCAGTGTCATTTAGCTCATCAATTAAACATGAAATGAGATCACATCGGCCTATCCTACTGAACATCCACTATTCAATTTAATCTATGGGCTATTTAGACTTGTTTTAGAATAGAATCTGATTCATAGCCCAACATGCCTGGCTAAATATAGAGCTGTAGACAACGTATCAGACGTATTATTATTATTTAATATTTATTTATTTATTTAAGGAAAATGGGTTTAAATATATGCCAATACAGTGCTGTGCTGTGTGTGTCTTTGTATGTAAATAGCAGTGATTTAAACAGTCTATCTAACTATAATGAACAAATCGTCTGTTTCCATTTGTATCGCTTAAGCGTGGGTTTTCCATTGGTCACAATGATTCTGAAATAGCAGTGACTACATTTTGAGCAGACTATGTTTTAAATCATAGTGAGTATTCCTAATAAATGGTCTCTTTATAAATGCATTTTGGTTTGTCTAATGTGAAGGTGTATTTCAATAGAGACAGGACTAAAATGTTGTGGAGTGTGCACTCTACTTTGGACTCTACTCAACTATTTCCTGTCATGGTTAATTAAATGATAAAAGAAAATGTAAAGAAAAGTCTGTTAGACTCCAGGTAAAATGTAAAATATTTAATGTAAAGTATCTAGATGTCTGTGAAGGTTCTCAGTCATCCAGGGCATCTTGAAAAAAAGGTTGAAGTAAAAGCATCTGGACTCAGTTTTCAATGTGAAGATGTTTCAGCCTTTTGGGCGTTATGTGCCCCGGTAAAGTCTCCTGTGGAAAACTATGTCCATGGGGACCTCAGAAGAAAACATCGTGGAGCTCTCCAACCTCAAACTGACTAGCCATCTGTGTAACTATTTAATATTACAATTAGTTTTGGGAGTAATTGTTGCGTTCTTTCCTGATGTGTTTTGGTCGAGAATTAACACATTTATGCTAGATAATAATGGTAATGCTAATCGCTAATGGTATAAGTTAAACTGTAAACGTATATTACTGTTTAGAATACTAAAATAAGTAGGGCTGGGAATCGATTAAAAAAAATTAATTAATTAATTGCACATTTTCTGTAATTAATTGCAATTAATTGTGTTTTCCCCCAAGCTTGTTATCATCAATATTTAAATTAGGGCTGGGCAACGATTAAAATGTTTAATCGCGATTAATCGCACAATGTTCTGTGATTAATCGCGATTAATCGCATTATACACAAAATTTAATAATGAATTCAAAATTAGTGTACTGCATACATTTTTAAAGAACTGCTATATGAACAAAAGTGCAATAACATTTGGTTTGCACTTTAAACAAATAATGTGCTTTTTACAGCAGTTAAAACATTTCTTGTAAATCTGAACTTAAACATTAATGTAATCAAATTAAATATTAAAACCAAAAATATTTGCCACTGACAGGGCATTAATATTTTGTTTAGTTTGTTATAGAAAAACAAGTTATGTCCAGAGCTTCAATCATAACATTATAACAATATAAACAATATAAATGTCTCTCTTGTGTTTTCATTACAGTCAGAGCATGTGAATGCAGTTCCTGCGCGTTTCACACACCTCTCCCTTTCACTTGCCAAACTCAAGGGTGTATGGGTAATGTAGTCTCTGCTCTTGGTGGGACGAATTAGGAAGCGTGCATTGTGAAGGGCGCTCTGGAAAGCGGCAGAGCAGGCAAAGGATTAAAACCTCTATTAAAACAGATGTCGAAATGAGCGTACCAGTACGCTAAAAGCACGTTCTGGGCGCACGGAGAAGTGGCGGTACTGAGTACAGGTGCGCATCGCCCACTTAAAGCACTGGATGAGGGCGGCTCATACGTGCAGTCATTCGTCTTTCACCATACTAATCGGCCGACGTTAACGCGCGATAAAATAATTGTCGGCGTTAATTCATTAATGCGTTAACGCGATAAAAACGCGTTAACTTGCCCAGCCCTAAAAATAAGTAAAATAAAGTTAACTTTTAACTTTTAATTAACATTTCCTGGTTGTTAGAAGTAGTTTTTGCACACGTAGACCTAAAATAAACTACTAGATGTACATTATCAGTATGCTGTAATCTGAACATTTAGATAATTAGGCTACCTGTGCATTTTTTTAAATGACCAATTCATTACACTTTCTGAAATACAATTAATCGTATTGTAATTATTGTAATCAAAATAATCATATTAAACATTGTAATAATCACATTTAGTTCATTTAAAAATATGCATATTTACTACCCTCTTTTAAATACAATACAGTTTACAGTGAAAGGGGGTTCAGCAAATAAACGTCAGCTGTCTGGCTCCGACCCTAACTTTAAACAGGAATAGTGTAATTTGTCTTTCCACTTCCACACCCATTTGTTTCCACAGTGAGTTCCCTGTTATGGTGTGAGTCTAGCCCGTGTGTGTTGTCTTTTTTGTCTAGTCTTTGTCCCCCTCGTGTGGTCACTTCTGTCCTTAGTTGTGATTTCCGTCTGGTGGGAGTGGCAGCTGTTTCTCATCTTTCATCAACCACAGTATAAAGACTAAACACGTTCCTCCACTTGTCACCAGATTGTTCCATCGACTCAGTGGTAGAACACTAAGGCCTAGCATTTTGATCTTGTGAGAGATCTTTTGCCTTAAAGTCTCTAATTTGTTTTTCTGCTTTTACCCAGTATTCTCTGCCTGCCAACGAGCCACTCCGCCAGGGCTACGCCACAAGTTACGTTCCTAAAGTTGCTAAAGTTACGTTCTTCTCAGCAGCCGCGCAACTTTTAATAATAATGGCTTCCATTTATATAGCGCATTTTGCGATACCCACAGCTTTATAAAGACCATTATTTATTTACTCCACAATCACAAACTGGTGATGGTAAACTACTTTTTTGTAGCCACAGCCATGGGCGGAGTTTTGGGGGGGCTAAGGGGGGCACTGCCCCCCCAGAACAGAGCCAATTAATGCCTGTCTTGTGCTTTTAGTTCCATATTAATCCGTTGTTTAATGACACCAGCCTTGTTTATGATCAGACATCTTTTTCTACAGAAATCCTTTTGCAATGATCTTAAGCAGCGCTATTGTGTGTAAATCTAAATTACTTGCGGGTCATTTTCATAAATCTATGTGTAATTAGTTTAAACACCATGCACATCCTTGAGTAAACTCTGTATCAAAAGTTAAGATCAATTCATCTCAAACAGTCCTAAAACACATTATTTTCACTCCTCTGCAAACACACACACACCTGATGATGTCATCAACACCCCGCCATAGACTTACTGCAGGTCTATGTGAAACACTATTTGAAAGTTTGAATATTTGAAGTTTGTTTACTAAGTGCCTGTCACTAGGAGTTTTTAATGAGCTCCACTGAGGTGCAGAATGTAATAAAAAGCTTTGTACACACAATTTCCTGAAGATTTGTGTCCATCCATTCATGGACAGAGAATAAAGCCCGTCTTAATGGATAATATCTCTGGTTTTGAATATATTACTATAGATGGATATGTTGAACTGCTTAAATATGGCTCTCTTTATTTTGATATTATGTGTATTGTGTATGTTTTAATAATTTGCAGCAATTTCCTTATTGTCTATGTATTCTGGATGCGCCCAAGCCTCCATGAGCCAATGTACATTTTTATTGCTGCATTGTGTCTGAACTCTATTCTTTACAGCACAATGATCTACCCCAAGATTTTAATTGACATTTTCTCCAAATTCTTACTGTTGGCAGCTATGGCCTATGATAGATATGTGTCTATTTGTAAACCGCTTCAATATCCAACTGTAATGAACAAAACCAATGTAAGAATTTTTATAGCTTTAGCGTGGCTCTACCTTGTTTTTCTAACTTTAGTGCAATTAGTTCTGAATGCAAAGAGAATGCTATGTCATTTGTTTTCAAAGGAATCATCTGTAACAGTACAATTCACAGACTTTACTGTGTCAGCTCAACAGCATTAACTATGTATGGATTGCAAATCTTGTTATTTTCCCTGTGATTTTCATCCTTTATACATATTCAAAGATATTTATCATAGCAAACCGAAGCTCTAAGGAAATGAGCCGAAAGGCTGCAGAGACTTGTCTTCCACATTTGTTGGTTTTGATCAATTTTACAGTTTTTAGCACTTACGATGTGCTTTTACTGCGAATTGAAACTGAATTTTCAAAACAGTACGTTATATAGTGACTTTGCAGATGATCATATATCATCCTTTTGTTAAACCCACTTGTTTATGGAGTAAAAATGAAAGAAATTAACAAACACATTAAAAAGTTGCTTTTTTCATTTAATAAAAATAAATAAATAAATATTTGTTTAGCTATTGCTATAAGAAAAATGTTATTTTAATAATATTTTGGAATAATAATCTTTTAGTTTAGTTTGTAAGGTTAAATCTTGAAACATGTCTTTTGAAGTAGATAGTTTGGAATACACTTTGCTTGACTGTGGGTCCAGTCATAAAAGGTTATATTTAGACATACTATTTGGGAAACATATGTTTCTCCCAAAGAGGGACATGTTGCACAATAAACATATGTGCCTTTCCCTTTTTTGGTAACATTCTGAATGTATTCTGTGATTGGTAGTTGCACCATTAACTAAAGAACTTTACCATGTTTGTCACACTGTCGCTGTATATAACTGTTATCCTAACAATAAAACTTTGAGAGAGAGAACTGACTGAACCACATAACAGCGTGTTGCCTCTTGTCTCTTTCTCCCTCTGATCAGAGTATTTTGAAGCATGCATTATCGCCTGTAACCGTCAGATTCTAGAGCTGACATAGCGGAGCAGGTTACAGACGATATTCTGAATATGATATCATTAGTCAGCGGGAGCTGACATTGGACCAAGCGAAGCTCGGTAAAAAACATTAGTCGAGCGGGAGCTGACTTCGGGCCAAACAAAACTGGATAAACATCTATCGACTAGCTAGACTAAAAAATGTTATTTCAGCTATGTTATGTGAGTCTCCAGTATGAGAGAAGTGCATTTTTTATGCTTATGTAACAGGTTTAAGTAATAATTAAAAAGCTGATAGGTTAGTTTAAGATGTAAGATATGAATTTATTTATGTCATAAATGTTGTCATGAGATTTTTAAGACTATAACTTAAATACAATTTTGATAGGTTTTTAAATTATGTCATAAAATTGTTAACACATTTACATTAGAAGTGTAGCGTGTGTCTTTTTCATTAGATAGCTGTAAATAATCAGACAATAGCATTTGTATAGCATTAGAAAGACTTTTCCTTGTTTCCTTGTCTCACAATATTCCTACTGATTCTGATTAAACACACTTTATGTTGAGCAGGTTCCTTTGTTTGAAATAAAAGAGAGTAGTCATTCCTAAATAAAAGGTTATACTGTAGGTTTGCTTATTTAAGTCTGATGATAATTATGTAAAGATTTACCTGTGAGTGAAATTGTGCCACATAAATCGCTCAGAAATTTTGATTTGGAGTTTGTTTTTTCATCCAACAATCACTTTTCTATTTTTACCAGCACAACTATTTTAAGCTAAGACAACATGCTTGGGATAATGCTCAAGGTCAAAACATTATTTACAAATATATATTGATCACATTAGGGCTAGGTAACATCACGGTCCTTGCTTTTAGTCGCTAGATTAAGGGCTTCCTCCACACACAGCTTGGGCTCTGGAACCATGCCCCTTGAGAGAGGTTGAACAGCGACAGTGACAACGGGATTGGGAGGAACGGCCTCCCTGATCTGAACACGAGTGGTGTTCTGTCATTGGACTTTGTGCTATCCACAGTTTGTCCATAACAAACACCATGTTCAAGCATAAGGATGTCCACCAGTGCACACCAGGTCGGAGGTCGATGATCGACTTTGTGGTTGTTTCGTCTGACCTCCGGCCGTAAGTCTTAGACACTTGGGTGAAGAGAGTGGCGGAGCTGTCAACTGATCACTAACTGGTTTTGAGTTTGATCCGTTGGCGGGAGAGGTAGCTGGACAGACTCTGCAGACCCAAATGTACTGTTGGGAACGTTTGACCGATAGATCCCTGTCAGAGAGATCCTCAACTCCCACACCTGGCAGAGCTTCCGTTCGGAGCTGTTGCCTTAAAGTCTCCGGTACCTGTTGTGGCGGCTACCCCTGATCCCAGTGGTGGACACCGGAAGAAAGGGATGGCGTAAAGGTAAAGAAGAAGTCCTAACAGGCCTGACTGGCTTGTGGGACTCCTGAGGTAGCTGACGGGTACTGGCAGACCAAGCGGGCTGCAGCGCGTGTGGTTGTGGAGGCCAAAACCTGGGTCTTGGAGGTAAAGCCATGTATAAAGACTATCGGTTTGCCTCGAAGGTATTCTGGCAAACCGTCCGGCGCCTCAGGAGGGTGAAGCAGTGCCTTGCAAACATGGTTTACAGTGGAGATGGGCAGCTGTTGACCTCAACCGGGGATATCCTCGGATGGTGGAAGGAATACTGAGGAAGCAGTGACAGTGACACAAGCCACAAGCGGTGGATCAGGTACAGAGGAGAGATGCTAAACAATAAGGAAAACATTAGCTACCTTGGAAAGTTACTTTCTTCTCAGCAGTCATTTTAATAACACTTTTTTTCATGGGGCCAGGTCAACATTGTAAATGAGAATTAATTCTCAATTGAACGATCTGCTTAAATAAAAAAATATTTATATAGCACCTTTCATGATACTCACCGCTTTACAGAATCCATTATTCATTTACTCTAAAGTTACAAACAGGTGGTAAACTACTTTTTTGTAGCCACATACATGCTGGACACAGTGAAAGTGAAACACATATAAGTGACTTACATGTAGATATTGATAAAATAAGTGTGTATTCAAACTTTATTTGATTTACATGTTAAAAATGGTAACAATATCGACATTACATGAAATCTCTCCCCCTCCAAATCTAAAACATTAGAAAAATATATATTAAAGAGAAGAAAGTGAGACACAAGCTCAGGTCAAAGCTTCTTCTGAATGTTGCAATGTATCGTTAAGTCACAATAATGTACCATTTATTTATAGACGGGGTTTTGATCTTAGTAACAGGAGTAACAACAATTAAGGGACAGCAATAAAATGATTTTAAAAAATGCATAATTCATTTTTATTTCCAACACAAAAACCTCAAAACAGTAGAAGAACAGATGAATCAAATTAAGCATAAAAATGTTAGAGTTTGTTTTGCCTTTAATTTCTGCATGTTTCATTGCATTAAAGAATCTGACAATCTGAGCCAGGCCTTAAAACTGCACTTTTGAACATTCAAAGTCCCAGAAAATGATGTGGTCCAGACAGGAGAACATTGGCAGCCAACATAAAGTCTCCCACAAGCATCGCAAATAGGGGTGGGACGATATACGATTACATCACTCATCGCCATGAAAACAGGGATTTTTGATTAATATGTCCGTTTATGCTATCTAAAAACTATTGTTTTACTATGGAGTAAAAGCCAAAAAGCCAGGATGTAACTGCCATTTTATTGCCCACTCGTAATGACAATATTGGTGAATAGGGGAGCGGATAACATCCATAATTATTTACAATCTATGGGTGATACTCACCAAATTTGGGGCCATTTAGATTAAAACACAATGTGTTTCATCTTTTTGCGCAAGAGGTGCGATTTAGGTGGCTGCGCGTTTCACCCCACATGGCGGACTTCCTGTTGAGTTAAGGGTGTGGCTGTCATAGACTTTTCTGTTTGCCCTGAGGTGTCCTATGGATGTACCAAGTTTTGTATTTCTAATTTGGAAAAAAATTACTTTCGCTTTCCATAGGCCCAAAGTATTTTAACTTTTCTAGGGGTCGCCACTGAGTCATTTTTCTTATTTTTTTTCCAGGAACTTCAAATACATAAATGTTTCGCCGGCCTTGAATGTTGGGACCAATAAAAATGACTTTTCGTGCATGTTTACTAGGTCAAATTGAGGATGATTTCGGAAAAATAAAAAAATAAATAACTCGAGCAAAAACAATAGGCCCTACCGGTCATCACCGGCTCGGGCCTAAATATATTTGAATGACCCACCATAAGAACTGTAATGCCAGCTAAGTTGAAGCCAATACACATACCGCCTATCTTTGGTAATTGGAATTGGTATTGATAGACAATATTAGCACATTATACTTGGAATCGTTCGATACTCAAAATGAAGGTATCGCACAGCTCTATTTAGGACTCGGTAGATGAAATTGATTGCAAACTGCCTTTTATAGACATGGGCTGTGGGCACTGGGTATGATTAAAGTGGTAGTGCGTAAATGTTTCTCTCAGGCAGTTCCTTGTGTTAAACCAACAGCATGCATTGAAGACTATGGATGTGCAAAGCAGAATTGAAAAAGAAAACAACAAAAACACTGTAAAGACTTTAGTTAGTAAAGTTGTTTTGCAGCAGTATCTGTGTTAATGACTAAGGGGCGCAGTGGCTCAGTGGTAGAGCGGTCGTCCTTCAACTGGAAGGTAGGTGGTTAAATTCCTGCTCTCCCCACAGTTCATACTGTTGTTGTGTCCTTGGGCAAGACACTTAACCCACCTTGCCTACAGTGGTTGTAACACTGGTAATAAGAAGCTCAATGTAAGTCGCTTTGGATAAAAGCGTCAGCTAAATGAATAAATGTATTTAAGGAAACCAAATAAGTACCAAGTCTATACTCTTAGCAGTGCCTCTAAAGTTTGAAGGCATTTGTTTACTAAGCACAAGTTGCTAAGAGTTTTTAATGAGATCCACTGAGGTTAATAGAAAGTAATAAAAGAAATTTGTACACTTCACTTCCAGAAGATTTGTGTCCATCCATTCATGGACAAATACTACAGCCCGTCTTAATGGATAATGTCTCTGGTTTTGAATATATTACTATAGATGGGTATGTTGAACTTCTTAAATATGGCTCTCTTTATTTTGGGATTATGTTTATTGTGTATGCTTTAATCCTTTGCAGCAATTTCCTTATTGTCTATGTAATCTGGACGCGTCCAAGCCTCCATGAGCCGATGTACATTTTTATTGCTGCATTGTGTCTGAACTCTATTCTTTACAGCACTATGATCTACCCCAAGCTTTTAATAGACTTTTTATCTGAGAAGCAGGTCATATCCTATCCAGCCTGTCTCTTCCAGTTGCTGACATATTACAATTTAATAGGTTCTGAATTCTTACTGTTGGCAGCTATGGCCTATGATAGATATGTGTCTATTTGTAAACCACTTCAATATCCAACTATAATGAGGAAAACCAATGTAAGAATTTTTATAGCTTTAGCGTGGCTCTACCCTGTTTTTCTAACTTTAGTGCAATTAGTTCTGAATGCAAAGACAAAACTATGTCATTTTATTTTCAAAGGAATCATCTGTAACAGCCTTGTTTACAGACTTTTCTGTGTCAGCTCAACAGCATTAAATATTTATGGATTATTTATTTTTGTACATATTGTCATTGTTCCTTTGCTTTTTATACTTTATACATATTCAAGAATATTTATCATAGCAAACCGAAGCTCTAAGGAAATGAAAAGAAAAGCTGCAGAGACATGTCTTCCCCATCTGCTGATTTTGATTAATTTAACAGTTTTCAGTTCTTACGATGTGCTTTTACTGCAAATAGAAACTGAATTTTCAAAAACAGTACGTTTCATAGTAACTTTGCAAATGATCATATATCATCCTTTGTTGAATCCACTTGTATATGGCGTAAAAATGAAAGAAATTAACAAACACATTAAGAAGTTACTCTCTTCAATTGTTAAGAAGAAATGAATGCATCAATGTTCTTTTCAACAATTATCATTGCATATTTAGATTCATGTTATGTGAGTCTCTATTATGACAGAAGTACAGTTTGTTGTTGCTTATGTAACAAGCAATAATTAAAAAGCTAAAAAATATTAATTTACTTGCATAGAATATAGAAAAGGGTTTTAAATGGAAGAAACCCATAGTTTAGTTTTAGAATATGTTTATTGTACAACAAAATCGGATGCAATCCTCAGATGCACTAATTAAATAAATAAGGGTTTTAGGAGGATTAGCAATCCTTTCCCCATTTTGTCACATTATAGTCCATTGTTTCTGAATTTGTAAGTAAGAAAACTAAAAAGCCTATGTTTAAAATGAAAGTGAGTAGTCATTCCAATTCAATTCTGTGTTAATAAATTCATGTACAACTATATATTATATTTAACAGGTTTCTCTCTTCATTTATGTACTGTCTCATAGTGACTGGATTGTTGTTACTATTTTTCTTGCCTGTCGTACAAATCCTTGCTCAAGTGGTGTAGCGTCCCCGGTTGAATAGATATTCTACTCTCAAACTGATGGTTCAATTTGCCTTTATTGAACGTTGAAATGGCATAACACCTTGGTGAACACACCGTAAGAGCTACAGAAACACAAACAATCCAAATAAGTAACATCTTACAGCATGTAATTATTACCATAACATATTCTTTTATACTTATTTATCTATATTTATCCATGGATTGATCTAATCTTTCATGTAATTACACTTTTTATCATTGCAAACCAAAAGACAACCTCCAAATGGAGCGCCATATTTAACTGTATTTTAACGTTTAACTTCTGACCTTTTATCTACACAATTATCTTGAAATGTAACTTGTATGACAAATTAATAACTTATGGTAATGCATAACAGATTGTAATATCTCCTTGGTGTACCAAGCAAAGGCTTAAAAAGGTGATTATTAATCTTATTTTTGTATTAGCATAGCATGCTAGCGCACTCTGCTGGTGTCATATATAAAACATTGCTATTTAACTAAAAACACAAAATACAGCGCAAAACTAAATTATCTACCACTCGTAACCTTGTTCCCACATCAACCAGGTGCTAAGGAACTTATTGAATAATCAGGAGAACACCATTTTCTCTTATGTTAGCTTTGGGAAGACATGTTTTGCTCAGCTTTGGGAAGACACGTTTTTTTCTCACATTGACGTTGCATTTTTAACAACAGTTTACTTCCGCTTTACGGCACCTTGACTTTGCGCTCTATAGAATGTCTTTCAAAATAAAAGCATAGATTATAATAATGAAAATAACAAATAATTTAACTGATTACACAGTGAAGCAATATTTGTAGGTCATTTACACTCCCACCAAATCATTAAAGCTTAAATGACAACCAGGAATGTAGCTAAATGGTTTCCTATGAGGAAATGACCTTGACCTTAAAGACTATTAAACAAAGTCCGTTTATGCAAAAGTTATAAACTTCAAACTGTAGATTATTTGCTAGAGTGAAAAGAGTGGTCAAATAGTCTCTAGAGCAGAACCAGTTTCTGCACCGGGCGCTCGACAATGGATGGTTTTCCAAATAAATGTCCTTTTTATTGTCTTTTCTCCAAAACAAATCTTTATCTTTCTTACGAGTCCATCTTTGTCTGTCACTGTTTTCACTACTCGAGCTAATCTCCATTCATGGCGAGGTAAATCGTCCATTTTCTCCATGACAATGTCTCCTATTTTCAGGTTTCTCTTTGGAGTATGCCACCTTTGTCTGGTAGCAATATTGGAGATGCATTCTCTTTCTAACAGGTCCAAAACTGCTCTGTTAAGAACTGCACTTGCCTCCACCTCTTACAAGCCTACATGTCCTCTCTGATGAAGTGTCCAGGAGGGTGCAGTGCTGCCTTTGACTTCATGGTGAGAAGGTGATTTGGGGTCAATGGCTCTGGGCTGTTAGGGTCACTTAAATTGTCTACTGTAAGGGGCCTGCTGTTTACAATAGCTATTGCCTCATAAAGAAATGTTCGTAAAGATGTATCATCTAGTCTGCCTGATGAGAGAGAAACAGTTGCACGGAGTACATTTCGAACTGTTCTTATCTGCCTTTCCCAGATGCCTCCTGCATAACTCGAGTGTGGAGCGTTAAATATGAAATCACACTGTTTCTCAGCTAAAAATGTGGTGAGGCGGTTAGTGTCCACTTGTTTCAGAGCTTGTTGCAGTTCATTTTTAGCTCCTACAAAGTTAGTTCCTTGATCGCACTTAATCTGATTTACCGCTCCTCTAATGGCAATAATAAAGGCATCTGTAGTCAAATCATCCAACATTTCTATGTGAACAGCCCTACAACAAAGGCATGTGAGAAGAAGTCCATATCGCTTGTGCACCTTGCGAGCTTGCTTTGTGAGAAAGGGGCCAAAACAGTCCATTCCACAATAAGTAAATGGTGGTGAGGGATATAAACGCTGTGAGGGGAGATCAGCCATTCTCTGTTCCTCTGTGCATCTCCTGAGTCTGCAACATTTTACACACTGATGCACATAGGCTGCTACTGCTCTATTTATACCCGGAGTCCAAAATCCATTTAATCTGATCTCATTGATAGTTAATCCCTTCCTTAAAACCGAGACCAGGGAGCCGGATGATGGAGACTGGTAAGGTCGAGGAACGACGGCGGAGAAGGAACGGGCTGGTGACGGAAAGAAGTGGAAAAGCCGAGAGAAGCCGGAGAGCGAGGAGAGGCGGGACATGGAAGGACGGGGAAAGACGTACGGATAAACAAAGACGGAGGAACTGTACAACGCTCACTAACAGCTAAGTGAAGGAATGTGTATATAACTGCCCAGCGGAGATTTAAGAGTTAAATGTGTCGAATTCGCTGCTGAGGCCGCGTGTGTGTATGTGTATGTGTTTACAGCTCAGACCCTGCCACGCAGGACCGCTGCAGACCCGAGGTTGGAGGGAAGAAGCCGGGTACACCGCTGTAGAACTGATAAGTAAAGGGCCGTATCCCCTTTAACCACTGCATGTTGTGTGATTTTAGTTTTGTGTGGTTAGCTGAGCTGGGGTTGTTTTATGTGTGTTCTTAGCTCGTACCTGCAACAGGGTGACAGGCGGGAGGACAGCTGGGGTCGCAGAGGCACAACAAAGGCAGAGGGTGGACTCGGAGAACTGGACTTCTTACCCTACGTTTTGGGACACGAGAGGGTGCTAGGGCGTTGCCCAGTCCATCTGTGAACACAGGCCTGCCGAATAAGACTTCCCTCACTCGGCCTAAATGGACAAGAGGACTTTCCATTCTTGTTCAGTAAACAGTGTTTTTTTTATTTGTCAGACTGCCTGCTCAGCAGTCTGCCTTTTTTTAAGAATAACTTGTTTTTATGACCCCGTTATCTAAGATTGTTTTTTACCTTTTTTATCTAAGATTTTTAACTTTGTTTTAATAAATCGTTGTAACCTGCTTTGGTGTTTGTTCTCTGTGGTACATTTTGGTGATCAAAAATGAACCTCAGTGGTGACAATTTTATGCATGGTGGCTTTACATTTGGCTTAGCGTGTTTCTGACTATGTGTTATTGCGTGCAGTGTGGAGAACATTAGACGTGAGCCTTTTCTCTCTTTGATAACTTTTAGCTGGGGTGGAGTCTGATGGAGCACATTATACTTGGAATCGTTCGATACTCAAAATGAAGGTATCGCACAGCTCTATTTAGGACTCAGTAGATGAAATTGATTGCAAACTGCCTTTTATAGACATGGGCTGTGGGCACTGGGTATGATTAAAGTGGTAGTGCGTAAATGTTTCTCTCAGGCAGTTCCTTGTGTTAAACCAACAGCATGCATTGAAGACTATGGATGTGCAAAGCAGAATTGAAAAAGAAAACAACAAAAACACTGTAAAGACTTTAGTTAGTAAAGTTGTTTTGCAGCAGTATCTGTGTTAATGACTAAGGGGCGCAGTGGCTCAGTGGTAGAGCGGTCGTCCTTCAACTGGAAGGTAGGTGGTTCGATTCCTGCTCTCCCCACAGTTCATACTGTTGTTGTGTCCTTGGGCAAGACACTTAACCCACCTTGCCTACAGTAGTTGTAACACTCGTAATTAGAAGCTCAATGTAAGTCGCTTTGGATAAAAGCGTCAGCTAAATGAATAAATGTATTTGAGGAAACCAAATGAGTACCAAGTCAATACTTTTAGCAGTGCGTCTAAAGTTTGAAAGCATTTGTTTACTAAGCACAAGTTGCTAAGAGTTTTTAATGAGATCCACTGAGGTTAATAGAAAGTAATAAAAGAAATTTGTACACTTCACTTCCAGAAGATTTGTGTCCATCCATTCATGGACAAATACTACAGCCCGTCTTAATGGATAATGTCTCTGGTTTTGAATATATTACTATAGATGGGTATGTTGAACTTCTTAAATATGGCTCTCTTTATTTTGTGATTATGTTTATCGTGTATGCTTTAATCATTTGCAGCAATTTCCTTATTGTCTATGTAATCTGGACGCGTCCAAGCCTCCATGAGCCGATGTACATTTTTATTGCTGCATTGTGTCTGAACTCTATTCTTTACAGCACTATGATCTACCCCAAGCTTTTAATAGACTTTTTATCTGAGAAGCAGGTCATATCCTATCCAGCCTGTCTCTTCCAGTTGCTGACATATTACAATTTAATAGGTTCTGAATTCTTACTGTTGGCAGCTATGGCCTATGATAGATATGTGTCTATTTGTAAACCACTTCAATATTCAACTATAATAAAGAAAACCAATGTAAGAATTTTTATAGCTTTAGCGTGGCTCTACCCTGTTTTTCTATCTTTAGTGCAATTAGTTCTGAATGCAAAGACAAAACTATGTAATTTTATTTTCAAAGGAATCATCTGTAACAGCCTTGTTTACAGACTTTTCTGTGTCAGCTCAACAGCATTATATATTTATGGATTATTTATTTTTGTACATATTGTCATTGTTCCTTTGCTTTTTATACTTTATACATATTCAAGGATATTTATCATAGCAAACCGAAGCTCTAAGGAAATGAAAAGAAAAGCTGCAGAGACATGTCTTCCCCATCTGCTGATTTTGATTAATTTAACAGTTTTCAGTTCTTACGATGTGCTTTTCTTGCAAATGGAAACTGAATTTTCAAAAACAGTACGTTTCATAGTAACTTTGCAAATGATCATATATCATCCTTTGTTGAATCCACTTGTATATGGCGTAAAAATGAAAGAAATTAACAAACACATTAAGAAGTTACTCTCTTCAATTGTTAAGAAGAAATGAATGCATCAATGTTCTTTTCAACAATTATCATTGCATATTTAGATTCATGTTATGTGAGTCTCTATTATGACAGAAGTACAGTTTGTTGTTGCTTATGTAACAAGCAATAATTAAAAAGCTAAAAAATATTAATTTACTTGCATAGAATATAGAAAAGGGTTTTAAATGGAAGAAATCCATAGTTTAGTTTTAGAATATGTTTATTGTACAACAAAATCGGATGCAATCCTCAGATGCACTAATTAAATAAATAAGGGTTTTAGGAGGATTAGCAATCCTTTCCCCATTTTGTCACATTATAGTCCATTGTTTCTGAATTTGTAAGTAAGAAAACTAAAAAGCCTATGTTTAAAATGAAAGTGAGTAGTCATTCCAATTCAATTCTGTGTTAATAAATTCATGTACAACTATATATTATATTTAACAGGTTTCTCTCTTCATTTATGTACTGTCTCATAGTGACTGGATTGTTGTTACTATTTTTCTTGCCTGTCGTACAAATTCTTGCTCAAGTGGTGTAGCGTCCCCGGTTGAATAGATGGTCTACTCTCAAACTGATGGTTCAATTTGCCTTTATTGAACGTTGAAATGGAATAACACCTTGGTGAACACACCGTAAGAGCTACAGAAACACAAACAATCCAAATAAGTACATTTACATTTACATTTAGTCATTTAGCAGACGCTTTTATCCAAAGCGACTTACAAGTGAGGATAACAATGGAAGCAATTTTAACAACACAAGGTACAAAAAGGATAAGTGCACAAAAAACTAGTCAGTTTAAACCCAGCGCAGTATACAATGCTAAGGATAAGAGAATTTTTTTTTTTTTTTTTATATATAGAAAGGAATCGATAGAAGTAGAAGAAGTAACATCTTACAGCATGTAATTATTACCATAACATATTATTTTATACTTATTTATCTATATTTATCCATGGATTGATCTAATCTTTCATGTAATTACACTTTTTATCATTGCAAACCAAAAGACAACCTCCAAATGGAGCGCCATATTTAACTGTATTTTAACGTTTAACTTCTGACCTTTTATCTACACAATTATCTTGAAATGTAACTTGTATGACAAATTAATAACTTATGGTAATGCATAACAGATTGTAATATCTCCTTGGTGTACCAAGCAAAGGCTTAAAAAGGTGATTATTAGGCCCGAGCCGGTGATGACCGGGAGGGCCTATTGTTTTTGCTCGGATTATTTTTTTTTTTTATTCTTCTCCCCATATGATCCTAAATTTGACCCAGTGAACATGAACGAAAAGTCATTTTTATTGGTCCCAGCCTTCAAGCCCGGCGAAAAATTTATGTATTTGAAGTCACTAAAAAAATACGAAAATGACTCCTACAAAAGTCAAAATACATTGGGCCTATGGAAAGTGAAAGTAACTTTTTTCCAACGTAGAAAAATGAAACTTGGTACATCCATAGGACACCTCAGGGCAAATAGAAAAGTCAATGACAGCCACACCCTAAACTCAACAGGAAGTCCGCCATGTGGGGTGAAACGAATGGCCACTAAAATCGTACCCCTTGCGCAAAAAGATGCAAATCATTGTGTTTTAATCTAAATGGCCCCAAATTTGGTGAGTATCATCTAGACACATGTGCCAACCAAAGTTGTGACTTTGTTTATGATATCTTATCGGGTATGGGGGTGGCAAGCCTGTAACGAGGTGGCCATTTTTGTGAAAATAAAATGTCTCTTAACTCTCAAACGCCTTCTTGGATCGAGTTGGACCCAAAAAGGCGTTTGTGCACATTTATGACCTGAACACAAAGATATGTAAATAAAAGGGTTATCTTTAGAAATGGCTCTCCAGCGCCCTTATAATAACTTATAATGGGACCTAAGAATTTAGTTTGTCATAGAGACATAAAATTTGGTACACACGTCTCTTATGTCATGACGAGCATAAAAGCCAATGACAACCACCCCCTATCTATAAATGTGTTGCCATAGCAACGTCCCAAAAATGTGGAAAAAGTCAATGGGAAGTGAAAATTTTAGTTTGTTGTAGGCAAATGAAACTTGGTACACACATCCAGCATGGGCTTATGAACAAAAAAGCCAATGGGGACCACACCCTATCACACACGGGAAGGCGGCCATTTTGATTTGAAAATGTGAACCGACTTAGAATACACCTCTTTTTTAAAAGAACACAGAAAATAGCAGGCCCCAGCAGTAGCACAGGCCCGGTTATTATACATTACCGTGAAGTTTAAGCTTTAAAGCACGAAATGCAATCCTCCGAGTGCATGTGTCCCCGCGGTCTCAAGGGAGGCGAGGGCCTTTATCGCCGCTTGCGGCTTTAATTAATCTTATTTTTGTATTAGCATAGCATGCTAGCGCACTCTGCTGGTGTCATATATAAAACATTGCTATTTAACGAAAACACAAAATACAGCGCAAAACTAAATTATCTACCATTCGTAACCTTGTTCCCACATCAACCAGGTGCTAAGGAACTTATTGAATAATCAGGAGAACACCATTTTCTCTTATATTAGCTTTGGGAAGACATGTTTTGCTCAGCTTTGGGAAGACACGTTTTTTTCTCACATTGACGTTGCATTTTTAACAACAGTTTACTTCCGCTTTACGGCACCTTGACTTTGCGCTCTATAGAATGTCTTTCAAAATAAAAGCATAGATTATAATAATTAAAATAACAAATAATTTAACTGATTACACAGTGAAGCAATATTTGTAGGTCATTTACACTCCCACCAAATCATTAAAGCTTAAATGACAACCAGGAATGTAGCTAAATGGTTTCCTATGAGGAAATGACCTTGACCTTAAAGACTATTAAACAAAGTCCGTTTATGCAAAAGTTATAAACTTCAAACTGTAGATTATTTGCTAGAGTGAAAAGAGTGGTCAAATAGTCTCTAGGAGCAGAACCAGTTTCTGCACCGGTCGTTCGACAATGGATGGTTTTCCAAATAAATGTCCCTTTTTTATTGTCTTTTCTCCAAAACAAATCTTTATCTTTCTTACGAGTCCATCTTTGTCTGTCACTGTTTTCACTACTCGAGCTAATCTCCATTCATGGCGAGGTAAATCGTCCATTTTCTCCATGACAATGTCTCCTATTTTCAGGTTTCTCTTTGGAGTATGCCACCTTTGTCTGGTAGCAATATTGGAGATGTATTCTCTTTTCTAACGGGACCAAAACTGCTCTGTTAAGAACTGCACTTGCCTCCACCTCTTACAAGCCTACATGTCCTCTCTGATGAAGTGTCCAGGAGGGTGCAGTGCTGCCTTTGACTTCATGGTGAGAAGGTGATTTGGGGTCAATGGCTCTGGGCTGTTAGGGTCACTTAAATTGTCTACTGTAAGGGGCCTGCTGTTTACAATAGCCATTGCCTCATAAAGAAATGTCCGTAAAGATGTATCATCTAGTCTGCCTGATGAGAGAGAAACAGTTGCACGGAGTACATTTCGAACTGTTCTTATCTGCCTTTCCCAGATGCCTCCTGCATGACTCGAGTGTGGAGCGTTAAATATGAAATCACACTGTTTCTCAGCTAAAAATGTGGTGAGGCGGTTAGTGTCCACTTGTTTCAGAGCTTGTTGCAGTTCATTTTTAGCTCCTACAAAGTTAGTTCCTTGATCGAACTTAATCTGATTTACCGCTCCTCTAATGGCAATAATAAAGGCATCTGTAGTCAAATCATCCAACATTTCTATGTGAACAGCCCTACAACAAAGGCATGTGAGAAGAAGTCCATATCGCTTGTGCACCTTGCGAGCTTGCTTTGTGAGAAAGGGGCCAAAACAGTCCATTCCACAATAAGTAAATGGTGGTGAGGGATATAAACGCTGTGAGGGGAGATCAGCCATTCTCTGTTCCTCTGTGCATCTCCTGAGTCTGCAACATTTTACACACTGATGCACATAGGCTGCTACTGCTCTATTTATACCCGGAGTCCAAAATCCATTTAATCTGATCTCATTGATAGTTATTTCCTTTCCTTTTAGTTCAAGTTCTTCCTTTATCATGCTATTTGCAGCAACTGAGACAACAGCAGCTGTTATTTTGAGTCTTGGTATTGTTATGACTTTAATAGGGGCAACTCTGGCCTTTGCTGTAACTAAGGCACAATGTACATTACCGTCCTTATTTACATTTCTTAAGTATGAACATTGCAACTCTGATTTCAAAACTTCTCCAAAGTCAATGGGAACATAACAGCGGGGTATAGTGATAGCCTCTAAGTTAATCATGTCATTTTTCCAGCTTTCCAATACTGGCCTTAGTTTGTTAGGAAGGGGATCATCCCAGCCCGAACCCGTTCTGCATGTTTCCTGAAGCACTCTTTTTCCTGTGAGCAAAAAGGGAGAAACAAGTCCCAGTGGGTCATAAAGAGAGGCGACTGTTGATATGATGTCCCGTGTTGTGGTTTGTTGGTCGGTTGGACAAATGAGAAATCTGAAAGTATCTGATTCAATGTGCCAGTGTATGCCTAGGGCTCTTTCAAGTTTTGAGTCATTAAAGGCTAGTTCACAAGCTTGCTTTGGTGTGGCACGTTCTGATAAAGGGATACTTTCTAACACTGCTTTATTGTTACTTACAAACTTGTGGAGTCAGAGGCCACCTGAAACACATAGAGCCTGGGCTTCCTTTGCGAGCTGAATGGCTTCCTGTATGCTTGCCGTACTTGTTACACCATCATCTACATAAAAGTCTTTCATTATGAACTGTGAGGCAAGGGGAAATAATGTCTCATTCTCCTTTGCAAGATGCTTTAGTCCATAGTTGGCACATCCAGGAGAGGACGTGGCGCCAAACAGGTGCACTTTCATTCGGTACTCTAGTGGATCTGTATTTAGCTTTCCGTTGTTCCACCAAAGAAATCTGAAATAGTTTCTGTCTGATTCATACAGGTGAAATTGGTGAAACATTTTTTCTATGTCACATAGTATCTATGTCACATAGTGCAACTTGATGCTGTCTGAATCTCATAATAACTCCATTTAGATTATTCAGTAGGTCTGGGCCTGACAGCAAGTGATCGTTCAGACTGGTTCCTTTGTACTTAGCTGAGGCGTCAAACACAACATGAAGTTTGTCTGGCTTTTAGGGATGATATATCCCATGGTGCAGAATGTACCATTTTTCTCCTATCTTAGCCTCACTGTACACTTGTTCTGCATCACCCTTTTTGATCACTTCATTCATGAACTTGACATATTGTTCCTTGTATTTTTGATCCTTTGACAGCTTTCCTTTGAGATGTTCGAGCCGTGTTGTGGCCATTTGTTTGTCCGGTAGGTGTGGTCTCTCCTTAAATGGAAGTGGCATTTCGTAATGTCCTTCGGAGTTTTTATAGATCCCTTCCCTTAATGTGTTCAGAAACAGAATGTCATCCTGAGAGACTGCCTTTTCCTTAAAGTCAGACTCAAGAACCTTAAGTGCATCTGTCGGAGTCACTGGGGGAAGCTCCTTGATGGTGACTCTGTGGCACATAGAGTTGATGCTTATTGAGTCATTGTTTGGAGATGAAGGGCCTACGATGCTCCATCCTAATGCTGTACGTACTGCATAAGGTTCGTTCTCTCCTCCTAAGATTACTTGCCGTGGAGCCAGTGCCTTTTGAGCAATTGTAGCCTATTAACAAGCCGACTTCACACTCTAGTTGTGGTGAAATCTCATTTTCTATTGCCTTGAGGATTCCATTGCCTTGCCGTTTCACAGGTAGGGATGTGTGATCGGTTCACTGGTATACAATCCTTAGTGTAAGCTGGAGGGAGTTCAATTGTTTCTGAGGAGTTGTAGCCTCTCACTTTAAGACCTGAGACACGTTTACTTGGCATTACAGTATCCTTACCGAGCTTTGCTGTGAGCTTTAACCTTACAGGAGTTAACCCGGCCTTGAGACTGTTAGAAATGTCTTGGTCTATGAATACTGTGTCGCTTTGGGTGTCTAAAAGTGCATATACAAGCCTTTCCATACTTGGATGATGCTCATAAGCAACACATACTGGTACAATCATAGAAGTGTTTGCACACGGTTCCCTTGAGTCTACATTAAGTGACAATGTGGTTGCCTCTTCTGTATTGACTTGACTTATGGTTGAAGCTGATTTGTCACTTTCATAGCTGAAGTCATGTAGACAGGTAGGGTGTTTTTTCTTACACATTTCGCATACAAGTCTGTAACGACAGTCCTTTGTGTCCGGGTTTTAGGCGGCCATAACACAGTTTTCTCTCCTTTATGTATTTCCTTTGTTCTTCCAGCGATTTCCCTTTAAATTGTGGACAACTTTGAAGTCTGTGTCCACTGTCATGACATAGTGTCACAGGGTGTCTTATGTCCGGTGTTGAATTGTGTTTGTGAGGCCCCTCTTAAGACCATATGACTTTTTGACTTTAAATTGGGTAACACCCCATCCCACCTGAGCAGCGACGAGAACCAATAGGTCGAGCCCGCACTCTGTTTAAAAGGGCCAATGGAGAGACAAAACGGAGGAGGACAACAGGAAGAACAACAGGAAGGAACGAAGGACGACAGAGGGGAGGAAGGAACGGGGACGAAAAGATAGGATGGAACGGAGGCAAGAGGGAGAAGGAAACCAAACCAGGAGGAGTCCGCGAGCGACCCGAGCCCAGTAAATCCGAAGGCGGGGACTGGTAGGTCGAGTAACGAAGGGCGAAGAAGGAAGCCCGGGGCGAACCGAGACCAGGGAGCCGGATGATGGAGACTGGTAAGGTCGAGGAACGACGGCGGAGAAGGAATGGGCTGGTGACGGAAAGTGGAGAAGCCGGAGAGCGAGGAGAGGCGGGACGTGGAAGGACGGGGAAAGACGTACGGATAAACAAAGACAGAGGAACTGTACAACGCTCACTAACAGCTAAGTGAAGGAATGTGTATATAACTGCCCAGCGGAGATTTAAGAGTTAAATGTGTCGAATTCGCTGCTGAGGCCGCGTGTGTGTATGTGTTTACAGCTCCGCCTCACCGCTACGGGGGAAGAGTGGACGGTGCCGAGACCAACGCAGGAGACCCTGCCACGCAGGACCGCTGCAGACCCGAGGTTGGAGGGAAGAAGCCGGGTACACCGCTGTAGAACTGATAAGTAAAGGGCCGATCCCCTTAACCACTGCATGTTGTGTGATTTTAGTTTTGTGTGGTTAGCTGAGCTGGGGTTGTTTTATGTGTGTTCTTAGCTCGTACCTGCAACAGGGTGACAGGCGGGAGGACAGCTGGGGTCGCAGAGGCACAACAAAGGCAGAGGGTGGACTCGGAGAACTGGACTTCTTACCCTACGTTTTGGGACACGAGAGGTGCTAGGGCGTTGCCCAGTCCATCTGTGAACACAGGCCTGCCGAATAAGACTTCCCTCACTCGGCCTAAATGGACAAGAGGACTTTCCATTCTTGTTCAGTAAACAGTGTTTTTTTTATTTGTCAGACTGCCTGCTCAGCAGTCTGCCTTTTTTTAAGAATAACTTGTTTTTATGACCCCGTTATCTAAGATTGTTTTTTACCTTTTTTATCTAAGATTTTTAACTTTGTTTTAATAAATCGTTGTAACCTGCTTTGGTGTTTGTTCTCTGTGGTACATTTTGGTGATCAAAAATGAACCTCAGTGGTGACAATTTTATGCATGGTGGCTTTACATTTGGCTTAGCGTGTTTCTGACTATGTGTTATTGCGTGCATGTGGAGAACATTAGACGTGAGCCTTTTCTCTCTTTGATAACTTTTAGCTGGGGTGGAGTCTGATGGAGCACATTATACTTGAAATCGTTCGATACTCAAAATGAAGGTATCGCACAGCTCTATTTAGGACTCAGTAGATGAAATTGATTGCAAACTGCCTTTTATAGACATGGGCTGTGGGCACTGGTTATGATTTAAAGTGGTGGTGAGTAAATGTTTCTCTCAGGCAGTTCCTTGTGTTAAACCAACAGCATGCATTGAAGACTATGGATGTGCAAAGCAGAATTGAAAAAGAAAACAACAAAAACACTGTAAAGACTTTAGTGAGTAAAGTTGTCTTGTTAATGACTAAGGGGCGCAGTGGCTCAGTGGTAGAGCGGTCGTCCTTCAACTGGAAGGTAGGTGGTTCGATTCCTGCTCTCCCCACAGTTCATACTGTTGTTGTGTCCTTGGGCAAGACACTTAACCCACCTTGCCTACAGTAGTTGTAACACTCGTAATTAGAAGCTCAATGTAAGTCGCTTTGGATAAAAGCGTCAGCTAAATGAATAAATGTATTTGAGGAAACCAAATGAGTACCAAGTCAATACTTTTAGCAGTGCGTCTAAAGTTTGAAAGCATTTGTTTACTAAGCACAAGTTGCTAAGAGTTTTTAATGAGATCCACTGAGGTTAATAGAAAGTAATAAAAGAAATTTGTACACTTCACTTCCAGAAGATTTGTGTCCATCCATTCATGGACAAATACTACAGCCCGTCTTAATGGATAATGTCTCTGGTTTTGAATATATTACTATAGATGGGTATGTTGAACTGCTTAAATATGGCTCTCTTTATTTTGTGATTATGTTTATCGTGTATGCTTTAATCATTTGCAGCAATTTCCTTATTGTCTATGTAATCTGGATGCGCCCAAGCCTCCATGAACCAATGTACATTTTTATTGCTGCATTGTGTCTGAACTCTATTCTTTACAGCACTATGATCTACCCCAAGCTTTTAATAGACTTTTTATCTGAGAAGCAGGTCATATCCTATCCAGCCTGTCTCTTCCAGTTGTTCACTTATTACAATTTAATAGGTTCTGAATTTTTACTGTTGGCAGCTATGGCCTATGATAGATATGTGTCTATTTGTAAACCACTTCAATATTCAACTATAATAAAGAAAACCAATGTAAGAATCTTTATAGCTTTAGCGTGGCTCTACCCTGTTTTTCTAACTTTAGTGCAATTAGTTATGAATGCAAAGACAAAACTATGTAATTTTATTTTCAAAGGAATCATCTGTAACAGCCTTGTTTACAGACTTTTCTGTGTCAGCTCAACAGCATTATATATTTATGGATTATTTATTTTTGTACATATTGTCATTGTTCCTTTGCTTTTTATACTTTATACATATTCAAGAATATTTATCATAGCAAACCGAAGCTCTAAGGAAATGAAAAGAAAAGCTGCAGAGACATGTCTTCCCCATCTGCTGATTTTGATTAATTTAACAGTTTTCAGTTCTTACGATGTGCTTTTCTTGCAAATAGAAACTGAATTTTCAAAAACAGTACGTTTCATAGTAACTTTGCAAATGATCATATATCATCCTTTGTTGAATCCACTTGTATATGGCGTAAAAATGAAAGAAATTAACAAACACATTAAGAAGTTACTCTCTTCAATTGTTAAGAAGAAATGAATGCATCAATGTTCTTTTCAACAATTATCATTGCATATTTAGATTCATGTTATGTGAGTCTCTATTATGACAGTACAGTGAGTTGTTGCTTATGTAACAAGCAATAATTAAAAAGCTAAAAAATATTAATTTACTTGCATAGAATATAGAAAAGGGTTTTAAATGTGAGAAATCCATAGTTTAGTTTTAGAATATGTTTATTGTACAACAAAATCGGATGCAATCCTCAGATGCACTAATTAAATAAATAAGGGTTTTAGGAGGATTAGCAATCCTTTCCCCATTTTGTCACATTATAGTCCATTGTTTCTGAATTTGTAAGTAAGAAAACTAAAAAGCCTATGTTTAAAATGAAAGTGAGTAGTCATTCCAATTCAATTCTGTGTTAATAAATGCATGTACAACTATATATTATATTTAACAGGTTTCTCTCTTCATTTATGTACTGTCTCATAGTGACTGGATTGTTGTTACTATTTTTCTTGCCTGTCGTACAAATTCTTGCTCAAGTGGTGTAGCGTCCCCGGTTGAATAGATATTCTACTCTCAAACTGATGGTTCAATTTGCCTTTATTGAACGTTGAAATGGCATAACACCTTGGTGAACACATCGTAAGAGCTACAGAAACACAAACAATCCAAATAAGTAACATCTTACAGCATGTAATTATTACCATAACATATTCTTTTATACTTATGTATCTATATTTATCCATGGATTGATCTAATCTTTCATGTAATTACACTTTTATCATTGCAAACCAAAAGACAACCTCCAAATGGAGCGCCATATTTAACTGTATTTTAACGTTTAACTTCTGACCTTTTATCTACACAATTATCTTGAAATGTAACTTGTATGACAAATTAATAACTTATGGTAATGCATAACAGATTGTAATATCTCCTTGGTGTACCAAGCAAAGGCTTAAAAATGATTATTAATCTTATTTTTGTATTAGCATAGCATGCTAGCGCACTCTGCTGGTGTCATATATAAAACATTGCTATTTAACGAAAACACAAAATACAGCGCAAAACTAAATTATCTAACATTCGTAACCTTGTTCCCACACAGTGGCGGTTCGACATTGAAATACACCCTGGGCGAGACCCTTTTCGAGCGCCCCCACACACACACACACACACACACACACACACACACACACACACACACACACGCACACACAAAAATAACAAACAAAGTTCTGCACAAACAGTTATATTTTATTATACACACACCTGAAAGCTCATGCTGGGGAGAAGTAGAGGCAAAGAGGTCTTCATCCTCAATATCAGATATTTGTGGAGACATGTGTAGCGGAGGAGGTGGTTGGCTCATCCTGAAGGGTCGAGACCATTCCAGAAGAGGCCTGTGTAGCGGAGGAGGTGGTTGGCTCACCCTGACCAGTGGCAGAGGATGCTCCAAAATATTTTAGAAGTGCTCCTGAAATTGCAAAAAATCAAAAGACCATAGGATAATGTTTTATAAAGCTAAAACAGCCTGGGGTCAAATTGATTCAAAACATAATAGAAGGGTTACATAAACATGCTCTTACACACTAAATGTATGTCATTACACGCTATACCCTCCTAGACCCGGAAAAAAACATTTATTTATTTTATTAGTTTTTTCCCCCATGTCATCACATTGTTTAGAGAATATAAACAAATAATAATAAAAAAAAAATTATTGAAAAATTATATTTTATTCATGTTATGCTATGGTCACTAGGACTCAGTTGTTTAAAAAATTAAATGACCTTATATTATATGTATAGGCAAAAACAATGGGATTTTATTTTTTTAATCACCAAAATCTTTTTGGGTTTCAGGATATTAATTTGTATATTAATCTAACTTTCATGAAAGAACTATTAGCTCTTTGGTTACTGCCTCAAATTCTATGCATGACACACTTTTAGTTATGACTTGTAAAACTATACTTAGGAAACTATACTTAGCACACTGTGTAGCAAATAGCTACATAGCAAATGTTCGTCTTTAACCTAAAGATTTGAAAATGCCGTTGGTTATTTACAGAGCCTAACGTTAAACCAACAGATGGAAATGATAACTGAACTCTTAACAGTTTTATTGCAAAGCACAATTAGATCTCATTAGTGAGTTGAAACCAAATTATTGTTGTATAAGCATAGCAAGCATCATTAGCAAAAAGGCTAACAAAGAGTTATACCCACCACCAATTAACATTAGCCCTTCTTCATTCATGAAATGGATACTGTAATCATACAGAGAGAGAACATAGTTGCATACCTTTATTTTTGCTCATTTCTCCTCCTCTTCTTTTCTTTTTTCGAAATTGGGCACCTGATGGCTTTGACCTTTTCTTCTCCATCTCTGTTTATTTGGCACTGGACAATCAACAGATTTCCCATCCCCCCAACTGTCACTCACGACCAGAAGTCAAGACTAAACCAATTCACCTTGATGACCGTGATAATTGTTTTGTATTACCTAGTTTCATTTGCAGAAACTATAGGCTGTCCGTTCCATTTGAGAGAGACCCAGAGGTGAAATGTCACCCGCGCCTCGCGCCCCACCCCCTTTTACACTTCTCTCACAACACACAGCTTCTGTGCATGGTACATTTCAGCAGGGGCGCCGGCAGCTGCAGGGAGCGCCAATTCGCCAATTCCACACACAGTGAAATGATACAAATGATGAAAAACCGCTTTGCGACGCAGAGGAATTTTTTAATTTATTTATTTATTTTTTTATTTTTTTATTAATCTGCTGCCGCCCCCAATGTGTCACGAAAAAATGCCGCCCTGGGCGGCTGCCCGGTTCGCCCGTGCCTAAAACCGCTACTGTTCCCACATCAACCAGGTGCTAAGGAACTTATTGAATAATCAGGAGAACACCATTTTCTCTTATGTTAGCTTTGGGAAGACATGTTTTGCTCAGCTTTGGGAAGACACGTTTTTTTCTCACATTGATGTTGCATTTTTAACAACAGTTTACTTCCGCTTTACGGCACCTTGACTTTGCGCTCTATAGAATGTCTTTCAAAATAAAAGCATAGATTATAATAATGAAAATAACAAATAATTTAACTGATTACACAGTGAAGCAATATTTGTAGGTCATTTACACTCCCACCAAATCATTAAAGCTTAAATGACAACCAGGAATGTAGCTAAATGGTTTCCTATGAGGAAATGACCTTGACCTTAAAGACTATTAAACAAAGTCCGTTTATGCAAAAGTTATAAACTTCAAACTGTAGATTATTTGCTAGAGTGAAAAGAGTGGTCAAATAGTCTCTAGAGCAGAACCAGTTTCTGCACCGGGCGTTCGACAATGGATGGTTTTCCAAATAAATGTCCCTTTTATTGTCTTTCTCCAAAACAAATCTTTATCTTTCTTACGAGTCCATCTTTGTCTGTCACTGTTTTCACTACTCGAGCTAATCTCCATTCATGGCGAGGTAAATCGTCCATTTTCTCCATGACAATGTCTCCTATTTTCAGGTTTCTCTTTGGAGTATGCCACCTTTGTCTGGTAGCAATATTGGAGATGCATTCTCTTTTCTAACGGGACCAAAACTGCTCTGTTAAGAACTGCACTTGCCTCCACCTCTCACAAGCCTACATGTCCTCTCTGATGAAGTGTCCAGGAGGGCGCAGTGCTGCCTTTGACTTCATGGTGAGAAGGTGATTTGGGGTGAATGGCTCTGGGCTGTTAGGGTCACTTAAATTGTCTACTGTAAGGGGCCTGCTGTTTACAATAGCCATTGCCTCATAAAGAAATGTCTGAGCACCTTGAGCACCTTGTTAACCTCATAGTATAGGCTGCTGCATGTTCAAAACATCAGTTCCTAGCATTTATTCACATGGCATTTATCTTTTTATTAACAGGCCAGGGTGTTTTCAGTTGTGGGTCTGAACAAAACCAAAAAAAGAAACAGCCTAGCATTGGATGGCACCTTGTCATCAATAATGACCATAAAGATGGCCAATTTGGAGCCCTGCTTTAAATGGGAGCCCCCCTCAGATATCATCAAGGCCTCCAAGAAGGCCACAGGCCAGTATAACCATGCCCACAGATCATAGACAAGGACTTTACCAGCTTCTGATCTGTATTTGATACTGATTATGCCTCATTTTAAGTTATTTGTGTAATGTATTCATCTGTTTAATTACTTGAAAAAGTTGTACTGTTTAATAACATTTTTTGTTGCACTTTGTTTCTGATGGACCATGTGCTGGGAGGATTTGAATGAAGAATAATGTCCCTCCCTAACTAATCTTGTCATTTTTGGCTGAACATAAATCATTAAGTGCTCTTAAGAATACAATCATTCACAACATAGGCTAGGTTTCAGTTCTACCATTCATTCAAAATATCAATCAACCTACCTAGGTTAAATCTTAAACACTGGTCTATGTATGAGGCTTTATTGTGGTCCATAGGCAGTCATTTAGATAGATAGATAGATTGTTTATTTAGCCACATGACAATGCCGGTGGAATTTGTTTTCGGTACAGTATGTTTAAGCTCTACATCATCATACATTTACAAACAACAAATAGACAATATACTTCACAACATGTAGCAATACAAGATACAGTGTTTACATAACCATGCCTAGTGTGTAAGAGGAGAGGCTAGACTAAAGAGAGTAGTTCAGAGTCCTATTAGCTATGGGTAAAAGCTGTTTGTAAAGCGTTTGGTCTTGGTAGAGAGTGACCTGTAGCGCCTACGTGAGGGAAGAAGCTGAAAAAGGTGGTTCGCTGGATGTAGGGGGTCAGAGATGATTTTCTTTGCCCGCTTTACAGTCCGATATTTATAGAGGAATCAACTGAAGGCAGTGGTTTTCCTATAATCTTGGATGCTTTGTTGACAATCTGCTGTAGTTTTTCCTTGTTTGGCTGTCTGTGCTACCATACCATACTGTTATTGATGATGTAATGATGGACTCAATGATAGCGGAATAGAACAGAACAAGGAGCTGATGTCTGATCCGATATTTTTTAAGCTGTCTGAGGAAGTAAAGTCTTTGTTGAGCTTTTGCAATGATTTGTTTAGCGTTAATTGTCCACTTCAGGTTATTGCTAATGTGTGTTCCTAGAAATTTAAAGGATTAGGCACAACAATAGTTTTCTGGTTGAATGTTCAGCTCAAGTGTAGAAGGCCCTACAAGTTTTGATGCCAAACATGAACCAGAATAAGTTCAGGTATTGCACATGGGTGCAAGGGGTCTTTAGCAGACCACCCAAAAATCCACTAGAATGCAGGAAATCACATCTACTCAATCCAAAATGTCCTGGGGTTGGACCTTCAGCTATATTTGCTTCACAGAATGTAACCAATATTGTCTATTAACGTCAGGGACAGAACAGAAGAAGCTGCAGCAGGAGACTTAGCTCAGGACAAAACTAAACAACTTGGACTATATTTTAGTCAAAATGTTGGTCATGTGACCTGTTTATTATTTCAGGTTGTATGCCTTTTTTATTTTATTTTGTATTGTCTCTAAACCACAGCAGCTGTTCCCTCTCTTCAAACCAGTTCACCTCCAACTGAAGCAGAGTTACCTTTATCCCATTTGGCTGACTTCCAGTTGGGTGCGAGTTATTAAAGAGTTATTTCACAAGAGGATGTATCCGCACAAAAGAGCCAATCCTAGTGGAGGTGAGTCTGCAGTCCATGTCCACCTCAAAGAAAAAAAAAAAAGCATTTCTTTGAGGACAGCAATGTACAAATTTTGTCCAGAGAGGCCAGATGGTTTGAGAGAGGTTTTTTTTGTTCAAAGGGAAAGCCTTCTCTGAACAGAGGTGGAGGCCTCAGATTCATGTTTCCTAGTATTTGCAACAGTGTTTTAAAACCTAAACTAAAAGAGTTTCACTCTAGAACAACAACACCTAAATGGAACAGTGTCACTAACGACTCTCCTGAGCCTTTAATGACTCTCACATCAGGAGTCACATTGTCCTTTCATAGCTAACAACTATGAGTTGGTAAATGGAATGCATTTACAGTCAGGTCCATAAATATTGGGACATTGACACAATTCTAATCTTTTTGGCTCTATACACCACCAATGGATTTGAAATGAAACGCACAAGATGTGCTTTAACTGCAGACTTTTAGCTTTAATTTGAGGGTATTTACATCCAAATCAGGTGAACGATGTAGGAATTACAACAGTTTGTATATGTACCTCCCACTTTTTAAGAGACCAAAAGTAATGGGACGATTGGCTGCTCAGCTGTTCCATGGCCAGGTGTGTGTTATTCCCTCAATATCCCATTTACAAGGAGCAGATAAAAGGTTCAGAGTTCATTTTAAAGTGTGCTATTTGCATTTGGAAACTGTTGCTGTCAACTCTCAATATGTGATGCAAAGCATAGCACCTCATCAGTGAAGCATGGTGGTGGTAGTGTCATGGTGTGGGCATGTATGGCTGTCAATGGAACTGGTTCTCTTGTATTTATTGATGATGTGACTGCTGACAAAAGCAGCAGGATGAATTCTGAAGTGTTTCGGGCAATATTATCTACTCATATTCAACCAAATGCTTCTGAACTCATTGGACGGCGCTACACAGTGCAGATGGACAATGACCCGAAGCATACTGCGAAAGCAACCAAATAGTTTTTTAAGGGAAAGAAGTGATATGTTATGCAATGGCCAGTCAATCACCTGACCTGAATCCGATTGAGCATGCATTTCACTTGCTGAAGACAAGACTGAAGGGAAAATGCCCCAAGAACAAGCAGGAACTGAAGACAGTTGCAGTAGAGGCCTGGCAGAGCATCACCAGAGATGAAACCCAGCGTCTGGTGATGTCTATTTGTTCCAAACTTCAGGCTGTAAATGACTGCAAAGGATTTGCAACCAAGTATTAAAAAGTAAAAGTTTGATTTATGGTTGTAATCTGTCCCGTTACTTTTGGTCCCTTAAAAGATGGGAGGCACATATACAAACTGTAGTAATTCCTACACCGTTCACCCGATTTGGATGTACCCTCAAAATAAAGCTAAAAGTCTGCAGTTAAAGCACATCTTGTTCGTTTCCTTTTAAATCCATTGTGGTGATGTATAGAGCCAAAAAGATTAGAATTTTGTTGATGTCCCAATATTAATGGACCTGACTCTGTATCTCTCCACAACATGGAAGCTCGTGTCAGGCATCATAGCAGCTAAAATAAGTGGGCATATGGATCAATACAGAAGTGCATTGGTAGAAATACCAGAAGAGCAATACACCAGCTGCTGGCTGATAGAACAGTCGCTTGCGGCTGCAAAACCGGGCAGACCAATTTGTGCACCACCTGGACTGATTACAAGAAAGTCTACATCTCAATGCCACACAAATGGATCACAGAATGCTTGGAGATGTACAACATCCATAAGACTCATTCGTTGCAAACTCGATAAGGCTGTGGAAAATATCCCTTGAGGCCAATTGCAAGCCAATTGCACAAGTGCCCATCAAATGTGGCATATACCAAGGAGATGCTCTGTCCCCACGGTTGTTCTGCATAGGTCTGTACCCCCTCAGCCAAATAATCACCAAGACTGGCTATGGATACCTGATTCAGGAATGGTGCCACCATCAGTCATCTCCTCTACATGGATGATATCAAGCTGTATGCCAAGAGAGCAAGGCATTCACTTACTAATCCAGTAACCCTAAACAGGATCTACAGCAATGACAATGACACACATAAATGGTAAATGGCATGCATCATGCTTCCACTTACCCCATTCACACCTAGGGCAGACAGAGTGGGGGGCTGCCATACACATGGCACTCCCAGCCTTCTCTTACCACCACCAAACACACCTCTACAGTCACACACATTAATACACCAGTGCTACTGACACTGGAGGCAAGGTGGGTTAAGTGTCTTGCCCAAGGACACAACGACAGTATGAACAGGGCAGAGGGGGAATCGAACTGCCAACTTTCTGGTTATAGGACGACTGCTCTACCACTGAGCCACTGCACCCCGAATGTCATTCAGACTTGAGAAGTGTGGTCGGATGGTGACCAAAAGAGGAAAGGTAGTCCATACAGAAGGAGTCTCATTCCCAGATGGTTCAATAGTAGAAATTGAGGACAGCTACAAGTACTGCATATGGCCTGGTCTTGTCGGGTCCTAGTTTAGCCATGTGCAGATCCTGATTTAGACCTAGTCTGGTCCTGGTCTTGTGTGGTCTTGGGTTTGTCTGCTTCTGATATGGTCTGCTCTGGTCCTTGTCCTGGTCTGGTCCTGGTCTGGTCCACGCCTACCCCGGTCCTGGTCTGGTTCATGCATTGTTGCTCTTGTGAATATGAGTACAAAATTAGGTCCATTAAAAAATGTATTAAACTTATTTAAAATTACAATAAAAATTGCAAAAATTCATCTTACAATAGAGTATCGAGATATATTGTATTGTGGTATGTGTATCGTGATATATGTATCGTATCGCCAGGTGCTTGCCAATACACACCCCTACTGTGTACCGTTACTGTGGTCTTGAATGGTCTTGATGTCCGAGATAAGAGTTTGAGACCATGAGAAGACCAAATCCTTTACAAAATAGTCTTAAAACGGTCAAGACCAAGACTCGAGTACATCACTAGTCACTTTTTCCTCAAATAAGGTTCTGACAATTATTTAATCTCATCCATATATTGATTTTAATTTTGTTGTTTTTTTAACCTCCAACAGGGAAACTGAGCCTCTTTTGTTGTCTCGTTAGATGCTCCATGTAACTCTCATGCTGCCATCTCTGAGAACACATATCTCACCAGAACATGTCACAACAACACATCACATCTCACCTTGTATTTATCAGAGAATTATTGAGCAATAAAAGTCCCATCTAAGTTTGGAGCAGCCTTTATCTCTTTTAGTCTTTAATGGATCTTTATGTCCTGACACAGTGTCCCTTTAATGATGCAATATATCAAGATGAGATGACACATGTGTTTCTGCCTGAGACACATTAGAGAAACACTTTGATTTAGGGGACTGGACTGACATTTGAACAGAGATTTAAAAAAAAAAAGAAAACTAACAAAAGGACTTTGTTTTGATTAAAAGTAACATTGTAAAGATTATCATGGACACTATTTAACTCATACCTTAAGCGTTTATAATCACTGTTTTTATTCATTGATCCTGAAGCATACAGGTTTACATTTATAATTTACACTGAAGCCAAGACACGTTGAGAAAGTGACAAAGAGAAAACAAGCTCATACATTGTGATTAGTTAATAGTTCTTAAAGCGGCACTTTGCAGGTCTGGCAGTTTCTTCGCTTTTTTTGTTTGTATTTTTCTCGATAGACCTCCCCCTACAGCTTTGATGTAATGTTGCTTGTTAATGCCCTTCTCTCTTTCCCATTTGACCACGAGCAACGGTTTTCTGTGC
This sequence comes from Perccottus glenii, assembly GCA_024416835.2. Classification (NCBI taxonomy): domain Eukaryota; kingdom Metazoa; phylum Chordata; class Actinopteri; order Gobiiformes; family Odontobutidae; genus Perccottus; species Perccottus glenii. Next base: position 25,346,692 of record CM044560.2, read on the forward strand.
TTTAGCTTTTTTAAAACCAACTCTGCCATAATCAATGTCTGAGACTGACTAGGTGAGTGTTAATGTGTGTAGTGTCATTAAGCAATTAGTTTCTCACGAGAACCGAGACTCCCGTGAGACTATTTGAATCCAAGATGCTGCGGGTCATCGGCCATCTTTTACAAAAGCTGTTTTTCCACTTAGAGGCACCAGAGGGTTTGGGACAAAATGAGCCATTAATCCTTCACAATGACTCTGAAGCTGTTATGTTAAGGTAAAAATCCTGCAAAGTGCCTCATTAAGAGAATAAAACACAATAAATTCACTTACTGCATTATGACATGTTTAAAACTGTCCATATAGACTTTTACATATTACAATTTAAATCAAATAACTGTGTTTCATGAGAAACTCCACTGACTCTAACTATTCAATCTAACATTTATAATGATAGATAGCAGACATATAATACATTATAATACAATATGATCATAGTGTAGGAGCTATTTATCTATTTAGTTTATTGTAATGTTTAAAGTTAGATTATTTTTTTAATTAGTTTTTTTTTCCGGTTATTTAATTGTTGGTCAATTTAGTTTATTTGCTAAGTACATTATTTCTATAGTCTGTATTTTATTATGTTAATCAGAATATGTTTACTTAAGTTGACTTTTCTTAGTAATCTGCTAGTTGGATTAATGGTTTATGGTTTAGCACTTTACAGTATTTAATTTCTAATAATGTAGTGCAATGTGTTCTGAAAGCTTAGAACTACAGTCACACTAAAGCAACATGAGGGCATTAGACACTTTTAATCAGCAATATATTATATTATAAGTTACTCTATAATCTATCCTAAAACATTTTGGAAGCCAATGTACAGCAGCTTTTTCAGCAAATCTCATCAAACTTTGGTTATCTGATTTCACACACATGTTATTCACTTTCCTTATGTTAATGTAAAAGCACTTTTTTCACATTTATCTTTAAAATTTGTGAAATAAAATTTAGTGAATCTACCTTTTGGGTCTCATCTTGTAACGTCTAAAAATGACTGCTCTGATCTGTGGTAGCTTCAGGCCGTATATGAAAGGGTTATTGATCGAAGGGATAATAAGATACTCCAACGACAGTACAGCACTCACAAACGGATTCACTTTGTCAGGGTCAAACCGAGTAATCGACAGCTCACAGAAAATACATAATGAAAAGGTCATGAATGTTACTAAATGAGGAATGCACGTTTGCAAGGCTTTCGTTCGAGTTGCAGCTGAGCCTGTCTTGCACACTATGAGAATACGCACATAAGAGTAAAGCACAAATAAAAGAGGAATAAAGAGAGTGGTTACTATAACAATCTGACCCACTATATTGTTTGCAATTTTATCCACACAGGAAAGTTTTACAACAGGCCAATTTGAGCAGAAAATCCTCTGCAGTTTGTATCCACATAAAGGTAATCGAATAGTCAAATAGAGGCACACGGCGCACCACACCACAGGGAACATGACACCAGTCGCCCACAGACAGAGAGCTTTTCTAATTGTCATTTTAATGTGATAATGTAGAGGCTGACAAATGGAGACGAACCTGTCGTACGCCATGATGCCCAGGATGGTACACTCACATGAAGTGTATGTGTAAATGACATACATTTGGATGAAACAAGAAGGACGTGAGATGAAATGATTGTCCGACAAAAGATCCACCAAGAACCTGGGGAAGAAACCTGTTGAGCCGTACAGAGCGTTGACAGACAAACAGCAGACGAAGATATACATGGGCTGATGCAGAGACTTCTCCAGAAATATAGTCACAATAATGAACATGTTAGCAGAGAGTATGGTCATGTAGATCAGCAGGCACAGAGTAAAAAACAGATATCGGAGGTTTTTAAAGTCCACAAACAGAGTCAACTCAAAATACTCTGGATTCTGTTGGCTGTAGTTCATTTTAAATGAACTTCACTTCAGTAATGCATTCCTACCTACACACATGTCTAATCAATGAAATACACAATAAGGCAATCCAAATACAATGTACAATGTAGAAGCACAACATATATCTTTTACTCCAAGATATCCCAGTTGCTTGTGATGCAGCGCTTTACTAATCTGAGCAGGGAGCCTCTCTTTTATTTCCTCCTGCTGCTAGGATACGATAGCAGCATAATGTCATGTTTTTTTTTTTGTGGTTTTTTTTTTACCTCTGACAGTATTCTCAGCAGCAAACAAAACAAACAACAAAGCATTGTGGAAATAAATATATAAAAGTTTAGGTTTTTTGTCCTCATTTGTAAATGTGCAGTGTCAAAAAAACACTTGCCAATAGCGTGTTCTGATTTTATGCATTCCATAAAATAATCAATATAAAATCATATAAAAAGTAGGACGTAACACTCAGGCCTCAAACTTCCAGTTGGCCGTCTCTCAGAAAAACAGGTTCATCAGGATAAAACTGCACTGAACTGAACTTGTGAGTAATGTTAGCGTCTCTTCTCGTCTCAATCTACTCTCTCTATTGAATAAAGGGAAAGAGGCCAAAGAAAATCTTTTTTTTTTATAGAGTAAATAATAAAGACTAATCCTCGTCTTCTTAGCTAGCACAGAAGCATCTCTACAACTCTATTGTGTTTTTTTAAAACTTTTTTTCTATTGTGAATACTTAATAACCTGTAACCTGGTTAACTGGTGAATGTCTTTGACCCCCACAATGAAGTTTACATTTTACAAACACTTAAAAACAATATTAATAATATAACTGTTAAAGTGTGACATCTTTGCAGCAGGTTTCTCTTTTTCAGATCTGTGTCTTGACAACTACAGAGTGCTATGGCAAGATGTTCTAAAGCCAAGTCGAAGAACAGGCTAAGCTCATCCCTTACAGGTACCACAATGTAGTTTAAAAATGTATCCAGCACACAGATATGGGTCTTTAATTCGGGCAAACTAGATCTAAGAGAGAAATAGGCCAGTAAGAAGCATGTTTGGTCAGATTTCTACCTGTTTATGTAATTAGGTCTCAGTAATGGACTGGTAAAAGACCCATCTTTCAAAGAAAGATCAAACCCAGGAACTTTCTCGCTGTGAGGCAGGAGTGCTGAGCACTCTGCCACTGTGCCGCCATTTTATGTGTTTCTTGAGCAGCAGCTGATAGTTTTGTGTTTCCTTATCATTTACATGTGTCAAAATAAACTGAACTGATTCAATGTGGTTAAAGGAAAAAAAAGACATTATCTTATTTTTTTTATTTTATTGACATAACAACACTTTACAGTAAATATGTTTTGTGTCAAAGTAGAAACAAATACTTTTTCAAAATTCTCCAAAAATTTTACATTTTTACATAAATTTGCTCAAAGCCTTAAAACACAGTTAAATGTGCCTGTTTCTCAAAACCAGTGCATTAACACAAAAGAGCCTTTAGCTTGAATTCAGTAAAAGTCTCTGTTACAACCCAAACTGGGGCTTTAAAGGGCGGCAGTAGCTCAGTGGGTAGAGCGGCCGTCCTTCGACCGGCAGGTGAGTGGATCGAGACCAGCTCGAAACATCCCAAAACATCATAACATCCTGCTCTCCCCCACATACTGTCGTTGCGTCCTTGGGCCAGACACTTAACCTACATTGCCTCCAGTGAGTGTTCTGTAACACTGGTAAATAGCTTAATCTGTGTTAAGTGCTTTGAGTGCCTAAAAATAAAGATTATTATTATTATTTAAAGAACACAGAGTTATTTGAGTTTAGGGAAATGTGCAGTGGTTTTAGTATTAGACCACCCAAGCCAGACTCCAGCGAACAGTGGCTGAGTGAAAGTGGTCTGGACTCTGTGGAGGAGGATCATGGTTCGAGAGATGCTGTAAAAGGACAAAACCCCTGCTTGGTGGTCCAGGTAAACCCCTATTCTGGATGAAACCGGAATAGGGACTGGACTGAGTTAAACCAAAATGAATCACTAGATTTGTCCCACTGTAAGGCCCAGGATTTATCATTGTTTCCAAATCTACATTCATCGGAGTCTCCTTTTCTGTTAATATCCTTGTAAGCAACTGCTATACGAACACACCGCCCGCTCCACTCCACCTCCCAGTAACAACGCCCCGTCAGACCCTCTCTGCTGCCAATAACTGAATCTGTCCGGATGATCAGGATAACTCTGTTTTTGACTCATATATGTTGCTCTTCTGTTCCTATTTAACAGTGACAGCCATTGTGTTTGCTGTGTTTGGATCCAGTGAGATTTCATGTGAATATTTTAAGAAGTCCTCTCTGGAGGTGGGCTCAGGTTGTGGCAGTAAAACATGGACTTGACTCAGAGCCAGTGAGACGTTTGTCAGGCCGTCACTCAGAGTGAGCTGTAGTTTATGGCTGAGCGCTGACACAGCTGTGGTCACATCCTCAAAGTAGCGCCGGGGCCTTGTCTGAATCCTGGACCGGTCTGGACTCTGTCCGGCTGTGGACAGTGAAGGATAGTGTTGTAGAAACTGGATGTGGTCCGGTGTGAGTGACAGTGCAGCTCAGAGATGGTCCTCCTCAGCTCAGTGACATCCCGCTGTAGTTTGTCCTGAATCTCTTGGACTCGACACAGCTCAGTCTCCTGCTGGGACCAGATCTGCTGCTCCACTTCAGAGCGTCTTTTCTCCAGGAGACGGATCAGTCCAGTGAAGCTCTTCTTACTGTGCTGCACTGCTCCATGGGCAGAGCGATCGACGGCCTTTGCCTCCTGTCGGAGACTCTCCTGGTATGTCTCTTTGTCCTGGACGGTCTGGAGCAGCTGGTCCCGACCGGCCTGCAGCTCTGCCTGCCTCTGGGCCCTCTCTGCTGCAGCCGTCACCGTGTGGTGGTCCTTGTGTTGGTCCATAGAGCAGAGGTAGCAGATGACCTGTTGGTCGGTGCGGCAGAACATCTCCATCACTTTGTTGTGTCGAGAGCAGATGTTTTCCTGGAGCTTGCCAGAGGGCGCCACCAGCTGGTGTTTCTGTAACGCAGCAGCATCATAATGAGGCTGGAGGTGAGTCTCACAGAAGCCACACACTGCAGACAGGACCTGACAGCTTTCAGCTTCCTCCCAGTGCACACATCACAGGACACATCCTGAGGTCCGGCGTAGCAGTGGCCAGCAGGGGGCGCTGTGAGCCCCGTCTTCTTCAGCTGCTCCACTAAATTTGAAAACATGATGCTTTTCTTCAGAACAGGCCTGGGTCTAAAGCTCTGCCTGCACTCAGGGCAGCTGTAGAGCTGCTTCCCGTCCTCTTGGTCCCAGTGGCTTTGAACACAGCTCATGCAGTAGCTGTGTCCACAGGGAACAGTCACCGGATCCTTCAGTAGATCCAAACAGATCGGACAGGACAAGGCCTCTCGGTTGAGTGTGTTCTGTGCCATTTCTTCGCTCGATAACAGTGACTGAGAGAGTTCCTCTTTCACATAAATGAACCCTAAGTGTGGTGTGACTGCTCTGGGAGGTGCAGACATGCTCCACCCACTGCTCTGTGTGGATCTGAGGATCAGAGCAGCTGCACCCTGTGGTATAAAGCATTTTCAGTTAGTTGTCTCCACAGCTTTGTCACTTTCCTCATTCTTTTTTCTCAACTGACACTTTTAAACTTCAGAGTATGGTTGTGATGGGTTAAAAATCCGACTGTGTTTGTGAGAGGTTTAACGTCAGGGACAGAACAGAAGAAGAGCTGCAGCAGGAGACTTAGTTCAGGACAAAACTAAACAACTTGGACTATATTTTAGTCAAAATGTTGGTCATGAGACCTGTATTATTATTTTTTATTTTATTTTGTATTGTCTCTAAACCACAGCAGCTGTTCCCTCTCTTCAAACCAGTTTTCTTCCAACAAAGGCAGAGTTACCTTTATCCCATTTGGCTGACTTCCAGTTGGGTGCGAGTTATTAAAGAGTTATTTCACAAGAAGATGTATCAGCACAGAAGAGCCAATCCTAGTGGAGGTTAGTCTGCAGTCCATGTCCACCTCAAAGAAAAAAGAGCATTTCTTTGAGGACAGCAATGTCTATATTTTGGCCAGAGAGGCCAGATGGTTTGAGAGAGTTTTTTTTTTGTTCAAATGGAAAAGCCTTCTCTGAACAGAGGTGGAGACCTCAGATTCATGTTCCTAGTATTTGCAACAGTGTTTTAAAACCTAAACCAAAAGAGTTTTACTTCAACAACAACCTAAATGGAACAGTGTCACTAACGACTCTCCTGAGCCTTTAATGACTCTCACATCAGGAGTCACATTGTCCTTTCATAGCTAACAACTATGAGTTGGTAAATGGCATGCATTTACAGTCAGGTTCATAAATATTGGGACATCAACACAATTCTAATCTTTTTAATTTTTGGCTCTATACACCACCAATGGATTTAAAATGCACAAGATGTGCTTTAGCTGCCGACTTTTAGCTTTAATTTGAGGGTATTTACCAGACATCCCAAGTCTCCCGGAAGTTGCGGGAGTCTCGTGCATATTGATAGCGGCTCCCTGATGCCCGCAAATTTGTTAAAATCTGCCGGAATCTAGAGCAAGCGAGAAAGAGCGCGAATGCGAGAGTGTTTCAAATCGTGTAGTGCGCGCACGGCAGATAGGGAGAGGGAGCGAGAGACCTTGCGTGTGTGTGCTAGTGTGCGTGTGTGCGAAGCGCTTGTAAGAGAGCATGCTGATTGGCCTGTTTGGGGGCTTCGGGTACCTCCCTAAAATTACTTTTTGCAGGTTGGGATGTCTGATTTACATCCAAATCAGGTGAACGGTGTAGGAGTTACAACAGTTTGTATATGTGCCTTCCACTTTTTAAATGACCAAAAGTAATGGGACAATTGGCTGCTCAGCTGTTCCATGGCCAGGTGTGTGTTATTTCCTCATTCTCCCATTTACAAGGAGCAGATAAAAGGTTCAGAGTTCATTTCAAGTGTGCAATTTGCAAACTGGAACGTGGAAACTGTTGCTACTGTTGTTACTTTCAGTGAAGCAGGCCATCATTAGGCTGAAAAAACAAATCAAACCCATCAGAAAGATAGCAAAAACTTTAGGTGTGGCCAAATCAACTGTTTGGAACATCCTTAAAAAGAAAGAACGCACTGGTGAGCTCAGCAACACCAAAAGACCCGGAAGACCTTTGGAAAACAACTGTGGTGGATGGCCCGAATACCACAAGATCTAAACCATTGTTGAGCCTTAAAAACAGGAAGGCCAGATTAGAGTTTAACAAACAACATCTAAAAAAGCCTTCACAGTTCTGGAACAACATCCTATGGACCGATGAGACCAAGATCAACTTGTACCAGAGTGATGGGAAGAGAAGAGTCTGGAGAAGGAAATGATCCAAAGCATAGCACCTCATGGCGTGGGCATGTATGGCTGCCAATAGAAAAGCAGCAGGATGAATTCTGAAGTGTTTTGGGCATTAATACCTGCTCATATTCAGCCAAAAACTTCAGAACTCATTGGACGGCGCTTCACAGTGCAGATGGACAATGACCCAAAGCATACTGCGAAAGCAACCAAACAATTTTTTAAGGGGAAAGAAAGTAGAATGCAATGGTCAATAACCTGAATCCGATTGAGCATGCATTTCACTTGCTGAAGACAAGACTGAAGGAAAATGCCCCAAGAACAAGCAGGAACTGAAGACAGTTGCAGTAGAGGCCTGGCAGAGCATGTGTTCCAGACTTCAGACTATAATTGACTGCAAAGGATTTGCAACCAAGTATTAAAAAGTGAAAGTTTGATTTATGTTTGTTAATCTGTCCCATTTCTTTTGGTCCCTTAAAAAGTGGGAGGCACATATATGAACTGTTGTAATTCCTACACTGTTCACCTGATTTGGATGTAAATACCCTTTAATTAAAGCTTAAAGGCTGCAGTTTAAGTACATCTTAATTGTTTAATTTCAAATCCATTGTGGTGGTGTATAGAGCCAAAAAGATTAGAATTGTGTTGATGTCCCAACATTTATAGACTTGACTGTATACAGCACTTTTTTGCACCCTTCTTGGGCACCCAAAGCACTTTACATTGCTCTTCCATTCACCCCATTTACACACATTCACACCAGCATGAACTGTGGAGACAGGGAATTGAACCGCCAACCAACATCTGTTGTACAAGTGCAAATAGTTATGTGTTTAGACGTCACGGTCATTGTTGCAAATAAGGAAAAGCATGTGTGGATTATGGAAAATTCAGTTCTATAGCTGTAAAATACATACCTAGTTAACTGAATGTGGTCTGTGGTTACTGTGTAATTTAGCAAATGTATCTTGGTTTGGGCAGTTCTGACAAATTTAGATTTATGCACTTTTAATTTTTCTTGGATTAAGAAAAACAAAACATTAAATAATAGTAATAACTACTCAAAAAAATCAAAAATAATAAATCTTCTTCAATGAAGCAATTTTTAACTAATGTACCTGTTTTTTGTTTTTGCTAACTTCGGTGTTTTTAATTTTTCTATATTTGATAAGAGCAACAAATAAAACGTGCAAACTAGCATTTTTCACATTTCACATTTACCAATTTTTTCAAATTCTTTTTTTTGTTAAGTTTGAATCTAACCAAGTCTTTTTGGACATTAATTAAACTAAAGGTGCTTCTAAATAAAGCAATAGTATATACTTATTTTTGGTCACATAGAATTTTTATTGTTTTTTTTTTTGACAGCATTAAATTCATCTAGGCAAATTTATAGAGTTCAGGAAGGGCCAGGTAGAAAGTAAAAGGTGATCAATTGGTGTGGACAGGCGATCAGACGGTTAAAACACTAAATCCTAAAATTTAGTCCTAAAATTTCACAGCAAAGATAAAACCAGGTTCTCACCTACTGTCAATGTGGTGGTTGTTAAAAAAAAATAAAAGACCAGGGAATTTGATTTATTGAAATGATTTACATTTACATTTATTCATCAGATGCTTTTATCCAAAGCGACTTACATTACATTACCAGTGTTACAGTCACTGGAGGCAAGGTGGGTTAAGTGTCTTGCCCAAGGACACAACGACAGTATGAACTGTGGGGAGAGCGGGAATCGAACCGCCTACCTTCCGGTTGAAAGACGACCGCTCTACCCACTGAGCTACTGCCACCCCATTTATGATTTATTTAGTCTTTTAAAATTATGTTTTTCTGAAAAGAATCTAGCTTTTTTATGTATCTCCACCATCTTTAAACGCAATAATGCCTAAAAACAATTGGTTTTCCGCTCTCCCCGGCGAGACATTTAACCCATCTGACCGCCAGTGTCTTGATGTAAAGCACTTTCAGTGCCTAGTAGGTGAAAAAAGCGCTATATCAAATCCATGTAATTTACATAAAAGGGGCTTAGAAGATGACAATCTTCAAATGCGCTGAGATGCTGAGGGTCTTGATGTACACCTCCTTTTTTTTTTTTTGTCATTTAGCAGACGCTTTTATCCAAAGCGACTTACATGTGGCTTCACCAGTGTTAAACCTTTTGTTCCTGATTCAAGTGATTTTAATTTCAGTAGGCCTTTATTGGCCCAATGTGTTCTCAGCAGTTCCACATCCTTTGGTTCAAACAATGAATTCCAAGGTCCTAAGAATTTTGTCAAATGACATACAAAAGGGATGGATCTAAGGTTTGGATCAATTTGGAATTAGGGCTGTTGATGCAACCTGCTGAAGGCGTTGTTCGGTGTGAAATCATGTTGGACTCCAGCTTATGATATGCTTGCCATTGTAAAGAAACATTTTGCTTTGAAAGTATATACTCTTAGCTGAAGCTGCAGTACTTCTTGAAGATCAGGCAACTGATTAGGTGTGTATAATTCAAAAATTGCGCTTCCAACAATGGTAAGTTGGAACAATACTGTAAACACTATGGAAACTAGTTTAAAGTCTTCTCCTCTTCTGGGGATGGTGATTTTGATCTGTGAAATCTCAAATGCCCATTAAACTGTTGGTCACAATAACAATAAGGAAAGAATAACATGATAATTATTCTTTAGGGGCCAAGCGCTCTTTCCTGTCCTCCCCTGGGTCTGTCCTCTCTGTGTCAGTGGTTGAAAAGAGTTATGTAGAGATAATAATAATAAAACATTGCGTAATTCTGCTGGACATGGGCCTCTAAAGACTGCTATCAGCCCTTGACAGAAGGTCAAGTTACAAGAACAAAGCAGAAAACAAACATAAAAACCCAAAGACAAATTGCAAAATGGACAAATAGTGAAACAAAATCAAAGTTAGAAAATTGAAAGGGTAGGACCTTAGTGGCTGTTGGTAATTGCACTGAAGAGTCTTCCAAGTTTCCTGTTTTTGTCTTAGTACTGCAAACATTAGATCCTGGTTTCATTAACCAGGATTAAACAAACAGTTTTTAACCAATACATATTTTCAACAACACTGTGGAATTTGTTCAATACTATGTGACCTTTTATGTTTAACGCAGCTAGTTATTGTGCCGCTGTCTTTGCTGGGCTCAACTATTGCTCCACTACAGCCGTTTTTCTACAGTATATGCAGACTATGCAAATGCTAGGATCATCCTGTCTGAAAACGCTTAATGAATCTGACTTTCCTTTCCTAGAGAATCCCCTAGAAAACATATTTAAGAAGCTTTGTAGAAACACATTCATGAATGAACACATGGAATTAAGTAGTAAACAAAAAAGTGTGAATTCAATTCATATTTCAGATTCCTCTTTGTTGACAGCGCT